>KV417281.1:182273-352670 GCA_001630345.1 Calocera viscosa TUFC12733 | reverse complement strand
CGCCTTTTCCTCTCCGCTTCCCACTTCTCGAACCACTTGCTCATCTTGCCCCTGCTGCTCGAGCTCCCCACATTGACGGTAGCGATGATCTTGCCGACATCCACGCTGAGGGCGAAACATGTGAGCTCAAAGAAGCTGCTGTGTTCCGAGTACGGCACGCCGTAGAGCATGTACTGCAAGCTAGCCCCGCGCATCGGCTTGAGCCCCGTCTCGTCAAACATGCGCTTCTGGTCGCGCACGATGACCCGCCCGACGTCGGGTATGGTATCCGTGCCAGCGGGGGGCACGTACGTCCACCCCGTGGGGCGGAAGCCGAGGACGCGGTCGTACAGGCCCTTGAAGTGCGCGAGGTACTCCTGCATCCGCTCGACGCTGATGTTCTGCAGCGGGAGGAGGTGGACTTGGCACGTGTACGGGTCGGAAGTCAGCATGGCATGTAGCTCGGGGTCGTCTTGTGCCAGAAGGAGAGAGCGCTTCAGCGCATCGCAGTAGATCTTGGAGCCGAGGGCGAGCGCGATGGCCTTGACGATCCGCTCCTTGCCGATCGAGTACGTGCCGATCGCAACGAGCGTCTTGCCTTTCGCGGGCTTGAATTCCGCTGTGCTGGCAGCAGGCGCAGCAGGGATGTCGCCATCGAAAGTTGCGTCCACAGGCTCGGGCTTGACCTGCTCGTCCACGGGCCTGGGCTTGATCTGCTCCTCATGCTTGACCTGCTCCGGGTTGACCTGCTCCTCTTGCTTGACATCCTCCTCGACCTTGGGCCTGAACCACCCTCCCAGCATAGCTTGGACAACCCCCCTCGACCTCTCCTCCTCCTTCCCGCCGAGCGCGATCCTCTTCGCTAGCCTCGCGCACGCCTCCACAACCTGCGGCTGCGGCGGAAAACAGTACCTGGGGTTCAGGTATGTCGTGTCGAGGTAAACCAGGTCCAGCCTCTTCCCCCGCACATCCGGATGCGTGGCGTGCCTTGGACATGCGCGGAAGTCGCCGCAGTGCAAGTACCTGAATGCGCGCTTTGAGCCGACGAAGGGGGAGGGGATGGGAGAGTCGCCAGCGTTGCATGTCTGCGGACCGAGGAAGAGGAAGAGCACGCTCCCCGGACAGTGGTTCGCTTCGATCAGCGTTACCTGCACGCCGCCCGTGTTGGGCAGGGTGGTGGGCGTGTCTAGAGGGAGGGGCTTGACGTACTCCGCAGGCACGGACAGGTTGAGCTTGATGAGGTTGGCGGTCGTTTGAGAGCAGTAGATCGGCCCGTGCTTCCAGCTGCTCGACAGGTTCGTGTAGTGGTCCGAGTGTGCGTGCCTGCCCACAACCCACAACCTATCAGCCACCGCACCCCCCTCAAGCGGGGACACTCACGTCAAGCAATACGCCGTCACGCCGGGGATCCTCCCATACCGAAAAGCGTCCACGGCGATGGGCATGCCCTGCAAGACCTTGTAGAACGGTGCCTTCCGCCTCCCACCCCCGCCGCGCCCGCCGCGCTCGTCGAGCTCCGCTTGCGCCCAGGCGAGCGAGTCCTTGTGCTGGGACATGAGGACGGAGAAGGCGCTTGGGTTTCCTTTGTGAGGAAGGGGTGGCGCGGCGGGGGTGGGGAGAGAGAAGTTGGGCGTGGAGAGGGGTTTGAGTGGCGTGAGGAGGCGCTTTGGTGTTGGCTTGGGGAGGGAGGTGCTGGGAAGGCAGGGAGGGGAGTCAAGGCACGCGTTCACGTGCAGTTGCTAGACTCTTGTTTAGCAGCCGGTTATCCCCGGAAGTGGGGCACGCACCAGCTTGTTCAGATCCTCGACGATCGTCCCGCAGATCGGGCATCCAAGGTCGTTTGTGCCCTCTCCTCCCTCTCCATCCTTCTCATCTGCAGCGCCTTCGACCCCGCCTTCATCCTCGAAATCCCCAATATCCTCCCCCTCCTCCTCTACAGCGTCACGGTCGCCGTCGCCGTCATCCCCGCCATACTCCGTCCCCACCTCAGCAGGGACGAGCTCATCGTCTCCCATCTCCCACTCGTCTTCTCCAAACTCAATATCGGGGACGTCGCGTAGGGCGAAGGAGGAGGGGTCGGCGGTTTGGGAGGTAAGGGTGGGGGGTGGGTCGGGCGCAGGGGGTGGGGTGCAGTCCCGCAATGGTAGTGGGTCTTCGGCGGTGGAGGAGGAAGGGGAGGTTTTCTCCTCCACGTCCAGGTTGATCACCTCAATATCTTCCTTCACCGACACCTCCTCGACCACTCTCGCGACCTCCTCCTCGTCATCATCATCATCATCCTCATCCGGCATTATCTCAATCGGCTCTTCCCTCGTCCCCTTCCCACCGCCACCCTCAAGTCCAGGCCAGAACCTGTTCTCCTTCCCATCAAAAGGCGAGACGGAGTTGCGTTCTACCTTTGGTTTCTTCCACGCGCTCGGTGACTGTGCCGCGGTGGTGATGATATCTGTGCCGTTACTGCTGCCAGCGCCGGTGGTACCAGGGGCGAAATAGGATAGCAACGTGTTCCCCCCGCTGGAGGAGATGGACTTGCGTTTCCTAGCAGAGGGCATGGTGCATCCTCGACGTTGGCCAAAGCAGAGCAGGAGGAGAAGAGTAGGGAGGCGCGGATGACTCCCGGACGCGAGACACTCTGACGCGTGAGCAGGCGCCAGTGGCTGTGCGAAAAGTTGACCCTGACAATCAGCTTTGCACGAGCGCTAATGGCGACTGCTTTTGGTTGCACAAGGCGATATGGAGTACAAACGGGTCGGAGTACTCGGTGAGCACTTTAACAGTTGGGAAGTGGAAGAGAGGCTGACACAGTGCTGTAGGAGGTGGCCAACTCGGGCGGATGCTCGCCCAGTCCGCCTCCCTCCTCACGATCCCCATATCCATCCTCGACGTCGGCCACTCGCCCGCAAAGCACGTCGTGCACCCCTCCACCTCGGCGCACATCGACGGCCGTTTCTCAGACCCGGAGAAGATCCTCGAGCTCGCAAGACAGGTGGACGTGCTCACGGTCGAGATAGAGCATGTGGACGTCGCTGCGCTCGAGCGCGCACAGAAGGAGACGGGGGTGAGCGTGCACCCCGCGCCGAGCACGATCCGCACGATCCAGGACAAGTTCCTCCAGAAGCAGCATCTCATTTCCCACGGGATTCCTGTTGCGGAGAGCGTTGCGGTCGACTCGAACGAGGAGGCGCTGCGGGCCCAGTGTACGCGCTTCGGGCTACCACTAATGCTCAAGAGTCGCACCCTCGCGTACGACGGCAGGGGCAACTTTGTCCTCCGTTCCGCCGAGCAGGCATCCGAGGCGCTCCAGGCACTGAAAGACCGACCGCTGTACGCCGAGCGTTGGGCGCCCTTCACCAAGGAGATAGCGGTGATGGTCGTGCGCTCCCGCTCTGGCCAAGTTCTCTCCTACCCAGCGGTAGAGACGGTGCACAAGGAGAACGTGTGCCACCTCGTCTTCGCCCCATTGCGGAGCGCGGATCCGGCCATCGCGGAGCGCGCGAGGAAGGTGGCCGAGGACGCGGTGCGGACGTTCGAGGGCGCGGGCGTGTTCGGGGTGGAGATGTTCTTGATGCCTGATGGTGCGCCTTCCCTCCCTCTACTCGCTACCCTCGCTCACGTGCGGCAGGCTCGATACTAGTGAACGAGATCGCCCCGCGACCACACAACAGCGGGCACTACACGATCGAATCCTGCCACACGTCGCAGTACACGAACCACCTTCTGGCCATCCTCGGCCTTCCCCTCGGCTCGCCAGCGCTCAAAGTGCCCAGCGCAGCGATGCTCAATATCCTCGGCGTCTCGGCCTCCTTCACCCCCATTGCGGAACTTGTGAATGTGGCGCTCACAGTGCAGGGCGCGACGGTGCATCTGTACGGCAAGGCCGAGAGCCGCAAAGGGCGCAAGATGGGGCACATCACCATTGTCGGGTCGAGCGACGCGGAGGTGCGCTCTCGCCTCCGCCCGCTGCTCGCTGCCCTCCCGCCCGACCCTCAGAACAGCACCTACGTCCCGCCCGAGCAGACACCGGGCTTCTCCAGCCCCCACCCACTCGTAGGAATCATAATGGGCTCAGACAGCGACCTGCCCACGATGCTCCCCGCCGCCCGCGTGCTGGACCAGTTCGGCGTGCCGTACGAGCTCACAATCGTCAGTGCGCACCGGACGACGGAGCGTATGACCCTCTACGCGAAGGGCGCGGCGAGCAGGGGTCTCCGGGCGGTCATCGCGGGCGCGGGTGGGGCCGCGCACCTGCCAGGGATGGTCGCGGCTATGACGCCTTTGCCGGTTATTGGCGTGCCTGTTAGAGGGAGCGCGCTCGATGGTGTCGACTCGATGTGGAGTATCGTGCAAATGCCGGTGCGTTTTCCTGTATGCGTCTACTTTGGATCCCAGGGCTGATATCTGGTGTAGCGTGGAGTCCCCGTCGCAACAGTAGCGATCAACAACTCGACCAACGCTGCGCTCCTCGCCATCCGGATAATAGGCGCTGGCATGCCCAGCCTGCTGCAAAAGATGGAGAAGTACATGCAGGACATGGAGGCGGAGGTGATGGGCAAGGCCGCCAAGCTAGAGGAGGTCGGCTGGGAGAAGTACGAGGTCAAGAAGCATTGAGGGGCGTGTAGTTGGATTGGCGGAGCGGTTGTTACATTAGAAGAGTATCGTGAATTGCCAAATGACACGTTCGAAACTAAAAACACAGCTGGGTAAGCGTCGTGAGTCTGGATATACAAAAGTGAGGTATGTGATCCATCTATTGCAACAGCATAGCTCAAGAAGAAATGCCCAAACGCCGGCCCAAAGATACTCCGGTGGACTTCTCACGCTCCAAGCGCTCCCTCTTCTTCCTCTCATACACCTCTCTGATCGCCTCCCTAATAGTCGGAAGTGCATTAGTGATGTTCGCCCGCTGAGTCTCGGCGATCGTGTAGACTTGTTCGGGCGTCCAGACGAGGTTGTACGAGTCAGAGAAGGTCGCGCTCTGATCGCACTGTTAGGAGGTCGTGCCTCAGGAAACAGTGAAGACGTACGGAAGGATCAAAGTCCGGATGCACTCTGTTCGGGATTAGCGGTGCGTACACCAACAGCATGCCTCTGCGAGCCTGCGGTTGGTCCCTAGAGATAAAGCCCATCAGTTAGGTCACAAACAACATCACATGTGCGCCCACTTCTCGTTACATAGGATGGTTCCTCGCCCGATCCCTCCGTCAGTGTAGTACCACCCCTCCTTCGGCGGCCAGCCCGTGTGCCCCGCCCACATCGGCACCGCATCGAGAATCTGCGCGTACCTGCCCTGGAAGCGCTCCTCCAACGCTTCGGCGCTGAGGGTTGTCGGCTGGCCCTTCTCGTCCCGCGGCACATCACCCAGCGACGGCAGGGGGTTGCGGTCCTTGAGCTCCAGCCCGCGCCCTCTGCAGAAGTTCCGCAACCGTGCCATCGCTGTGTCCTGCTGGACATCGCTCGAGAAGTCGATATTTATCAGCACGTCGACCTCCCTGCTCGGGTGCATAAACGGCTGCATCGGCATGTTGTTATCCAGCCCCGCGTCCATCAGCGCGATCCGCCCCGTCTTCTCGTCGCCGAACGCCGGCCGTGCTTTCTTCGGTGTGAGGTAAAACGGGTTGTGCACTTGCCCTGGGTGCAAAGGGTGCTTGTTCCCAAACCGCTCCGCTTCGGCAGGCACGCGGCGCATGATGCTGGCCGCTGTGCGCTGTACAGTGCGGCCGACGAGGCCTTCGGGGAGGTGCCGGGCGATGGTTGCGAGCTGGTCTACGAGCGGGGCGGAAGGCGCTGAGGTGGCAGGCCCGAGGATGAGCGACAGCGGGAGCTCGACGCTCCTCTCCGTCGCGCGGCCGTTGCGGAACTTGCGGCCGAACGCCCACGCAGGCACCCACCCCTCCATCTCATCGCTCCCCACCTCGAGCGCGTTGAACTCCCACCACTGGTACCACGCATGGTGCCGGGCTGCCTCGCGCTCGATGGCGCGCTGCACCTGAGTAGGGCGCAGGAATCGCGTCGCATACCGCCAGAGGCGACGGATCATGTGTGGATTCCAGGGAATGACGTGCCGCACCGAGGTCAGAATGGGGAACGGTTCTTCGGCGTCTCTGATCCCTGAGCGCTCCCAAACTGCATAACGACAATTCCCGTTAGCTGAGCTCTGTGCATGGATTGGGAAGAGAGCGTACCTTTGGACCACTGCATCCACTCCTCACGAAGCTGCACGCCCTCTTCCGCCTCCTTATTCCCCTCCACAGGCAGCCACATATATGCGGTGCTTAGAGTGCTCCACAGGTCCATCAGCGTGAGCCTGAGCCCCTTCCGGACCTTTGCCGCCAAAGGGCCAAAAACGAAGTCCGCCCCGCGCGGCGAGGCCATAACGGCGCGAAATGCGCGCGGGGAGAGCGGGTGTACCCCTGCGTTCGTGGCGAAGTGCGCAAGGAGCAGGTCGGCGTCTCGGTTGGCAAATGTAAGGTAGGCTACTTCGCGTGAGTGGGACATCAAGGAAAGCCGCAAGGAGGACAGACCAGCGATCGTCCAGCACGCAGCGCTGACGCCGGCCATGTAGCTGATTAGGTCCCAGAACCCGTGCTCCTTCGCAGCTTGGAAGGTAGCAATGAAACCCCTGCCGCGCATCAGCTCACGTCCTTCTCAAGCAAGGGCAACTCACAGATGTGACCTGTACCCTCCCCCGCTACCCCCCAAGCCAACAACAGGCACGTCATCTGGATGGACCTCCTCATCCTCCGGCAGACCGAGGAATGCCTTCAGCGCGCCTGAGTTGGTTATTCGCTGCTGCCTGCGGACGACGTATGCCGTCTCTTCTGCGTGGAGGTCGTTACTCCTCCTATCAAACAGCATGTTAGGCTAGCCCTCGATACAGGTGGTGAAAGACGCACCGCATTGTAGCATCCCACTCCAGCTCGGGGTGCAGCTCCAGCCGCGGACCCGACATCTGTTGATCATTCGTCACGAGCTGGTAGGCAGACACGCGCCGTTGCCCCTTGCCGGCGAGGCGCTTGAACGGGATACGCCAGCGTTTCTTGTGCTTTTCCGATCGATGTGAGGATGTCGAGTAGTCGTCATTGTCGCTGTCGTGTTTGTGGATGTTGTTGCTCAGCTCAGCGCTTGTCTTCTCGTCTATAGCGCCGTTCGCAGACGTAGCGGAATGGTTCATGCTGTATCAGCTGAACATGAGAAGTCCCAAGTCTAGCACAAGTTGAAGTCATTGTCGAGGTTTGATATTGGTGACGACTTGCGCGTGACAGGGGCACTCGCGCCGTCGACGTCTGACGTCACCGCTCGGAGGCACTCGACAGCTCCGCTTGAGTATTACAACTTTTCCAGTAATTTGTCAACTACCTCGCTCTAAGTCTTGACATATTGCCACAAAATTGTAATTTCCTGGCGCCCAGGGCTACAATTTTCCATGCCCAGCTCCTGTCTTGGGTAGAGAAGGGGAGCTGCTACGGCCTGCAAATCAAAGAGAGGCTGCGGACATGCTTGTCGGCAATAACACAACCATCGGCCCTACCGTTCCATCGGCCCTAACCGGTATCGGCAATAATTATGCGATCGGCCCTAGCAGCCAAATCGGCCTTAACAATGGCATCGGCCCTAGGGACCCGCTCGGCAATAACCATGCAATCGGCAATAACATTCCCGTCGGCAATAACATTCCCGTCGGCAATAACACTCCCATCGGCCATACTCCTAACGGAAGCAATACCCCACACCCGCAATATCAGGACGCGACATCACTTGCTCAGTGCAGATCCTCTTGTTGTCTCTACGGTGGCTGATGTGCCGCCCCATTCTCCCTGCTGTCGACTCTCCTTCATGGCTTAGAATTGTATTCACGCAAGTCCTCGCGACTCCGCTGATGTCGGCCTAGTCTGCTGCGAGACCCTTGCCGAACCTCATGGCTCTGCACGGCTCGTTCATACTGAACTGGGAAAAACGCGCTAGCTGCCCATTATCGCCGCCCGGGATCCTTTGGTCACCTCACTTTTGGGCATCCTCAGCACAGCGCTCTAATCCCATGTGCTCTTATCTCGTCTTCTGCGATGCATCTCGCAACCATGCGAACGACCCTGTCACAACAATGCTTCTGCATCTGATGTGCATGGTGTGCGGAAGGCCCCTTGCTCCCAATACGGAAGGCAGGGTGATCCTCCCGAAGCATGCCGGGGATAGAAGCATCGCAATCTCCGCCTCAGAAAATGCCTCGCAATTGCTTTCCCGCCACGGCCCGCCAGACAGCGCATTCCCGCATTTCGTCCCTACTTCGATTTGGCCAGATTTATACCTGGGCAATGCACTGAGCTACCGGGACTGCGGGCGCGATCAATTACCGCGCCCAGTTATGTCTTGCACTGGCCGAGCTTTCCTCTGTGCTGCCAGCGCACCAGCGGCGAGGACGACTGAAAACCTGCTGCCGTGAGTCCCCTCCCCGACTGCGCAGGAGGAACCCTCGCAATAAGCGCTGCTTCACCCAGTGTGCCACTGGACAGGCTGTACCGGAAAATCAACTCGAACAAGACAATGAATACCTACCTTCTTGGCTCAGAAATGCGATAAATACATGGTGCGGTAGATGTGGTCCTACCACCCGCCACGACTTCAGACAATCTCAACCTCAGCATCTCCCTCTATCCAGTATATTCGACATGTCGCCCACTTCCAACGAAGAGCGCGCCTCGATCCGGTATGTTCACGACACGCTCCTCGACATTGTGCGGAAGAAGGACATTGCCTCTCTCTTTCGCCGCTGTGACGGCACGATCCTGGCCGCTCGGAATAACAAGTACAAAAGGCCCGACAACCTCGATCTAGACTTGCTGTTCGTTATCCCCAAGTACCTCAATGGGGAAGGCGAGTCCTTGGTGGCTTATACTAGCAGGATCATCGACATGCTCCCCGAGGATGTGCAGGAAGGGGCGCGCCGCTTGGCTGCGCCTAAGGCTCGCGTTGCTGAAATAACACGACAGGTTGAGCTGGGTAAGGGTGTATTTTGACATACATGCTTTAGTAACTGACTCGGATTAGCAGCCGCCAACAGAAAGCGTACTGTCGTTTCTGCAGCGATCAGCAGCACCCCCTCGCATGACGATAGCCAGCAAACCATCGTTGTCCCTAACGACGTTTTCAACCTTGCCTCGCCGTACGACAGAGAGGAGACGCTCGCCCCCGAGAACGTCGTCTTCAATACGTCGCTAGACAATGCTCCTCAGAAGCCATTCGTATCAAATGAATCTCTCTTGGAGTACGTCGGCGGTTTTCTCGAAGTTGACAGGAAGCTGATCATAATGTAGTAGTGATGTCGACCAAATGCTCATTGACGATCGCTACGAACCTCAACTACTCAGCGAAACCGCGCAACCCAAGGAAGCGACTCAAAGAGAGGCAAGAGCTGACCTCAAACTATGGCTTTACGACAACGACATTGAGGACATCGAAGACATTCTCCTGCGCTTGGGTGCCACGAGTTACAGTAAGATTCGAAGGCTGGCAAAGACGACAGGCACTGGTGTATTCGCTGCTTGCTTCTTGGAGAATGGCGGTAATGCCCTCCAGTACGAGTTTTTCTGCGATGCCCTCTCCAAGACCACGACTCCTCGATCTGCATAATTCTCGCGGATAGCGCTCGCCAGCACTGAACATTGTTCCCTTCACTTGTTTGTCAAATACTGTTCTCTCATTTTCACCTCCGGAACTCTCTGCTGTACTGCCGTAGTGTAGCTTTAGGTAACAGTTCTGTTGTAATCACAATGCGCATTTTATATGACGGCGGCAGAAAGCCTTTGATCCGCTTCGGCAGCAAAAAGTCTTCAGGCACGGCAGGCCCACCTCTGCTCTTCCGTTCCTCATCGCTTTCACGTCTTATGACCACAATAATGATGCTTCTCGTGGACCCACTTACTATGTGTAGGTGTACTTTGTCCCAACAAGGCGCTCGGTCCGAGCTGCTTGTAGGGTTTTCATTGTGCTGCATACCCAGGGAACTTAATCGCACCGAGGCGGCAACAAAGAGACAGCTCTTGGTCCATTCTCGTCTCGCGTTTCGATACCATGGGAAGGAGAACCAGATGTTGCTCTTCTTTGATGCATAGCAGCTGGGAGCACAATCGGAGGCGCCACACCTTCTGGCGGTGGACTGGCAGCGTTGCCGGGCGATAGCTGGCATTGCCAGGAATTGATATCCGAAGCACTGAACTGTCGGCGGTCCACAACCCAACCCGAGCTGGTGATCCTATCCTCCTAATAAGGTGTATGACCGCGTATAGGCGATATGTGCGAAAGGAGTGGAGGGAGTGTAGCGATAGTGGTGACAGCGACAGTAGCGACAGTAGCGATATCGACAATAGTAGCGACAGAGGTGATAGCGATATTGAGGACTGCCGAGTATGCGAAAGCAACTCGTGCGAGTCCCTCTACAGCTGGAGCGAGTACGACTTGCGACTCAGCTGGCAGCGTAGGTCTTGATCCTGCGAGGTGGCCTTGATCCAATGGGAAAGAATTAGAACACCCCCGCGTCATCCATGAAGGACATCACAGACAGGGCAGCGTTAAGAGACAAGCAGGATGAGATTAACAGTAGTCCTAGGTGCGCGCAAATCCTTCGGATTTGCTTCCGCTTTTTCGCTTATGTAAGTACTATACAGTACCTAAGCCGCAGGGGAGTACGGGCGCTTGTGCGCGATATCCGCATCACCTCCTGTGTTAATATCAAACGTGCTGTGAGCCTATCCCATGTGACTATGGATGGATATCGCCTTCTGCACTCCTATCTTTCCACAGCTAGGGTCTTTGCCTCGCGTGGTTGTCAAGCGGCCCTTGATTATACCTGCCTTCCTCTGACGCAGAGTTATACGCACCGCCGCAACCGATGTCCCTGGAGATTACTCCGCAGGCTGTGTCATGCCCCGACATATAAACTGGAGCGAGTAATGCAGAAGCCGGATGTCTTAGCACATCCAGCATCGCTATATCTTGATTTCTCGCCCTCCATGCCCTCACGCCCTGGCACACCTCGTTCTCCAAACAAGGAGACATGGCCCGACGGCGAGGATGTAACCGCTGATCAAAGGGTTACGATCCGATATTTGCATGGCTATGGACTTAGCACTTGGGAGATCGCAGCTTTGATGCATAAGTCGGAGACCACAATCAGGAGGGCTGTGAGGGATGGCGAGATTCTGATGGAGTTCATGAAAGACGAGGAGATGGAAGAAAGTGATGAGGATTTCTTGATCCGGCTCCGAGGAGTTCTCCTCCCCCAGAAGCTGAACGAAGGTCGGAGGAAATACCTGGCCAAGCGTGGCAGTAAGTACGATTTGCCTGGCGTTGCGCGAGCCAAGGTCTGAACTTGTCACCCGGTGATCTTGCAGTAACCCCCAACACGCTTTCTCCAGACGTGACCCTTGTGCGTGCCTATGTTCTTTCTCCTGTTACTTCCAGGTAATGTTAACCGGATCAATTACAGATAGAGGGTATCGACTTCAGCTCCCCCACTTTTAAGGCTAATCAAGTGCTTTCGGAGATTGGAATAGACGCAGATGAAGTAGAGAGGTAGGTTCTGATCCTCTATGCCCGTCCTGCGCTATCTTACTTCTTCCATCAGTCGGCCGTCCACTCCTTCTCCTGTTCATATTCATTCTCCGGCAATGGAGACGTCGACTCCCCCTAGTTCAGACCGAGCGTTTAGCGCGGAAGAAATGACTTCCGAACACGACGGCATCGCTCACCATGAAGAGGACGTTTTTGCAGCGGCCCCTCCACCTACAATTCGGGTATCACTCAACGTGACTGACTCGGATCTCGCGGCACATTCCCTTCACCCCTCCATGCCGGGAGGTTTCGCGACGGACAACCCTGTCGTTTCGAATCCAAATCACCTGACAACAGAGAAGGCTCTCGACACTGAAGCAGAGAGTTCCGGCAAACTCGACATGTCTGAACTCTGCACCCTTATCGAGACCATGCAGTTATCGACAACAGCAGGAACCGAGACCAGTTTGGATACACCGGAGCTCATCCTCTCCCCAGAGCCACTGCAGGCGAATGCACTCGCAGAGACAGCTGTACTCGCCTGAAAGTTCTCCTTTTCTGCAAATTTCTAGCTACTGTTGTTTTGAGGAATCGTCACATGTATGTAGTATTGGGAGAAGTTGATGCAACGGACTCAACGAGATGGAACGTACGGCAACCGTCGTGCACTGAGGAGCGAGAACGAATGCCATCGTATCGAGGTTGCATTCCCCGTCACCTGTCGGTGCGTTCCCCCCTTGCCATTTGGGCGGGCACAGTCTTTGCGCGTGTCGAGTCAAGCCCGCAAAAGCTACTCGTAAGCTGCATACTTTCCAGAGACGTGCACGTCTACCGTTAATCCTGTCTGGCAAAGACAGCACAGCATGCCCCTGTGCCACATGTCTGCGGCGAACGGCCTGCATGGGTACTGGAATACAGTAGGCAAGAATGCAAGCACCTCGATCAGTCCGCTTGGGTGCACAAACCACTGCATTGGCATGTTGTTGTCCAGCCCCGCGTTGATGAGTGTGAGCCGCTCCGTCTTTTAATCGCCCTGCGCCGGCCGCGCCTTCTTAGGCGTAAGGAAGAGCGAGCTGTGCACCTGCTCTGCGTGCAAGAGGCCCCAGCCGCTCCGCCCCGGCAGACACACGGCGCATGATGCTGGCCTCCGTGCTCTGAATTGTGAGGCCGACGAGTCCCTCAGGGAAGTGGCGGGCGATGATTGCTCGCTGGTCGACGAGTGGTGCGGACCGGGCAGAGGTGGCCGGGCGGAAGATGAGTGACATTGGGAACTCGACGCTCCTCTCCGTCGCGCGGCCGTTGCGGAACTTGCGCGGCCCAACGCCCACGCAGGCACCCACCCCTCCATCTCATCGCACCACGGCTCAAGTCCGTTGAACTCCCACCACTGATACCATAGCACGCGTGGTGTCGTGCCGCCTTGTGCTCGATCGCGCAGCGCCAAAGGCGGCGTTTCGTGTGCGGGTTCGAGGGAATGATGTGCCGCACCGAGTTCTGGATGGGGACTGGCTCTTCAGCGTCTCTGATTCTCCCGTTCCCAGACTTCATGCCGAATCATTCGTGTCAGCTAAGCTCAGTGCGTGGACTGGAAGGAGGCGCACCCTTGGACCACCACATCCACACTTCCCGCAGCCGCTCGCCCTCCTCCACCTCCTTATCCTCCATCGGTAACCTCACATATGCAGTGCTGAGTCTGCTCCACAGATCCATCAGGGTGAACCTCAAGCCCTTCCGAACCTGCTGCAGTGCCTCAGCCTCCTCGCGTTTCTGCTGAAGTAAGAGCGAAAAAGCAACGCACGGATGAGATCGATGTCCTCCTCTCCTTGCGTCAAAACCCACGAGAGGGACATCGTCCGGGTGGGTCGTCTCATCCTCTGGCAAATCAAGGAATGTTTTCAGCGCCCCCGTGTCGGCCATCCGCCACACCCTGCGAGCGCGGTACGCCGTCTCCTCTGCGTGGAGGTCACTGTTCCTTCTGTTGCACAAAACTTGAATCAGCCTGTGCCCGAGAGCATGTGGTGGAAGACACACGCAGCGCAGCATCGCGACTCCAGTGCGGGGGGGAAGGGGGCCTAACCACGGACCGGACATTTATTGCTCGTCTGTCGCGAGCTGATCAGTCGACGTACACCGCTGCTTTGTCGACGAGGGGTTTAAACAGGCGCCCGCATGCCTTGCTATTTCCCAAATAGTGTGAGGGTATCGCGTCGTCGTCATTGCCGTTAGGCTTGACATTGTCGCTGTCGTCGTTGTGGATGTTGTTGTTGCCTCGTTCGAGCCAGCGGAATGTCGGCGACTGCTTGAACCCCACTCCTCGCTGTTCTCGTTCGCAACGTATTTGGCCCACGCAGAGGATCCGGGCATCAAACTGCACATGAGAAGTAGTGATGCAAGTAGCGCTTCATTCCATCGAGGTTGAAGTCAGTTTTGAGGCTGATCCTGGTAACAACTTGCGCGTGACAAGCGCGCTCGCGTCGTCGCGTCGTCTGCCGTCACCGCCCGGCCTACTCCGCGTGAGTTGATAAACTCTTCAAGGCATTGCTTACAACCACGTTCCAAGCACCTTGTCATATTGTCAGGCACAACATCGTCATGGACAGGCGCCCAGAGAGGCAAATTTTCATGACCGGCGCTTATCTTGGCTATGCGACAAGCTCACTGCGTATTCCTTCAATGCGATGTCGTGGCCTGCTTCCACCATTGTCTCCTGCGGAACCCGACGCACCGCCCCTTTCTCCTTGCTGTCGACTTTTCTTTATGGCTTATCTTTATTCAATTGTCTCTGCAAAATGTGGTGCCCCCGCTAATGTCGGCCTGCTCTGCTTCGCGATAACTCCGCTCACCCTCAATCATGACTCTGCACGACTGAGTCGTTATTATAATACTGAACCGGGAAAGACGTGTCAGCTGCCGTGATCTACGCCCGGAAGCCTAGCGTCACCTCGCTTGCCCTGCAACTCGCAACCATCCGAACAACCCTACCCTCTCTCTTGTCTGCGTTTATGTGTGGAGGAGCCTGGCTCTCAAATATGGAAGGCAGGGCGATCCTCCCGAAGCACGCCGGAGTTAATGGTATCGCAATCTCCGTCTCAACAAATGCCTCACAACTACGTGGGCGATGCACTCAGCTACCGGGACTGCATGTGCGACCAATCACCGCGCGCTGGTATGTCTTCCACTAGCCGACGTTCTGGCCCGACTGCGCAGGCGGGACCCTGGCAATAAGCTCTGCTTCAGCCATTGGGACACGGGAATGCAAGCGCACAGGAAGCAACCTGGCGCAATACAACGGATGACTACCTCTTGCGTCAGAAGGGAGATAAATTACAGAGGTCTGGGGCTACTGTCGTACCACCAGCGCCCGCACCCCACCCTCAGCCGATCTTAGCATCTCCTGCCACACAGCATATTCGACATGTCGCCGACTTCCAACGAACTGCGCGCCTCGATCCGCTATGTTCACGGCGCGCTGCTAGACATTGTACGGAAGAAAGACATTGCCTCCCTCTTTGGCCGCTGTAAGGGTACGATCCGTGCCGCTCGGGAAAACAAGTACAAAAAGCCCGACAACCTCGATTTAGACTTGCTGTTCGTTATTCCCAAGTACCTCAAGGGGGAAGGCGAGTCCTTCGTGGATTATACTAGCAGGATCATCAACATGCTCCCCGAAGGCGCGCAGGAGGGGGCGCGCCGCTTGGCTGAGCCCAAGGCTCGCGTTGCGGACAAGATTCGACGCGCCTCCTTAGGTCAGCATGCACTGTCACAGTCATACGCACAAGAATACTAACTCTGAGTAACAGCAGCCGACAGAGAGCAAACCGTTGTACCGGAGCTCGTCAGCCCTCCCTCTCCAAACGACAGAGAGAAGACCCTCGCCCCGGAGGTGATTGTCAGCAACACCTCGCCATACAAGACTGCACAACAGTTCGACAAGTCAAGCGAGTCCCTTTTGGATGCAAGGTCCGTCTCATCCGCTTGTTACTTGCAAGAGACGCTCACTCAATGGTGCCAGCGATGCTGACCAGATGATCATTGACTCACTCCAATCGACATACCCTTGCGAGACAGTAGACCCTGCCCCTGCTAGCGATGACCTTAAGCAATGGCTCTTCGACAATGAGTTGGCGGACTGTGAGAGGATACTCTTGAAACTGGGGATTCAGTCCTTCCGGAATATCCAGAAATTGGCAGTGACGCAGAACACTGCTCAGCTACCCGCTCGGTTTACGCAGTATGGAGGCACGGCATTTCAGTGGGAGATTTTCTGCGATGCTGTCCGCAGGTGCACAATTCCTGCGTCTGCAGTGGCAGGAACACTCATACTGGCAAGTAACGTTTGCTGAAATTGAACATTGTATCGGTAATCAACAACATCCCCTTCTTTTCTTGTCGGGAACTCACTCTTGTACTGCGTTAGGTAGCTTAGGTAGTCGTTTCGTTTCCGTTGTAATCACAATGCGCATTTTACATGACGACCGGGGCAAGGGCTTTGATCCGACTCGGCACGAGAATGTTCCCGCGTCAGGCACAGAAGTTCCACCTGGGCCGCCGCTGTTTTCAGCTCATCGCTTTCAAGTTTGATGAACGACGGGCGATTTTCGGGGACCTATGTCGACGTTTAGGCGCGTTTGTGCGAGGTCCCAACAACGATGGGTCTGAGCTGCTTGAAGAAACCCGGTGGTCCTCCGAGCACGAAGGCGACTTCATTGGGGCACTTATATGGCAACAAAGACGATCCGTGTATTGCAAAGTCCGTCTTATCTCCGCGTTACAAATGCAGACGAAAGGAGCGCAAATATATTGCCATCACTCGTGCTACATACATTCTGGGGGTGAGCTGACAGTTTTCTTGAAGCACGGGATATGTCGATTCGCTTCGTTCCTCGAAGTAGGTTTTGATGGCCGGTGCATCTAACGATCGGTGACCGATGTTGCAACCAACCTCAGTCGGCTTAATCCTGACGACTTCAGCATGCCCCTTGCGTATCCGTCCACCGGACAGCTTCTGAAAAGGGTTGCATTGACCCCTGTTGGAATGCATGGCCTGACCCCACCTCAACAACGGCTGGCTGCTCTTTTCAGGACGATTCCGTTCGACGAGTACCACTGGCTGGTAGATGAGCTTCATTGATACCGAAGTGAGTGTGATGCGAAGACGCAGTGTGGGTCACAGAGTAGACTCCTCACCGAACTTTGGTTTGGCTTTGCCAAGCCAAAAGTACCTTTTAGTTCTTCTCGATTGTGCTGGTTCTGCTTCTGTACTAGTTTGTTCGATGTGATTGTATAGTATCCTGTCGGTAGGCCTTCACCTTCGTGTGTAGCTTAGAAAGTGCTCTTGGACTCAGTAGACTTGAAACATATGGCTGCTGCAATTTGTCCAGAATTCTCCCTCCGATATTCAAGCCAGCAAGGGAAAATTTGCTGATGTGACCTTTATCTTCAACGCAGGTTATGCGCAAACTATGAGTTGGGATGGCTGGTTGGAACGAGATTGGTGGGATAATGGGGATTGATTGGAACACAGGTGCGCCTGCAAGTACTTATCTCTCTCCTGTACAGCACTAACAAATTTTCACAGACTACGTCCGGCAGTGGGATGACCGATGCTGCTCACTCAGCATGTCTCACGTCGCCTAGCCCACATGCCTCTGTCTCTCGCTTATGACTCATAATGCATTCCATGTCTCATGCCCGCATGTTGCTTGTCCGCACTCCACCAACACCTCCCCTTCAGCCCATCTGTCCGGACATGTTCTTCAGTCCAACCATCTCAGCAAAGCGACAGCGTTTATCAGATGGTAGAGGCTTGGTGAGAATATCGGCGACCATTTGCTCAGTTGGGCAGTAGATGAGCTCGAGGTTGCTGTCGTTTATTGTATTTTGTATGAAATGGTGTCTAATGTCGATATGTTTTGTTCGAGAGTGCAGGACCTGGTTTTGTATCAGCTTGAGCGCACTTTGATTGTCGACATAGAGTGTGGTTGGACCGTCAAGTGAAATGCCGAGTTCGGAGAGTAGCGTGCGAAGCCAGACGGCTTCCTTTGCAGCCTCTGTAAGGGCAATATACTCGGCCTCAGTGGTTGAGAGAGCAACTGATCTCTGCTTGCGAGCAGACCAGCTGATCGGCATTCCATGAAGAGTGAAGACATACCCGCTTGTTGATTTGCAGTCCTCCTGATCCCCACCCCAGTCTGCATCGCTCCATCCAACTAGCCCCTGTTCCCCTTCACGCTCTAGCACCAATCCTAAGTCTGTCGTTCCGGCAAGATATCGAAGAACTCGTTTGACAGCCAGCCAATGTTCACGTCCGGGGCTTGAGCTGAACTGACCCAGAGCGCTGATGGCATATGCTAGGTCTGGATGTGTTGCAACTGCTGCAAAGTTGAGGCTGCCGATTGCAGCAAGGTACGGTATCTCTCGCATTTCTTCCTGTTCGAGCTTTGTGACCGGACTGTGTGCCTTCGTGAGCCGTAATCCAGTGACCATAGGGGTGATGACTGGATGTGAATCTTGCATGCCGAAGCGAGTCAGGATGCATTGTGCATAGTCTGCTTGGGAGACAAGGAGACGTAGTCTCGGCTTATCTGCAGACCAAGCAGAAGTGATGGTTCACCGGAGTCGACCATATCATATGCTTGCTGCAAGTTGACTCGGATGGATGTGATGACATCCCGCTCTGGTCCAAGGACGAGAATGTCGTCCACATACAGCAGTATGTATACCGGGTTTGCCATCGAGTTACTCTTGTATAAGCTGTGATCAGCCTCGGAGCGTATGAGATTGAGTGATGTGAACATCTTGTCGATCTTCTGGTTCCATGCACATCCTGCCTGCTTCAGACCATAAAGAGCTTTCTGTAGTCGGCATATGAGGTGTGGGTGTTTGGCGTCGATAAAGCCAGGTGGCTGTTCCATGTAAATTTCTTCTTCGAGTTCGCCATTCAGATAAGCAGTCTTGACATCCAGTTGAACAATGTCCCAATCCTGGGCCGCAGCAATGGCCAGTAGTGTTCGCAGTGTCGTGAACTTGGCAACAGGTGCAAAGGTCTTGTCATAGTCGATACCCTCAATCTGCGTGAACCCGCAAGCAACCAAACATGCCTTGTATCGTCCATCCATCTTGATCTTGTATACCCACTTGCAGCCCACAGCCTGTCGACCAGGCGGTAGCTCAGATAAGACCCATGTTTTGTTGGCGAGTAGCGAGTCGTACTCATTCTTCATGGCCTGTTGCCAGTTATCTGCATCCGGGCCGGATAATGCCTCCACCAGAGTAAGAGGGTCAGTGCTGGATGCATAAGCATAGACCGGCTGCATATATGGTTCCACAGCAGCATGACATGCCAAGTTTCATGCATCTGGGTTATTGGATCGCTGATAATCCAGCTGAGGCACCCCACGGAAACGAGTCTCTCGCTGATTCAGCTCGAGTGGTTCTGGAGTTGGCATCAGTGATGGGGGCGGCTCAGTCAATGGAGACAGAGGAATGTCAGGTTCATCTGGCTGAGCAGATGGTGTGTCCTGAGCACTCTCCTTTTTCGCAGATCTATTCTGACCATCGACCAGGACAGTCTCTGTGCTGTCCACAGCTGTCTCAGGTGCATCAACATCCGCATTCATGTCGATAAATCGTGCATCCCTTGAGATGATGAGCTTGTGTTGATCACTGATCCAGAATTGATAGGATGTGTTTTTGCCTTGGTGATAGCCTAGGAACTGGCACTTGATTGATTTGACATCGAGTTTAGTCCGGTCTGACTTTGGGACATGTACATAAGCAGTACAGCCGAATGGATGCAGGTGCCGTATGTCAGGTTTGCGACCAGTGAAGAGTTCAAATGGTGTGATGTTGTCCTTGAGCGCTCGGGATGGCGAGCGGTTGCGAGTGTACGTCATGTACCGGCACACTTCTGTCCAAAAGCCACGACTCATCCCAGCTGCCTGTAGGACCATTCATGCTCCTTCCATGATGGTGCACAAACCACGCTCAGCCACACCATTGTGCTGTGGTGTATGGGGCGATGTCGTCTGGATGGTAATGCCTTTCTTCTTTCACCAGGTGTCAAAAGCACCGGACATGAACTCTCCACCACCATCGCAGCACATCTTGACAAGCTTCAGACCAGTTGAACGTTCAGCCCATTCCGTGTACTCGATAAACAGCTTGAGTGTGTCGCTCTTCGCTTTCAGATAGTGGTCTGATGCATATCGGGAGTAGTCATCCCAGATCATCATCAGGTATCGTGCACCATTGAGTGATGCTGTGTCTGTAGGGCCGGTGAGGTCTATCCAGACTATCTTGAGAGGCGCATCTGCTTGGGTACGTGCAATCTTCTTGAACGTGGTGCATGACTGTTTACCCTCCAGGCAGGCAGTACACGTCTTTTCTTCACCAGCATCGATAACAAGGCCTTCCACCATATCCTTTGACTTGAGTTTGCGGATAGCGTCAGTGTGAAGATGGCCCAGGGCACGGTGCCAGTAGTTGATATCATGTGCGTCTCGCACAGTTTTCGCATGTGTGTCCGAGTTGGCTAATGCGAGTCGCCAGAGGTTGCGATCCTTCATGGCTGATGGCTGTCGCCAGCACTCGACCATTAGCTGTAATGATACAGCCATCCTGGGAGAAGGATACACCTTTCCCGCTTGCAACAATATGACCGACCGACAAGAGGTTGCCGGCAAGGTCTGGTACATGGAGTACGTCCTCCAGGCGAATGCGCTGGGTGGACCCGCTGACGTTCAAGTCCAGCTCAACAGTCCCAACTCCGATAGCCTTGATAACACTGTCGTCTCCTAGGTGGACACTTCGTGGCTCTGATAGTGCACGGTATGTTGTGAACGTGTTCTGTTGTGAGGCAAGGTGCTGACTTGCACCAGAGTCGACAAGCCATTCGCCTTCCTCTACAACTCTCGCAGCCGATGCAGCAACGAAGATCTCAACCTTCATGTCTCTCCCTGCCTCAGCAGCATGCTGTGCCTCTGCAGCTGGTGTTCCTCCACTCTTCTCATCCCGAGCCTTCTTCCGGCACTCATGCTCCCAATGTCCGAGTTTTCCGCAATAGTTGCACTTGTCTTTTGACTTGTTACGAGGTGTGCGTCTTTGTCCGGTTGTAGCAGCAAGAGCTGACTTGGTGCTGGGTGCCTGCAGATGTCCGCTGGCATGCAGACGTGTCTCTTCTGCTAGCAAGTGTGCTGCGACATCCTCGAGTGTCAACTTCTTAGGGGCCATCTGCATGGATTCGAGTACAACGACAAGGTAGCGATAGGAGTCGGGAAGTAACATGAGGACTGCAGTTGCTGGGAGCGGGTCGTCAAGCTTTGGTGCGCCAATTGTGGTCATCTTCGCTTGCAGCTCTCTGAATTTGTTGATGTGAGACTGCATATCACTGGATGCATCGTATGTCACCATGAAGAACGACCTCAGCAAGTCGACCTGTGCTGATAAGCCTTTCGGCTCGAAGATCTTGTTCAGACGTGACCATGCTTTGACTGGGTCGGTCACATCCTTCAATAGCGACAAATGGTGCGGGTCGATGAGTAGCATGATGATGGCCAAAGCATCACCTGCTCGGTTTTCCCAGTCGATAACAGTATCTCCGGTTCCACTTGGCTTCAGCTCTTTGCCGTCGACGATCTTCCAGAGTCGCTCCTTGGCAAGGACTTGCTGAACGAGAAACTTCCACATCTGGAAGTTCTCGACTCCTTTCAACTTCTCAATGGCGTACAGAGATGTCGTGCTGGTGCGAGACATGATGGAATGGTGTGTTGGCTTGGTGCTGCTCGTTAACTTGCTTGCTCACTGTCGGTCTTCAGGGCTCATAACCTCAACGCAGGTTATGCGCAGACTATGAGTTGGGATGGCTGGTTGGAACGAGATTGGTGGGATAATGGGGATTGATTTGAACGCAGGTGCGCCTGCGAGTACTTATCTCTCTCCTGTACAGCACTAGCAAATTTTCACAGACTATGTCCGGCAGTGGGATGACCGATGCTGCTCACTCAGCATGTCTCACGTCGCCTAGCCCACATGCCTCTGTCTCTCGCTTATGACTCGTAATGCATTCCATGTCTCATGCCCGCATGCCGCTTGTCCACACTCCACCAACATATCTGGCGGCTGTTTGAGTCGCCGTCGTTCTATGCCTCGTGCTCTATATGGGAACTCATGATCTTCTCAATCGTGGCAATCTGGAAGGCCGGGAATGCAGCGGTCCGCAATGAGGACTCAAAACAAGGCCGCACGAGGTGACGATTTACGAAGGCCTACGAGCTAGCTGGCGATAGACAACCACAAGCCTGTTTGTATTGATCCAACGTGATCCGTGGGTAGCGGAGTAAACAATGTCATCCGAGGGACAATATTTCTCAGTCAGGCAAGAAAAAGGGCCATCCCGTCACCGAATGTGAATCTACGGATGAAGCAACGAGGACAATCATCCTGCGAAGCTCCAACCTTCCCAGACAGCTGCTGAAATCCGCAAACACGACGCACTGTGCCGTTCTTCTTTCTTCCTGTCACGCCTCCGACAATGTGTGGGTGATCATGTTGGGAATAATCTAAAACATGTGAAAATAGCTAAATATCGAGGCAAAGGTCCGAGGACATTCTGGTCACAAGAAAGCGAGCATGATCGTCAAGACTGCTGAAACCAACCGGTTCATCGCAGCTGTTTGCCCCATATACTACCCGAACCCTGCACGAACCTTGCTTGATCTAGGTCCTTGGAAGGGCTGCGCGCTCCTGCAATGCCTCGGGCATTGCGACGAGACGTTTAGCGTTCGCTCTTGCCCTTCGTCCCGTCATTGGGATTGCCGCCGTTCTCCGCAGAGAAGGCGGGGTGCAATGCCGTTCCCAGACGTGGAGATCACCTGAGAGCGGCATGCTACCTGGGCGAAATTAAGGAGAGAAAGAGTTGGGGAAAGCGAAGGAGATATGCATTTCACGAGTCCGATTGGATTGTTCTAGTGCTACAACAACAATCGTTAACAAGCAGTTTCGTAAGTGCGTCATGGAAAGGAATGTGTGGTCGGCAATGATCGTTCGTGCATTCAAGGTATGCAACTTGCAAGCTTCGTCAATTATCTTGTAGAGCGCAGTTCAGCTCATTATCACGTCATCATCCTCGGCCTGCATTTGCGCGTAGTCATCATTAGTGTCGTTCGACGGAGGGTGGGGAATGTCTGGCATGTGCCGTCCAAAATTTTGCTTTCTGCAAACTCATGTTAGTATCGTTCTGACTTGCAGCCGAAATGCGCATACGGGTCCTCTGCGATGTCCTCCCACCTGTAACCTCTACCTATCAGCGCCGCAGCGCCCGGCAGCTGCTGGATGAGGTGCTTGGTGACAGCGCTGGCGAGCCCGAACTGCTCTGTCCCGCTGATATGCGGATTGGGCGGCTTGTCTCGTACGCGGGCGGCATGCTTGGCAACCTCCTGCCAGGCGTCGCGCGGTGAAACACGGATGATCGGGGTGTTGGGCTGGTCGGCGGGAATGATTTGGAAAATGGGCCCACGGTGCTGCGGAAAGAAGGCGTGCGAGGGAAGGATCGTGCTCGTATACATCACCTCCTGCCGGGGGTCCTTCATCGATAGGTACTTCACGTCGCTCTCGAAGCCGACGGGCCATATATGCGATTCGGTCCAGAAACCGTCGTGCGGGATGACCTGCCCTAAGGTCTTGATCTTCCATTTGCCGACTTGCAGAGGAAGATCGGGTGATCCGTTTGGGAGACGTGGGATGACGGGCACGTAGTAGCGAGAAGGGAGTCGGCGGGTGAGTGGCACGGGAGGCGTTGACGTCGCCGACACGGTATTGCCGGAGCCACGGGTAGGTGTCTCTGATCGATATGTGGTAGATCCAAAAGACGTGTTAAGAGTCAAAGGAGGACGGCTCGATGGGCGTTCGGTGTCTGATGGCTCTGATCTGCCACTCTGCGAGTCGCCTGGTCTCCACCAGCCAGGCGGGGTGACCATGCCTGGTCCCGATGGACGACGATCGAGCTGCCCTGGGCGTTCCTGTGCAAATGGCATGATGTTCTCCTCCACCCTAGGTGGACCCCACGTATGCTTCGCCTCTGGACTAGTGGACAGCCTTGCCTCCCTTCTGAAGTTATCGTTTCTCCATTCTGCGCTCCTTCCATCCCGTTCCCCACGCTCGCGGCGAGGCTTGCTCCTATGGACCTCCCACTCACGATTCCCCTTAAATCGCCAGTCACCCAGCAGCAGGCCATCCCCTTCCCCTTTCTTGGCCATTTTCGCCCGTTCCGACTCTTCCTGTTTTCCCCATTGTTGTATCGGCGTATGGATCTTAGCCTCCTTCGAGAGTGACTCGCGGTCATCTCTGGGTGGAGGCGGCCGCTGCTGCCCGAGGTCTGGATAATGCTCAATTTCGAGCTGTTTGTCCCTCTCCCACGTCCTTTCTTGCTCGGCTCGATACTCTGCTTCGATGGACAATTTCTGTTGATGCTGAGGCGGGTTCGATTGGGAGTTGGACGGACCAACGGATCCGATGGTAAGGGGTGACATGCCCTTCGGGTGGTCGTTTGGTGTCGGTGTTTGAGCATTGACCATCATGACCGGCGGCTGGACCTTGCGTGCATTATGGCCTCCATGTTTGATGGGTGCGCGTGAATACATCGGCATCCGAATGTCGGGATAATCCAGCGGAACCATCGGTGGTTTGAAGACTAGCCGTTCCGTGTTCCGTCCACGACCGCGCTTCCCAGCCTCGCGTTCTCGTCCAGCAGCTTGGGGGTCTTCAGGAACAGGCAGATTCGCCGGGTTAGCACGACGAACACCATAAACAGGACGCACGGGCGGCGCACCCAGGGATGGGTACTGAGATTCAGGGGGTGGAGGCCAGTAGTCTTCATGTGGAGGATAGGATGTTGATGGACCAGGCGGGAAGCGCTCTTCTCTCGACACAGAGACCGACGGCTTTTGTTCCTCAGGGGAAGACATGAGGCTATATGGGAATCGCCCGGTGGTTGGGCTCTCCTGCTTGACTTGCACACTCCCACTGGCCTGTACAGAGCTGGGGAAAGCCTGCTTCTGGGCCTCGGCCCGCATCTGAAACATCAGCGCGTGAGCGCTGGTATGCTCGGGCTGCGTGGGAGGCAGTGAGAACGGTCCCCCGTAGACCGGCCGAAGAGCACCTACTGGAAGGGAAGTTCCCTGTACAGGCAGGTCAGACAGCGGCGAACGCGGTCTCTCCCTCCGCTCGGGGTAGGGGTGCGCCTCTGAAGGCGGGGGCTCGGGCCGCAGTCTCTCTCTGGGGGAAAGGGCAGGCGGGTCCTCCCTGTGCGCACGCGGAGGGGGCTGCATCCCCGGTGGAAGAGGTGGGCCGTACGCTGGCTTTTCCCGGGATGGGAGACGAGCGGCTTGCGGCATGATGGGCAGCGGTGGGGGAAGAGGGTTGTGCTTCGGCTCGCGAGGCTCAGGCTCGCGTGACGCCCGGATTGACGGCATGACAGGCAGCAGAGGGG
The DNA here is from genome assembly GCA_001630345.1 of Calocera viscosa TUFC12733. Classification (NCBI taxonomy): domain Eukaryota; kingdom Fungi; phylum Basidiomycota; class Dacrymycetes; order Dacrymycetales; family Dacrymycetaceae; genus Calocera; species Calocera viscosa. Next base: position 327,661 of record KV417281.1, on the reverse strand, counting down.
GGAGCGAGTCCCTTGGCGAGTCGGGGCGTAGGTGTCGGATGACTGGTTGCAGCGGAGTGGTCGGGTGCAAGAGATATGGTGACTGACTCGCCTGTTGTCGCGCCAAATGGGGCGACGGCTCCATTGCCCCACTCACAGGCGTCGTCACAAGAGGTTTCCCAGGTTCAGAAGTAGGGACAGCCACCCCCAAATCCAGGCGTGCGAGTCCGCTTTCCGGCCGGCGCTGGCGCAGCTTCTCACGCGCCGTCTCCTGGGCGGCGACGGCCAATTCGTGCGAGATGGGGTCCTCGCTCGCGGGCGGTTGCTTCTTCTGCTTCGGGCTGGTTGCCGCTTTCGACGTAGTTTCCGCTTGCTGCTGCGGAAGAGGAGGAGGCTGCTGCCGCCTGGGTGATTCCAGTTCTGGCTTCTGTTCCCCAGGTCGTTCCAGCGGTTGTTCCAAATGCACATGAGGCACCCCTTCTTCCCGCAATTGCAGTTGCATCGGTGCCCCCGCCCCAAGCTGGCCAACACTCCTATGTCTCTCATCCCTCCTCGCTCTCTTGGCAAAACGCTCCTCCCAGTCGTTCTCCGGCCGCACAAGCGGGCGTTTCCCATGCGCTAGGGGGGTCGTCGGCGCCTGGGAGTCCCGCTGGGCCGAAGGCGATGGCGTGGCTGCGGGTGCGGGTGCTTGGGAGTGCAAGTTGGAAGCAGCAAGTTCTTTGGCCGGCTGTGGCTGGAATCGCGCCTGGAGCTCCTCAGTCCGCGCAGCTTCGCGCGCTTTGAGCAACGCCAGCTGCGTGACGGGCATGGGGAGGGGAGCGAGCCTCCTCTCCCCCAGCCCTAGCGCTTGTCCACCGGTCTCAGAGCCAGATGGGCCGGGAGCGACTGCCGGCTGCAGATGGGCGTTCCCACCCATTGCGGCGTGGAGGGAGGAGAGCGTATCGTCCCCCGCGTCGCTGCCTGAGAGGTCGAATGGGCGCGCTGCAGAGCCAGGGGCGGGGGAGGCGGGGGTTGTGAGTGCGTGTGGCAGGGTGGTATGCAGCTGAGGGAGGGGGAGGGGGTGCATCGACAGCGGCTGCGGCTGCAGTTGGGGCAGCGGCGCAGTCTCGCCCGAGACGGGAGGGCCGCCCACATCAGCGCTGGCAGCACCTCCAGCTGCAAGTGTATCCGCCACCCCGGGGAGGATCCAGAGCCCCCGCCCACTTGCGGACGGCACGGACGGGCGCGGGCCGGCGCTGGAGGAAGCGGGCCGAGGGAGAAGGTGTCGTTCGCCTCGTGTGGTCTGGGGGGAGGTGCTGGAGGTGCTGACGGCGGCGGGAGGGGCGTCGGTTGGAGCTGGCAAGGGCTGCGAGGGTGATAGAGCGTGGGAGGGAGGTTCGGGGGCAAGACGCGGGGAAGGGTCTGCTGCTGTTGCTGCTGGTTCTCCGGATGGAACGGGGTAGGAGCTGCTGGGCGTTGAGAGCGGCCTGGAGGGCTCGTCCAGTGGGATATGGTGCTCTGCGAGCTTGTCGAGTAGCGCGCTGTTTCGAGGAAAGCAAGGGTTGTCAGTATCGCTCCACGCACATCAGGAGAACCGAGCAAGTGAGAAAAGGAAGGCAGAAATGCCGAGCCCGGCGGCCCGCGTAGCAGGAGAGAGAAAGGGTTGCCGAAGGCAACTGGCAAACGGAAGACGAAAAACTCACTCCTTCTCCCTCCTGAGCCTCACATTCTGCGCAACCATCGCCTTGAGCTGACCGGCCGTGTCGTCCCTCTGCTGCTCCCGCCAACCAAATCAGCACCGAACCTCTTCGCCCCCCACACACAGAGAGAAACGCACCTGCACAGCATCAAAATAGTGCCTCTTGAGCCTGTCGTACTTTTCGAACGGGACGGGCTCCTGCGGTGCCTGGGGCTGGGCCGGGTTGCGGGGTAGAATGGGGGAGTGGGAGGGCTCTGCGGCGTAGGGGCGCGGGGTGGGCTCGGGGTCGGTAGCTCGGGCTTTGCCTTTCGCTCGGGCTTTCCCCTTGCCCTTGCCCTTCTCGCTTTCCTTCTCCTTCTCCTTCTCCTTGCCCTTTCCCTTTCCCTTTCCCGGTGTGCCCGATGCGCCCTCCGGCACATGCCGCCCATTCTTGCCCATCTCCGGACTCCAACTGCCAACCCGATCCGACTCGCTCCTCCTCCTCTCCTCCTCCCGCTCCATCTGCGCACGTGCCTGCTCCTTGTGGGCCCACGGCGCTATGGGCTCGGCCACGTACGGGCTGTATTCGTATGCCGCGCCGTGTCGGGCGTGAGGAGGGGGCGGAGGGACGGGGAAGGCGAGGGATGCGCGGGAAGGGGGGCGGCTGGAGGTCGACGTGGACGCTGACATGGACAAGGACGCTGCGGGCGGTGGTGGCGGCGCGGCGCGGAGGGTAGAGGGGGAGAGGAAGCGTGCAGACGGGGAGGGCGGCTCTGGTGCCCGGGGTGTTGTCGGTGCGAGTACACGTGGGTCGCGGTCCAGCTCACGTGCGGGCGGGGGATGTGGACGGGGCTGAGGGTCGCGCTTCTCCTTCTCCTTCTCGAGCTCGTTGTACTTTTGATGCCAGAACATGAGGCTCGGCGGTGGGCCGAGGAACGGTGGTGGCCCGGCTGTCGCTGTGGAGTTGGAGTTGTTTGCGAGCGGGAAAGAAGGCGGGGGAGGTGGGGGCAGTGGGAGAGGGAGGGGAGGGCCGATGGGACCCTGTACTGGGGGCAGGGAGGCCGTCGCCTTGCGGGGCTTGCTCATCCTTCGGCGTTTCGCGGAGTTTAATTTGGAGTTTGTTGACTAGCTTCGTTTGTGATGATCGATGATTGGCGATGATAACCCTTTGTCTTGGTCTGGTACGCTTTCGGAATTGTTGAGTCGGATACACTGCGCCGGGTCGCCCACTTTCGGTCAGGGACGCAACCGACTACCGTCCGCGCGGGCTCCTCCCGAACGCCCAGCGAGATGAGCGCTGTCGAAGAGCGGGGAGATCGCCAGGCGAACCAGAAGCACAGCCAGGTAGCGTCGTCCTCGGCACCAGGGAGGGGGAAGTCCTGGCGGTGTGCGAGGTACGGGGGGCGGTGGACGCCAAGTGGGCAGTACACAAGGCAGCGATATGGGCGTAAGGTGCACGGTCAGTCCCACTCGCCTCGCTGGTCCTGGTCCTGGTCCAGTCCTGGTCCGTGCCCGTCCACCTCACGTGCTTCTCCGAGGCATCGCAGTAGCAGGAGCGTCCTCGCGCGACCGAACGCTCGCGAAGGCCTGCGAAGCGCCTGCTTCTGTACCAGCGAACGAACGGGGTCGGTGGGCGGGGCGGTGCCAATCGTCCCTGCCCCTTCTGGCTTTGTCCCCAACGAGCCGCGTGATCCGCTGATGCGCTGTGATTCGAATATTGTGCGGCGCTTGCTTCGACGCGGGCGCGGGTCGTGTTGATCGTGCTGTGATTTGACGCAGGGTGTGATCGTCCGGCATCTTCCCCGCTCGTCCAGGTCCATGCTGACCCGGGCAGTTGCGGCTGCACATGCCACCCAGGGTGCTTCTGTACCAGCCAGCCCTTTTCACGCGCAGGGCATTCCCACGCCTTCCTCGCGCGCTGCTCGGCACCGCATCACATTTCCCCCCTTCCCAGGCGGCACCCTACAACCTGTCAACAACCCCTTTCCCGGTTGGGGAACTCGTCCAGATTCCCGCCTCACATCTCGCGCCCATCCCGCCCGCTGCTCCTTCCCATCTGAGTGCGGAGCGCCCCGGCTGATGCTGATGCGATTGATAGATGGCCACGAGGCCAGCGCAGCACGTCTGCCCGACGTCGACCGCCGAAGCCGACCGAACGACAGCCGCTTCGAAGGGGTTCGCTACCCTGAGCTACTGATTGAATGACTGGAACGAGGCGAGGATCGATCGCGATCGATCCGCCTACTGCCGCAGCATGGCGATGGCCGATCGATGTGATGCCACGCAGCCAAAGAGAGGCGATCCCAATCCGCTGGTCTCCTTTCGGGCCGCCTCGCCCGGAGCCGGTGCAGCAATGTGCCAGTCCGTTTGGCAATTGGCCCGCAGGGCGAGGTCGTACGGAAGCGAAGCGACGAAGACGAGAAGTAAGAAGGATCAAGAAGAAGCGCTGCGCCGGGAGTGCGAGGCGTCTTGCGCGCTGGGCTGAGCGCGAATGTCGGATCAGCGCACCATCGGACTTGCTTCCCTCAGGGCCCTTTCCCCTTGCACTAGAAGGCTGGGTGGCTGTGCCCGGCTCGTGTTCCCATTCAACGGCACGTTTGGTTCTCCGACACCGGCGCCCGGCCGAAAACAATGGCGGGCTCTACTTAAGCTCAAATTTCAGACTTGCCCTCGCACGTCAATGTGCCAGCGTGGCGACAACCGCGCTAGCCAGGCTGGAAAGAGAACGTTCTTTGTCTTCCCAGCAGACAGCCAATTCTTCGGCAGATCTCCCGCCCGTGATCGTAGTTCAGCCAAGCCGGTCATCACGCGACCAGTCACGGTCACTTATTTCCATCCCTGCCCAAGCGCGCGATCCACCGCAAGCGGCGGACTGGCCTCCTTACGTGTACTTACATCACATCAGTCCCGCTGGCTCACTCCATCCGTCTCCGCATCAGCGCCCGCCTCGAACCGTCCAGAACGTTCGGCGGGCCAGGGCGATCAGAGCGCTCGCCCAGTCCGCCCTCCGCCCTCCGTTGCACGGGGGTGATTGCCCGATATCCGGCAGTTCATCCTCTCCATGCGGCGGTCCGCGCTGATGCGGAAGGGAGGCGGAAGACGCCCGACGCGCGCTGGGTCCTCGATGACGAGTCAGGCGTAGAATCTCCCTGGCTTTCGCGGTGCTGTGGCGCACCTTCTGAGGTCGCGCTTGGCACTCATTCACCTCCTGCCCGCGGAGCACCACTCGTCTGAACCGTATTTGTCCCAGAGTTCGCAGCTCGGTGATGCTCCCAGCCCCTTTTGACGTTGCTTTCTCAGGCCAGAAAGAAGCGGGTGACAAAGGCGCTGCTGTTGCGCATGGGCTGGCAGATGTTGTTCGCTGACTCGAGCGCACGGCACGCTCGGCATAAGTACAGAGATAACGAGCATCAGGCCATCGCCCCCCTTCTCCCCGAGAGCATGCTGCAATAACCGGAGTTGCAGCGCAACAGGACGGGAACGCGATGCGGTGCGACTCAGAAGCCGTGCTTGTAGCTTCTCCTGGCAGTCCGGATTGCAATAAACGGCAGCCTCGCAACAAAGGGTATCCTTTGCGTGCCGACCGTCCTGGGCCCGATCCCAATAGCACGCCATGCGACGCGCAACCAGGTGCATGCCCGATTGCGATATTCACCGGCTGGAGGGCGACACTTGCCAATGCAGGGGCTGAGCTACTCATATCCACTCTTCGCATCGGTTCATGCTCGGTTCCATCGTGGCGAGAGCCGCTCGGCGTAGGCTCACTTAGTCGGATGACTTGCGGCGTATCAACGCTGCGATTTCCGCTGTGCTGTACTACTGTTTCTCATCTATTCGCTGGCAATACACTTTCCATACAGGCCTCATTACCGCTGTTGGAATTGGTCTGATCGATCTCGTGCCACACGTTGCCATGTATAGACTCCGCGTGGAAACAACGTGGCCGGACCCTGTGCATTGGGATCTGCCTGAACAGGCAACTCTAAGCTTGTTCGCTTCATTATCGGCATGAGGGGTTGACGCAGGGCGGATCCCCTCTTCAAAGTCGACAAACACTTAGCCGGAAGGAAGAAGGAAGAGCGGTCGGATCTTAACGATCACCAGGACTTTTGATGCACCCTTGACACCCCAAGGAGACGGGTCACCCATAAATGTGCTGGTTTGCTCTGGGTCCACCGGGTCTTCAGTGCAGATCTCCTAAACCCTCTGTGACTTTGACGCCAGCGTGTCGCATACAATTGGTCTTACAGGCCCCATCTTCTCTCTGGCTGAAGCTGCTAAGGGTGGAGATCCGGCTCTGTGTAGCCCCTGTCTTGGCCAGGACAGTTGCGAGCAGGGGCCGACGCAAAGCGACAACATCGCAGGACAATCCTGCCGTTCTCCTGCACGGACCGCTCTTGGCACGCATTGCTCTTGGCACGCACTGCTCTTGGCGCCATGATACGTATTGTTCGGCCGTTTGTGTTGCGGAAACGAACTCGCTGCCAGGATTCTGTTCGATCTTTGAGTGCTTCTCGAGGCAATTGCCGTCTCCTCTCAGCTGTGCAGACACTGACTATCGGGGCGGTGATTCACCTGGAGAAGTTCTCGGGGGCGGCGGCTTAATATTTCTTATTTGGGAAAGGACAGCACCCCGATAATGTTGCTGGTTTCGATCTCTGCCGACCATGTTTCAGATCTGAGACGAGTCGCCAGCCATCACCAGGCTATATGAACTGCGCTGTTGGTTGCGTGATCTCACGTTCCCCCGGAAAGCAACCTCTGCTGTCAGGAGGCGTGCGGTTGATGTCGCTGCTCCATTTGAAGCAGCGATATTGCGCATATGACGCTGCTGTCGTCTTATGCCGCTTGTCCTGTATCCTCCCCCGGGATGTTGCTCTTCTACCGCTGGGTCCCCATCACTGAGGCGGCTTCGTTCCACTGCATGCCGCGTCAAGCCAGCCATCGTCCCTTGTTTTCTCCTCTGGCAAATGAATTTCACGTATATCGGGGTGGTTTGAGCCTGGACTTCTTGTCTACCATGTACCTGGTTCGGCTGAAGAAAATTTGGATTGCAGTCGGTTAGCGCTCTGCCACAGCAGGAGACGTTCCTCAAAGGCAAGGACCGCAAGGACCGACACTCTCTATCCACACTGTTTTGCCGAGGTGCCTTCCCCGCGGTTCTCGATATCCCTCGTGCCGTTAATGACATCTACTGGCAACGGGCTGGAGTCCTCGAACGTGACAGTCTCGTGGTCGCCGTCCTCGTGCTAACGGTGACCATGGGCTTTAGACCTCGTTTCACTGATTCCACTGAACAAGTACCTCTTGAACTCGCACAGAAATCGACCTCGCCCCTTCTGTCGTATATATATATCTTGTCTTGGAAGGTGGTGCTGCTGCTCAACAGGCCCGTGGTCGGCGACTGGTTCTTGCATCTCCGGATATCTGGGAGCTTACGCAGCGTCTTGAAACTGCTCGGCTGCGTGCTGCCTACACCGACAACCAACTGGGGGTGCATTTCCTCATGGCATAGACCCACTTCGGGAGACCAGGTTGTCCTCGGGTATGATGGCTGGAGGGAGACAGCGCCTGCCAGGTCGGACTGAGGCGCCCGTCCCATGAGGCATGAAGGGCCTCTGGGCGATCTCTGTTGACAGCGTAGTTCATCACTGGTCACCTGTGTACTTTAGCACCACCCTCGTGTGAGCATGAGGTTCCGGTCTGATTGGATACTTGTGGTGCACATTTGACATCCAGCTGATAAGGCTTTGCTTGAACAGCGCTTTCATACGACGTGCCGTAAGAGCGAGCCCGACAGGTCAGAATCCTATACATCAAATGCCACGTCGTACACTCGAGTGTCCAGCTCTTTGATCAAGCTCTCAATGGCAGTAACAAAGATCTCTGGGTCGGTAATGCAGAGGAAATGATGCCCGCCCGGGATGGTTCGGACAACCGCAGTAGGCTGGCTGCCCAGTCGCTCCGCAATCCAAGCCCCGGTGTCCGTACACCATTGGACCGAGCCCGCGCCTGGGGGACAATCAGCACGTCGCCGTTGTCATACAGGACAGCAATACATACACCAAACCAGGCCCACGCCGATGTCCTTCGGAACATGCTTTAGCCCAACCTCGGCAACGCGCGCGCACTCCTTCACGTCCGTCCTCTCAGCCAACCAGACCGGCATGTCCTTCGAAGCATTCTTCATGTCCGTCGCCTTACCGAGCAAGTGCCGCTTCTCGGCAGGCACTGTGGGAAGGAGCCATTCTGGGAACGCCTGCATGAACGGCTTGGACGAATGCATGACCGCGTCGTAGTCTGGCGTGTACGGAAGGCCGATCGTTTCACCCGGAGGCTCAAACAGGATCAAATGCCTGAGATAGGTCTTGAGGACAGCAAGGTAGGGTTGCAGATTGAGTGACGCAGGAAGCGGGAAAGGAGGATCAGAGGGCGATGCAAGAAGAGACAGCAGAGTCATGGTGCTTGCATTTCCTTTCGACCTGGAAGTCCTTCAGTTCCAATAGCACTCACGCCAGACTAAGTTACTCACCATCCCATCACGACGATCCCTCCCCTACCCTTGGCGTCTTTAGGAGGCACCTTCAGTTCCTCGGCCGCGAATCGGATGAACCCAACCAGGTCCATCATATATCGACCCACAGCATCCTTCGCCTCGCCTTCATAGTGGTCGCTGGATCCCTCGTACCCACGCCGGTTGTGTGCGAGAAAACGTACGTCCTTCGCGAACAATCGTGACGAGTTCTCCCATGCACCTGCGACGCCCCATCAGGTCCACGCTTATTCAGGCCAGAAAGAAGAGGCTCACCACCATTGGACGCGAAGCCGTGTATCGCGATGATCGTCGTGTACGGCTGCTCGACATTCACCGGTGCACCCGTGTCAAAGTACCGTATTTTGATCGGCTCCTCACCCGGGATAGGGACGAGTGTTGCGGTGCTCCAAGCCAATGCCATGTCGGGCTTGTCTGACACTAATATCACGATCCATATTGAAGGTAGGCACGTCGCTTTTATAGAGGGTCGACCACGCCCAGGAGCCAGTGTGGGGAGGGTTCGCGGTCATCACGCTGCCCGGGCGGGAGTAACCTTCTTCCGATCGGGCAGAGTGACAGGTTGCCCAGGGCGATCGGCCATCCCTGCTGACGAAGCAGACATCACGGGAAGTAGTAGCCCTTTATGGCCCCTCCACGTAGGTATATGGTCAGTGGCTTGCTGTCAGTCATTCAATACAATAAGCCCCTACTATACAAACGAGCAAGACGACATGAGAATTCTACTCCAACTTTGCAACCACCAGTTCTAGTATTTCGGCGGTACTACGCCGTGCGTTCTTCATGTCCTTGGCGACTGACTGCCAAATCTCACCGTGATGGGGCTCTGCTGTAATGGCTCGCTGCACCACGGCCTCCGGTTTGCAGCGTTCAATCGTTTCTGGAAGTTGCTCCCCCTGATGTATCGTAGTCAGCAACGCGACAGCCGAGATAAGTGTATGGAGACTAACCTCCGTGCCATACTGGCGTGCGAACTTGACGTACCACGCCCACGCATCTCCGAGATCTGGGTTTGCGGTGACCGCACGCTCGAACCATTGGCGAGCCTTCATTATGCTCCGATCACTGTAGAACATGCGTGCAACAGAGAGGATCACGAGGGGGTCATCGTTGCATTTCTTGATAGCATCGACGGAGATGCGTTTCCTGCTGGTGCGTGGCTCGGCCCATATGGCCATGGACCAAAGAAGACCTGACGAAGGGCAGTCCTGTAAGGCTATAAACGACATGTTAGCATTTCTGCGGCTCGTCGAACATCACAACACATACCTTTCGCAAGTAACGTCTTCGCTTGTCCTGCTAAGCCCGCTCTTTCCTCCACCCGTATACTCTCGGCCCACAACTCCGGAGTTTTGGGGTTGACCAAACGTGCACGGTCGAGAAGACTCCGTGCCTTGATTGTGATTCCTGCTTTCTCTTCCAACCTGCTGGCTAGAATCCACAGCGGGATAGACTTGGGGCACCTTTTTCGCCCTTGCTCGTACGTATCCCTTGCTTCCTTGATCTTGCCCATGTCATCGGAATAGATCTGACCTTTGATCATGTACAACTTGTCGAAGTTGTCGTACTTCCGCAGAGCCTGGTCGACAATTTCAAGCGCTTTCTCGGTATTCCCAGTTTGCCGCTCGAAGACAGCCGACTTCATCCAAATCCTTTCGGTATCGGCTTCCGCCCGCGCTTTCTCCAGCACCTGGCGCGCGATGTCGATCTCGCCGTTCTCTGCTTCGAGCTTGACCGCGGCAAGCCAGATCTGCTCGCTACGTGGGTTGGCAGCGAACGCTTCGGCGAGGACCCGTCTTGCAGTGGGCACATCACCGGCGAGCCACTTCTCCTTGGCTGCCATGAGCCATAGCACCTCGGCTTGAGGGCAGTACTTGACAGCCTCAACAAGAATGGCTTCGAGCGTTTGACGGGTGCCATGCTCCTTCTCCAGGTCGGCGGCGCGTCGCCAAAGCGAGGCACGGTCGGGGAAGACTTTGAGAGCGTAGGCAAGAACAGCACGTGCACACTCAACCTTCCCTTCCGAAAGCATACTCTCTACGTCCTCCAACCATCGGTCGTAACGCTCGTCTTCCTCGACTTCCAGCGCGATCGTGGCTCGGATGATCGCCACGCACGTCTTCACTGCTCCCTCGGCCTCCGCATTCGCGGCCTCCTTCATCCACATATCCCGTTTCAGTACCAGTCCAGCGTTGCGCAAGCGCAATACAGCCTGTGCCATCATGCGGTCGATGCTCGCCTGCTGTTCGCCTTCCTGCTCCATTAGGCGACATGCCGCGATCCAGATCTCATGACTTGTGGGCACGGCCAGTCGTGCCTTGTTGATGACCTGCCTTGCACGGGCAGGTGTCTCCAGGCGGGCGAGCGCGAGCCAGAGGTCAACGGAGGAGGGGATAAGTTCGACTGCGCGTGCGAGGAGAATCCGCGCATCGGCAGCGCTCGTCTCCAGATTGACCGTTTCCTTCCAGAGTGCGACGGAGTTGGGTATATGCTCGAGCGCTTTGCGGAGAACGCGCTTTTTTGCGAGGTTGTCTTGCTCCAGCTCAGCAGCCTTTTGCCAGATCTTGACGTTCTGGCTGAGGTGCTGCACTGCCTCCGCAAGTATGACTTTGGCGTCGGCAGGAGTGTGCAGTCGCGCTGCTTCAAGCCAAATGTCCTGAGACTTTGGGCACAACTCGCATCCCTGCTTGATGAGCTTGCGAGCCTTGACCATGTGACCGGCATGCTCCTCTAATGCTGCTGCAGCGATCCAGCCAGGGGCGTGCTTCGGATTGGACTTGATGAGCGACTCGAAGAGTGAACGCGCCTTCTTGATGTCGCCGATTTCAGCCGCCGTCTTGTGCACTTGTGACTCGAGAGAAGTGAGATATCCTTTAGGGTCTATGCTTGATGACAAGCCAGATGTTGATGCCGTCCCAGATACCTGCAAGGCATCAGACAATGACTTCGAATTGAGACGTAAGGCGCCCACCTGGTCCAGCTTCAATGACAGCACTTTGTCTCTCGCTGCACCAATATCGACCAAGCTTTGCATGCCGTTGGCAGGTGTCTCGAAGCCACCATTCTCTTGCTGCTGAGAATCCAAGGCGTTGACATACTCATTCCTGTCCCTATTGCCGATGAGGATGCTGTCCGGAACGGCATAAGTTCGATCGCGGCTGTTCAGTTTGCGCTTCTTGCCGCTCAGATTGGTGACTTCGGGGAGGTTTTCCCACTCGACGTCGGATACCGCCGACAGGCCACGCTTTAGATCGGCGAATTGTTGCTGCAGCTTCGGGCGCTCAGATCGCAATTTGTCGAGATCTTCCTTTTCTCTCGCTTCCCTAAAGTAGACAAACACTGCGTCAGCTCGACATTCTGCAAAGCAACCATGCTGTTCAGCATGCTCGGCATGGTTGCAAGTCAAAATGACTAACCTGCGAGCTTTCCTTCTTGCGTCCATCCGTGCATCCACATCATCGTATATCTTGTCCGCCTCTTCATCATCAGCCTCATAAGTTCCTCCCGCAAACAGGCCAATTTCGTTGTCGGGATCTTGGAACTGCTCGCTCTCCATGTCCGGCTCCTCACCGCGCTTGGCCTGCGCCTCTGCGATCTCAGCCGGGGTGGGACCCTCGCGCGCTGGACCAATATCTGAGCGAGTGGTGAATCCTGACGCGCCACGTCCCAAGCCGGCGACGTACGCCGCCGGCGCGGGCATGGACAGGAAGGCGAGCTTGTTGGGCTTCTCGGGCGCCATGGTGGGTATAGGTGATGGTCGTTGAGGACGGAGGTGAAGACGCCGTGTGCAAGCAAGGGACCTGTATGAGTCGCGCCACCGAAGTTTTGGCTTACGTCATCAATCCGGTTGCTGTTTGTCAGCGGAAGCACTCTTCTACATGGTAGCCACGCCGGTTGGGTTTGGTCATTTGCGGCTCTGACATCAATGTCGCTTCGGGTGCACAGAACACTTTCATCGCAGCCAATGGGAATAGGATTCATCACCGCGAAGTGACCGCGAAGTAACTCGCAACCTCGTTATTCGTTCCGAGTCTTGCCCTGCTTTTTCTGTCAACAGGTGAGCATTCCGAAGCAGCAGCGTAATACGCAGTGTTTCCCAGTCGTTAGGCAATATAGAGTAGTATAATCAAAGAAAGACGTGCTATTTGTGAAACAAATCTGCTCAGAACGGCCTCATATGGCACCGACACCGACAAGGCGGCAAGAATGATAGGCGCCCAGTGATTTGATGCCGCTTCTGCCAAGGGTCTTCACTTTTTTTGTGCCACCGTGCAATTGAAGTTCGGCAACAGCGAGTCCGCCACCGTATACCACATCTCCCTTTTCTCACCTCTAAAATGCGCAAGCAACTCGATCCCCGGCTACCCACGCTTATTAACAACTGTGCCTTGACAAACCAACGCTCGCTCGTTATTCTTGTTGGCGACAAATCTCGAGACCAAGTCGTCAACCTCCATTTCCTACTCTCGCAGGCGCGCGTGAGCAGCCGACCAAATGTGCTATGGTGCTACAAGAAAGACCTGGGGTTCACATCGCACCGGAAGAAGCGTGAGGCGAAGATCAAGCGTGAAGTGAAGCAGGGGAGGAGAGAGACCAATGAGCAGAGCCCGTTCGAGCTGTTCGTTACGCTCACCGACATTCGATACTGCTACTACAAGGAGACGCAGAAGGTGTTGGGTCAGACGTTTGGCATGCTCGTGCTGCAAGACTTCGAAGCACTTACTCCAAACCTATGGGCAAGGACAGTGGAGACGGTCCAGGGAGGCGGTATGGTGGTTGTCTTGCTGAAGACTATGCGCAGTCTGAGGCAGCTTTACACGATGACGATGGTGCGCCAAATGCGATCTACCTCTCGCCCATTGTATTCTGATTTTATCCCTGAAGGATGTTCATGCACGGTATCGCACATCATCGTCGGGCGCACCCGTATCTCGATTCAACGAGCGCTTCATCCTGTCCCTTGGGTCCTGCCCGACTACACTCGTATTGGACGATGAGCTGAACGTCCTTCCCATATCCTCGGCCAAGGACATCACTGCGCTCGATCCATCCTCGATACCCTCCACCTCTTCTGTGCAGCTTCAGTCGTTGAAAGACTCCATATCGGACGAGTCTGAGAGCGTACGGGAAGTCGTGGAAGTCTGTAAGACTGCGGACCAGGCCCGAGGGCTCCTCGCTATTCTTCCTCATTTGGAGAAGCACGAGCTCAACCACACGATCTCGTTAACCTCCGCACGTGGTCGTGGCAAGTCCTCTCTTCTCGGCCTGTCGCTCGCCCTCGCACTACATTTCGGCTTCACAAACATCTTCGTCACGAGTCCACATCCCAGCAATTTGAAGAGCTTGTTCGAGTTCCTATTCAAGGGCCTGGACAAGTTAGGATGGGAAGAGCATTTGGACTACGATATCCGGGTCGCGCTTCCGCAGCCCGGTGAGGAGAGGGAGGGGGCAGGGAAGGATATTGTTAGAGTGGATCTCAAGAGGAAGGGGAGGCAGACTATCCAGGTGCGTGTGCCCTCTTTAGTACTATAACCCTCATTGACAACATCCTCCAAGTACATCCACCCGCGTGACGCGCACACACTCTCGCAAGCGGAGCTTCTCATGGTGGACGAAGCGGCAGCTATCCCGTTGCCCATGGTCAAAGCCCTACTCGGACCGTACCTCGTCATCCTCAGTAGCACTATAAACGGCTACGAGGGCACTGGTCGCTCCTTGTCTCTCAAATTGATAGCACAATTGCGAGAGAGCTCCCGTCTCTCAACACTACCAGCAGCTGCAGACGGAAAAGGCAAGGCAGCAGTGTCAGCAGTTGGCGCCTCAGGGAGAAAGTTGCACGAAGTCACGCTGGATGCCCCGATCCGGTACGCGTTGAACGACCCGGTCGAGGCATATCTGTCGCGCCTTCTGGTGCTTAATCCGCCCGCGCCAAGCACCACATCTGGTACCCCGCATCCGAGCCAGTGCAGTCTGTACTGCATATCGCGCGACACCCTATTCTCATTCCATCCTGTGGCCGAGAAGTTCCTCGAGAAATGCTGGAGCCTGTACGTGGCAGCGCATTACAAGAACGCGCCCGATGACCTCATGCTTCTGAGCGATGCACCTGCACAGAGGCTTTTCGTCCTATGCAAGGATATCCAAGAGAACGCAACCACGCTGCCGGAGCCGCTGTGTGTCATACAGGTGGCTCTGGAAGGACGCATATCTCGGGAGAGCGTTATGGAGGGTCTCAGAGGCGGCATTCGAGGTGGCGGAGATTTGATACCTTGGCTTATCAGCCAGCAGTATCAGGACGATGGTTTCGGCAGCTTGAGCGGAGCGAGGGTTGTCCGAATCGCCACGCACCCCGACTACAACAGCATGGGTTACGGGGCTCGAGCGTTGGAGCTTCTTCGCGCTTTCTACGGTGGCGAGCTTCTGAACCTGGAGGAGGCAGCCAAGGAAGAGCCGCTCGAAATCAACCGTGATGTGGACGAGATCGACGCGTCTGCCTCTTTGCAGACGGACAAGCCTGCCTTGCGACCGATAACCGCTCTTCCACCTCTCCTGCGCAAGCTCACCTCTCTTACACCAGAGACCCTGGAGTACCTTGGCGTATCCTACGGTCTTACCGCGCCACTGCTGAAGTTCTGGAAACGTGCTGGATATGTGCCTCTCTACATTCGCCAGACGGAAAACGAGCTCACTGGCGAGTGCACGTGCGTAATGCTAAAGACGCTGAGGGAAGACGGGCAGGAGTGGCTTGCCGAGTTCGCGCAGGACTACAGGAAACGCTTCCTCAGTTTGCTGAGCTTCAAATTCCGCGAATTTCCCAGCATCATGTCCCTCTCTTTGCTCGAGGCCGTCAACGCAGGTACTGCAGCTTCCAAGGTGAAGCCACGTGAGTTAGACTCGCAGGAGCTGCCCCTCCACCTCACGCCGTTCGACATCAAGCGGCTCGAGTCGTACGCCTCGAACATGCTCGACTACCACGTGGTACTGGACCTCATCCCCGTGCTCGCCCAGCTGTACTTCTTGCATCGTGTCTCCGTCATAGGCCGCTTGTCTGGTGTGCAGGCCAGCATCCTCCTCTCGATTGGCCTCCAGCGGAAGACAGTCGAGGACATCGAGTCGGAGCTCACAATTCCCGTGAACCAGATCCTTGCCTTGTTCATTAAGGTTGTCCGGAAAATGTGCACGCACTTCCAGAACTTGCAGAAGGCAGAGATTGGGGCGACGATTCCCGAGGAACCGGTGATGCCTTCCCGGAATGCGGGCAACGGACCCAACGCGAGCGACTGGAAGCCTATGGAGAAAACTGTGGACGAAGAGCTCGACGAGGCCGCCGTACAAGATGAAGAGACCCAGCGGAGGAAGGAGCAACAGAGGCAGATAATTGACAGTCTGGACTTATCAAAGTGAGTGCGTCCCGCCCTTCTGCCGTTGTCGTCATATTCTGACCGTATAAACAGATATGCCATAAATGATGCGGCACAAGACTGGTCTACAGCGGAGAAGCAGGTGAAGACACTGGCCCAGAAGGGAAATAAAAATGGACTTTCGACGCTTGTGAGCGTTAAGAGCACTGAGAGTGGGAAGAAGCGGAAGGCGGAGGATGATGCTAAGGCGGATGGAGAACGGAAGAAGAAGACGGGAAAGAAGTTGAAGACATCATAGTGATAGATGCGCATGGTTCTCGTCTCGTCTGCATCTGTAGCGATATAATATGCACATGTTTCGCCTTCTTCTCTCCGTCCGCTGGCCGGGTTTCACAGGCCCCGACGCTCGTCACGCTTGCGCTCGGTCGGCGGGCTTCAGGCTGCGTCAGGCTGGAAGTACGGAGGGAGCAATGCGGCGCACACGTTGTTGCCATGCAGGAGAGGTACCGCTGGATGGGGTACGTCTTATATTCGTGTTCATAGCAGGTGCTCAGCTTGATTGGAACGGAACTGTGCCTAACAGGGGATTTCTCCTTTTCCTGCTCAACTGTCAGTAAGCTGTGCGCAAGTTAATCACGTGACTGGCTGGTGACTTCCATCAAGTTCCCGCTCCTGCGAGGAAGCTGATGGTTAGGGGGAGCCAGATATTCGAACTTGGCGAGGCAATTTGAAATCGTCCATTTTTTAGTAAAAGGTCAACCAACACTTCGGCCCAGAATGACTGAATCCTACAGCGGGCGAAGGACCGATGATGTATGCCGCGGGGCAAACGCGTGCCGCAGTCTCGGTCCGATGTTACGCCTTCAGCCCGGCGTGCACCTCGGCCATGATCCCGGCCTGCGGAGGATTGCCCAGGTTTTGCAGTTCGTCCATCGCAATCCGGCGCGTTCTATCGGCCATGAGGTGCGGAACCGTGCAACAGCGGGCTGCATCTATCCATCGGCCTTATTATCTCTCCTCGAAGTGCACATCTGGTCAGTTGCACTTTCGACTCTTACTAGGCAGCAACGATGGTCAAGCCCAAGTACTCCTTTCTCACCCCGGAGCAGGTCGACCACTGGATGGAGCATGGCTACATCGTCCTGCATGGAGTGATCAAGCCTGAGTACATCAAGCTCTACACGGCGGACCTCTGGGTGCGGCTCGGATACGACCCGAACGACCAGTCGACCTGGGCGGCGGAGCGCATGCACATGCCGTGGCACCACAGCGTGCCGGCGTCGATAGTAGCTCCTGACGCTTGGCGGGCGATGTGCGACCTGCTGGGGGGAGCGGACCGGCTCGACCCGCTCTGCACGGAGTGGAAGGACAACTTTATCCTGAACCTGGGCAGCGAGGGCCTGACGGAGGATAGCTGTCCCAAGAACCCGCAAGATCTCGAAGACTGGCACGTTGATGGGGACTGGTTCCGGGTGCGTTCCCCTGCCCTGCTCTCACACATCTACGAAGCTCACCGAGACACGCAGCACTACCTCGACTCCCCCGACCAAGCGCTGCTCATGATCGCGCTCTTCTCGGGCGTGCGCTCAGGCGGGGGCGCAACGTGGATCGCGCCTGACGGCATCGGGCCGATCGCCAAAGTGCTCCTCTCGCACCCCGAGGGCACCCTCTCCCCGGAGTTCGGCGGCTTTCCCTGGCGCTCCGTGATCCCGCAGTGCAGGGAGTTTGTGGAGCTGACGGGGGAGGCGGGGGACGTTGTGCTCCTCCACCCGCTCATGCTTCATTCGGCGAGCAAGAACTGGCGGAGGGACGTCAGGCTTATCACCAACCCGCCCGGGATACTGAAGGAGCCGTTCGACTTCAATCGCGAGGATAGGGAGGAGTTCTCCCTTGTGGAGCTGAAGACGCTCAAGGAGCTGGGGAGGGATAGGGTGGAGTATCAGCTTACTGGCAGGAGGGAGCGGCTCGTCAGTGCCCGAGTAGGGAACACGGACAAGCTCTTGGAGCAGGAGATGATGAGGCTCAAGAAGCACTCGGAAGCGACGGGCAAGCCGATCGACTCGCTGCGCGTCAACAAATATGTACAGACTATCCCTTGGTAGGTGCAGTCAGACGCAGGAGATTGTGGAGATGTGTAAAGTGTAAAGTGCTATAGAATCACCCATGTATCACACGTAGTCTGCTCCTGGAAAGAGAAACCGCATACAAAATAGAGATCAAGGTTGATGGCTTCTTTCTTCTGGTGTGTTCCTAGGACTGTGATCCCTACGGCCACAGGTGTATGATCCAGGAAAACGATCACGTGATCTCCCTCGCTCCCGAATTGGTCTCCCCTGTATGTCTGCTCTCCTTCTCGCCGGAGCGGACAGTCGGGGCCAAAGTCTGAAAACACGGTGATTGCACAGGGGTACAGAATGAGCGAATATATGAGCACAGTGTACAAGTTCTGATAGTCCGTCGGCGGTAATAAGGACAGGATTAGCGAACCAGAGAACAACAGGATAAGGAGAGACGAAAAAAAGAATTGATACAACAACGCGCGCAGAACAACACACCACAACGCAAGCAGCACAACACAATACAGCACTCCCTCCCTCCAACACAGCGCAGCAGCGCTCATCGGGCCAGCGGCGTCCAATTCCCCTGCCTGCTCGCGCGCTCCATAAGCAAGCGCCAATCAAACCGGATCCTCCGCCCGTTCGCGGATAGATACATCGTCTTCCTCGCCAGGGGGTCTTCGGGCTCGGGCTCAGGGCTGGGACTGGCACTCGTGCGGGGCGACATCCCCTCCTGCCCATGCTGTGGCTCGCTCAGCTGCTCTGGCTCGCGCTCTTCCTCCGGATCTGCATTCGTAGCTCGGATCCTTAAGCGGAGCTTCATCGGCTGGCTAACCTCGCCACAGAGCGCGAGGGAGACAGTGACTTCCTTGTGTAGCCAGAGGCTCTTGGTGAGGTTCGCTCGTCGGGGAGTGGTCGTCCCTCCCCCTCCTGGCGGCGCTGGCCCGCTGGACCAGGCGCTGGGGAACGCTGATGCCCACGCGCCGCCCTCCAGCTCCCCCGTCTCCGGGCGCTCGAACCCCGCCCACGCGCCTCTCAGCCCCCGGACAGGGTACGGATCCCTTATCCCCGAGCTCGAGCTGGCCGCGTCGTATATCCTGAAGAACGGAGCCCATTTGACCTCTACGCAGGAGCGGCGGAACCATAGGAGGGCGAGATGCTCCTCGACTAGGAGACGCCAGGCAGTGCTGGTTAGGCGTAGGCGCCAGGCGAGGCGGGGAGGGAGGAGGGAGAGGATGAGACACCAGATGTCGAGGGGGACAAGGTGGGCTACTGAGGGGGCTGCGAGGGGTTAGCTGGGGAGGGTGAGCAGGGAGAGGGAGCGTACGCGGGGAGACGTCCATTTTGGATCAGGGATGGGTCGCTGGAGCGCAGCTGCTAGCGCTGCGCTGATATACGCCCCAGGGGACCCCAACGGACTGGAAGCCGGATGGTGCTGCCGGTAATGTACTGGCAGAACTGGTCTTGCTCTGATGAACGAATGTCAGATACAGATGTCATAATCAGCTGCACGGGTGTTTATGAGATCAGTACGTACAGTACCTCGCTGAGCTGGCCGGATCGTCCGGTGTGTGGGGGCGGGTATAGGCACGGGGGCGGGCTCGAGCGGGGAGAGTGTGACGCCCAGATAGTGGGAATGGCGCTGATATGGGGCTCGCCCCTGCGTATTGGGTGTGGGGCAGAAGGAGTGAGGCCGGACTGCGGGGCTTGAACAGCGGACGGGCGTGCGTTGGGGAGGACTGGCGAAGATTGTCGAGCTTGCGAGCTGGACGATGGGGATCACAAGCGCGCGGCACGCTTGGCTTAGTCGCCGAGCGATGCTTATGTCAGAAGGCGGCACAGCCACAGGGGATGGTCGGCGGTCAGCCTCGCGTCGTCAGCCTCACGCTCGTCGCCATCGCCGCCCGTACTACCACCACCACAGGGAAGAGCAAGAGGAGGATGTCCGTGACCCGCTCGTCGCACGTCAACACCCTCCTGGCGGCGTACACCGACGCCCTCGACACGCTGCCATTCCGCATCGCACACCATTTCTCAGACTTGAGGGAGCTCGATGCCGTCCTCGGAGGGTCGATCCTCTCCCTAAACCGCAAACTGCACACGCTCATAAACGCACTCGACGACCCGCTCGTCCCCGCCCGCGCACGCTTCGAGCTCCTCAGGGACGTGGCCGAGGACAGCCAGAAGCTGCGAATGGGGAACGAGGACAAGATCCGCTTGGCTGCGGCGGCGGTAGATGAGGTGCGTCCCGTCCCTCCCCTTCCTTCCCTACTTGGGCACTGCACTACGTCCCAGGAGCTGATAAAGCGCCAGATCGAGCAGCATATCACGCACTCCTCGCACCTTCTTCAGGACGCGAGCCTGCTGAACCCCTCCCTCCCCCCGCTCCTCCCCCCACCAAGCGTGTTCCCGCATATGGCCCCCCTCTCCGGCTCGTACGTGAAGCCGGTGGAGGACAAGCGCAAGTCGCACAAGCGCGGGGCGAATGAGGGGAAACGGAAAACCCTTGCTGCGGATGGGGAGGAGGAGGAC
This sequence comes from Calocera viscosa TUFC12733, assembly GCA_001630345.1. Classification (NCBI taxonomy): domain Eukaryota; kingdom Fungi; phylum Basidiomycota; class Dacrymycetes; order Dacrymycetales; family Dacrymycetaceae; genus Calocera; species Calocera viscosa. Next base: position 307,522 of record KV417281.1, on the reverse strand, counting down.
GGAGGGGGGAGGGCGACGCCTAAGCGGAGGAGGAAGGAGGGCGCTGGCGCGGGGGGGGAGAAGGAGGGGAGCGTGCAGCAGGTGCAGCAGGGGAGGCTGGATGGACGCCCGGAGAGGGAGAGACGGCAGGCGCACCCGCTTGCCAACGAGCTTGCGCAAGAGGAGGAGGAGGCGCCGAGGCGCAAGGACGGAAAGAGGCGTAAGGCGTGCGTTGCCCTTCTTTCTCTGCTTTGGGAAACGATGGCTGACTGACTGTACCGCATACGCAGTGCCAGCCCTGCTGAACAGGCTTCGAGCCCCCTCCCCACCGGGGCCGGGCCGCAGATCGCCGCGCCCGTCCCGCGCCCAGCGGGGTCCATCTCCGCCTCGCACCGCGCGAAGCTGGAGGGCGCGGCGGACGGGCCCGCGACGCGCACGTCCTCCCGGAGCGAGCGGCGACCGTCCGCCCTCGGGGTCCGCACAGTCCCGTTCCCGTCTGCCGACCTGCCTGGCTCTGCCGCCGGCAACCACATTGGCCTTGCAGGGGAAGAGGGGATGGAGGAGGGGATGGACCTGGATGGGGCTGGGACCGAGGGGGGAGAGGCGGAGGGAGAGGGCGAGGGCGAGGGCGGCGAGACGGACGACCAGAACCCGTATTGTTTCTGTCGGAAGCCGAGCTTTGGGGAGATGATAGGTTGCGAAGACGATGATTGTGATTACCAATGGGTGCGTGACTCTCTGCCGGACTGCGTCCTGCAATGCCTGCGGAAGGAGAAGCACATGCTAACGCCTCGCCTCCAGTTCCACATCGGCTGCGTGAACGTCGCGGACCCGGACATGTTCGACAAGTGGTACTGCGAAGCGTGTCAGAAGCGCACGGGCAAGCGGCCTATCCTGAAGGGCCAGGGGAAGGGCGGGAGCAAGAAGAGTTCCGGCGCGAACGGCGCGAATGGGAACGGCGCGAACGGGAACGGGAACGGGAACGGGAACAAGAATGTGGCGGCCAAGTCGAGGAGTGCTAGGAAGTGATGGTGATGATGATCCGGATGGGTTGATGTGTTATCGTTATGTATCTGAATATATGCGGTTGGTTTCTCTTTCCAGGAACAGGGTACACGTGTGATACATTGGATGATTCTACAGCACTTTACACTTTACAAACCTCCACAATCTCCTGCCTCTGACTGTACCTACCAAGGGATAGTCTCCACGTCCTTGTTGACGCGCAACGAGTCGAGCGGCTTGCCCGTCGCCTCCGAGTGCTTCCTGAGTCTCACCATCTCCTGCTGCAAGAGCCCGTCCGTCTTCCCCACTCGGGGGCTGACGATCCGCTCCCTCCTGCCGGTGATCTGATACTCCACCCTATCCCTCCCCAGCTCCTTGAGCGTCTTGAGCTCCACAAGGGAGAACTCCTCTGTGTCCTCGCGGTTGAAGTCGAACGGCTCCTTCAGAATCGCCGGAGGGTTGGTGATAAGCCTGACGTCCCTCCGCCAGTTCTTGCTCGCAGAGTGCAGCATGAGCGGGTGCAGGAGGACCACGTCCCCCGCCTTCCCAGTCAGCTCGACAAACTCCTTGCACTGGGGGATCACAGAGCGCCAGAAGAAGCCGCCGTCGTACTGCGGGGAAACGGTGCCCTCGGGGTGCTGCAGCAGCACGTTGGCGATCGGCCCAATGCCGTCCGGTGCGATCCATGTCGCTCCCCCGCCCGCGCGCACGTCGGAGAAGAGCGCGATCATGAGCAGGGCTTGCTCGGGGGAGTCGAGGTAGTGCTGCGTCTGCCGGTCAGCTTCATAGTGGTTGGGTGTGAGAGTAGGGCACGCACCCGGAACCAGTCTCCGTCAACGTGCCAGCCCTCGATATCGTGCGGATCTTTGGGGCAGCTGTCCTCCGTCAGGCTCTCATTGCCCAGGTTCAGGATCAAGTTGTCCTTCCACTCCGTGCAGAGCGGGTCGAGCCGGTCCGCCCCGCCGACGAGGTCGCACATCGCCCGCCAGGCGTCGGGCGCTACCACGGACGCGGGCTCGCTATGATGCCACGGCATGTGCATGCGGTCCTCCGTCCAGGTCGACTTGTCGTTCGGGTCGTATCCGAGCCGCACCCACAGGTCCGCTGTGTAGAGTTTGATGTACTCTGGCTTGATCGCCCCGTGCAGGACGATGTAGCCATGCTCCATCCAGTGGTCGACCTGCTCAGGGGTGAGGAACGAGTACTTGGGCTTGACCATCGTTGTCGCTTAGGGTGGAAAGTTGTAGCTGGCCGGCTGTGTAGTTCAAGGAGAGATAATAAGTACAATGGATAGATGCAGCCTGACGTTGCCCTGTTCCCCACCTCATGGCTGATAGAAGCCGAACTGCGATGGACGAACTGCCAAACCTGGGCAATGCACCGAGGCCGCGACGATGACGAGAGCATGCCGGGCGTACTATCGGGCCGAGGCTCCGGCACGGGTTTACTTCGGGGCGTCCGTCATACGCCCCGGAGTAGGATTCTCATGCTGTGGGCCGAAGTGTTGGTTGACCATCTACTAAATAATGGACTATTTCGAAATGCCTCGCCAAACTCGGAGATCTGATTCTCCCTAGCAATCAGCTTCCTCGCAGGGGCGGGAACTTCATGCAGCAAGCCAGTCACGTGTCCAGGAGAAGTAGCTTCCTGGGAGCCAGACCCCCAGAAGGCGCCAGACGAAAGAATCATGTCTCTCTCGCTCATCCGGCACTCTCGGCACCCCAAACGGCAGAATAAGACGCAAATCCCATCGAACTGCGGAAGCTGAAGCTTCGACACACCTTTGAGGATTATCCTTCACGGGCCAGGTAGCGGAGCGGTAGCAGCGCATTGCGCACTCCGTTCGGCCCTGGGTTCGGTCCTCGTCTTGGGCGAGTTGATTTGCGCTCCGTGCCCGTTATGCATCCAATACCAACCTTGCACAGAAGTACCAACAGTTGAACAGGCAAGGGAGGGATTCCGTTTGAAGAGCTGCAGTTTTCCGTTTCACTCCAGTGGTTTGTCAGTAAGGTACACATGGCCATGCCATGACCCATTTCATATGCCTGCGGTTGAATCCTTTGAACGAGGTCAGCGGACGACGAGTAGATCATCCATCCGCCGCGAGCCCAAATTACAGGTCTGTAACGACAATCGCTCATCCATTAACCTCCTGACAACAAAGTGGACTGTCTGAAGGATGACTTCCGTGCGTTGATACGCAGTAGCCGCTAATCTTTCACCTTCTTAATAAGTGGAGAGATCTTGGCCCTGCACGCGTTGCAAGTGAGCGGCTTGCCCTCGTTCGCCTGCGCCTGTGCCCACTTCATCAAGCACTCGACGTGCGCCGGGTGGGCTGCACCGTTCGGACAGCTGCTGTGCTTCGCCTCCGCCTCCAGGCAGATCGTACACTCGTCCTCCCTTCGGAAGAGGGAGGTGGGATAAGACTCGTCGTCGTCGACATCGCGCATCTCGAGCTCCTCGTCGACATCGCGCATTTCGAGCTCCTCCTGGTCAACCTCGCGCTGCTTCACCTTCTTGATAAGTGGAGAGATCTTGGCCCTGCACGCGTTGCAAGTGAGCGGCTTGCCCTCGTTCGCCTGCGCCTGTGCCCACTTCATCAGGCACTCGATGTGCGCCGGGTGGGCCGCACCGTTCGGACAGTTGCTGTGCTTCGCCTCCGCCTCCAGGCAGATCGTACACTCGTCCTCCCTTCGGAAGAGGGAGGTGGGATAAGAATCGCCGTCGTCGACATCGCGCATCTCGAGCTCCTCCTCGTCAACCTCGCGCTGCTTCACCTTCTTGATAAGTGGAGCGACCTTGGTCCTGCACGCAGCGCAAGTGAGCGTCTTGCCCTGGTTCGTCTGCGTCTGTGCCCACTTCAACAGGCAATCGACGTGCGCCGGGTGGGCTGCACCGTTCGGACAGTTGCTGTACTTCGCCTCCGCCTCCAGGCAGATCGTACACTCGTCCTCCCTTCGGAAGAGGGAGGTGGGATAAGAATCGTCGTCTTCGATATCGCGCATCTCGAGCTCCTCCTCGTCGTCCTCTCCGAAGGTGCGGACGAGCAAGGACGTGGACTCGTCGAGGGCGAAGGAGTCGGAGCGAGAAGCCAGGTCGGAAGAACGGCGTGCGAGACCGCCGGATTGGCTCGTGGAGACAGGCAACGCGACCGCGACGGCGATGAACGCGAACACCGCAAGGAAGAGTTTGGAAACTGGGAGCTGCGTTAGATTCGTCTGGTGAAATGAAGAGTAAGGACGCACGTTGCATCATTTATAAAATGGTAGGATGATTGAGTGACCTGCACTGGGGAGTAATGTAAGGGGGAGGAATGTGATGCGACCGGCGCTGTCGAGTCCATCCCTTCGTCCTCGCCCCTTATATACTGTCAGAGCGGCGAGCTGGGTACGAGTTCCACTTGACAGCTGCCACATTGTCATCAGGAGCTCACCGAACTCCCCGCATGTAACGCCCGAGTTGGAGATGTTTCCAAGTGAGTGCGGGTTCGGTCAAGCAGCGCGTTCAGCCCATATTAATCGTTTCAAGGACGAGGTGGTGTTTCCGATAGTAGTCACAGACATGTTGGCAGAACCGCCAGAGACATAGGAGCAGAGACATGGCTTTGTCAATCCAATTCATCGACCAAACGTGCTTTCGTAAAAACCACGCGAAACAGGCGGCGCTTCGCTGGGCGGTTCCCCGCCTTAGATTCGGTAATCAACGGCTCGGTCGAGCGATGCGGTATGGCCGAACGAATTCATATTTTGGTCGCGGCAGCTGAACATGAGTCAGAATATGGATCAGAGAACCGCAATGTTGAATGCTTTGGTTACGGTAGCATTCCAAAAAATAGCTTGCTACGTCGTCGGATGAGGTAAGAAGGGAATTGTCAGGCACCGTTTGAAACGCGCATCGCTGCGCCGGTGGTTGTCGAGATATGGAGGACGTTCGTGGACTCGGACAGCTTGGTTCACGTCCTGTCACGTTCACGCGGGTCGGCTCGCGCTGAACAGCGCGCCAGGTGGACCCCGGACACAGCCGCTGATTCGACACAGCCCCTTCTTGCCCTTCTCAGGCCGCTAACGGGGTGAGGTTCAGTGGCGGGATTGCTTATGGAAGCTATCACATGACTTTTCATTCTGCTCGGACCCTGAGGCTTTCGACACATGGCCTGGGGTCCACGGCCGCACCACGCAGCCATAGGGTCCTCCATCATATCCTCGCCGACCACCAGGGCGGCGATGCGCGTTTCAGACGGTGCTTGACAATCCCCTTCTTACCTCATCCGGCGACGTAGCGAGCTATTACTGGAATGCTACCGTAATCAAAGCATTCAACATTGCGGTTCTCTGATCCATGTGTTCTGACTCATGTTCAGCTGTCTCGACCAAAATATGAATTCGTTCGGCCATCCCGCATCGGTCATTTGCCAGTGAAGCCCGTCCTTCACAGGCCAGGTGGCCGAGCAGGAGCAGCGCATTGCATGCTCCCTCCGGCCCCGGATTCGGTCCTCGCAGCGAGCCATATGAATTGTGGATGGGTGCCCGCTATGCACCCGATACCGACCTTATACAGCAATACTAACACTTGAACAGGGAAGGGAGAAATCTTTTTTGGGAACTAGGCCTTGTCAATCAAGCTGAGCGTAGTGGGCTATGATTTTTCCACCAACTAGAAAATAATGATTGACAATGACTGGTGTACCAGATAATCAAATCCGTCGGCTCATGCTCTGCGGCGGAGTTTTGAGTAGGATTGAGTCTGGGGCAGTTTCGGGACCCCGAATGGAATGTGGTTCAAGCAATCAATCACTACATACTGCACGCATGGCAATCTCATGCCTCAGATCACCTGCCTATCATTAGATCTTTGAACGAGGCGAGTAGATGGAATTGGCCCTTCCATGCTAGTTGGCTCAATTAAATGGGCGTGACGACAATCTTTCATCCATTAACTTCCTCATAACACAGTGGACTACCTGAGGTACACCGCTACTGCTTCACCTTCTTGATAAGTGGAGAGATCTTGCTCCTGCATGCGGCGCAAGTAAGCGGCTGGCCCGCGGAGGCCTGCGACTGTGCCCACTGCATCAGGCACTGGATGTGCGCAGGGTGGGATGCACCGTTCGGGCAGTTACTGTGCTTCGCGTTCGCCTCCAGGCAGACCGCGCACTGGTCATCCCTTCGGAGGAGGGAGGAGGGATAAGACTCCTCCTCGTCGACATCGCGCATCTCAAGCTCCTCCTCGTCGGCATCGCGCATTTCGAGCACCTCCTCGTCGAACTCGCGCTGCTTCACCTTCTTGATGAGTGGAGAGACCTTGGTCCGGCACGCGGCGCAAGTGAGTGGCTGGCCGGCGGACGCCTGCGACTGTGCCCACTGCATCAGGCAGGCGATGTGCGCCGGGTGGGATGCACCGTTCGGGCAGTTGCTGTGCTTGGCGTTCGCCTCGAGGCAGACCGCGCACTGGTCATCCCTTCGCAAGAGAGAGGAGGGGTAAGACTCCTCGTCGACCTCGCGTATCTTGACCTCGGCTTTTAACCCCGAGAGGTCGCGTTTGCCCTTCTTGACAGGCTTGATCAGGTTGGAAGCCTTTGCGCGGCATGCTGGGCAAGTCAATGGGTGGCCGGCGGCGGCCTGCGCATTCATCCACTGCATAAGACACTGCATGTGGCCGGGGTGTCCGTTGGGGCAGTTGGTGCTCTTCGCGTTCGCTTCGAGGCAGACGACGCAGTCGTCTCGCGATTGAAGACCAGAGGATTCCTCATCGTCGAAGCTGCGGGCCTCGGGCATCTCCTCCACCTCCTCGAGGTCGCGCTTGCCCTTCTTGATAGGCTTGATAAGGTTGGAAGCCTTTGCGCGGCATGCGGGGCATGTCAATGGATGGCCGGCGGCGGCTTGTGCGTTCATCCACTGCATAAGGCACTGCATGTGGCCGGGGTGTCCGTTGGGGCAGTTGGTGCTCTTCGCGTTCGCTTCGAGACAAACGACGCAGTCGTCCCGCGATTCAAGACCAGAAGACTCCTCCTCGTCGAAGCTGCGGGCCTCGGGCATCTCCTCCACCTCCTCAAGATCGCGTTTGCCTTTCTTGATAGGCTTGATAAGGTTGGAAGCCTTTGCGCGGCAGGCGGGGCATGTCAATGGGTGGCCGGCGGCGGCTTGTGCGTTCATCCACTGCATGAGACACTGCATGTGACCGGGGTGTCCGTTGGGGCAGTTGGTGCTCTTCGCGTTCGCTTCGAGACAAACGACGCAGTCGTCCCTAGCTTGCAGGTAGCCGTCGTCGTCCTCTCCGAAGGTGCGGGCGAGCAAGGACGTGGACTCGTCGAGGGCGAAGGAGTTGGAGCGAGAAGCCAGGTCGGAAGAACGGCGTGCGAGACCGCCAGATTGGCTCGTGGAGACAGGCAACGCGACCGCGACGGCGATGAACGCGAACACCGCAAGGAAGAGTTTGGAAACTGGGAGCTACGTCAGATGCGTCTGGTGAAATGAAGAGTAAGGACGCACGTTGCATCGTATATGGAATGGTAGGATGATTGAGTGACCAGCACTGGGGAATAGTGTAATGGGGAGGAAGGTGGTGCGACCGGCGCTGTCGAGTTCACCCCTTCGTCCTTGCCCCTTATATAACGTCAAAGCGGCGAGTTAAGAAACGAGTTCCACCTGACAGTTGCCAGGCTGTCATCGGGAGTTCACCGGAATTTTCGCATGTAACGCCCGAGGTGAAGAGGTTCCAAGTGAGTGCGATGGGATGAAGCAGAGCGTTGAGCCGATATAGCGCGTTTCAAGAACGAGGTGAAGTTTCCGATAGCCAGAGACATGGGGTCAGAATTGCCAGAGACATGGAAGCAGAGCCACGGCTTTGTCAATCCAATTCATCGACCAAACGTGCTTTCAAGTTCGTAAGAACCACGCGGAAAAGGCGGCGCTTCGCTGGCGGTTCCGCGCCTTTTCTCCGGTAATCAACGGTTCTGTCGACCGATGCAGTAGCGCCGAACCAATTCATACTTTGGCGGAAGCAGCTAAACAAGAGTCAAAATATGGATCAGAGAACCGCAATACTGAAGGTTTTGGTTACCAAAAACAGCTCGCTACGTCACTGGATGAGGTAAGAAGGAAATCTATAAGATTCATCAGACGCTGAAACGCGCATCGCCCCGGGTGGTGGTCGGGAAGCAAGGACCCTCGACCTTGTGGCGCTGCGGGCGTCAACCTTTCAGCCAACCTTTGCACCCTTACATCCTCGGGACTGTCCTCGACTTTTGGCACTTGCAGATTGCTCTAGTCCGACGTCCCCCTACCACATGCAACATGTCCGATTCTGGCTGGAAACCGGCACCGCCCGACCCATATTGGTCCCTCCCCGAATCTCAAGGCGGCCCGTCACGCTTTCCGACGCCGGGAGCTAGGCCGGGACGACCGCTGCCGCGGAGCTTGCCACAGCAGGCACCACCGCCGAGCGCGTTGGCTGCCAGGCTGAGCATATGGGGCACGGCGATATTCATCCCAGGTGGGTGTACAAGCGAGCTGTGGAAGATGGAACGACTGATGACTACCCGGCGTGATCAGTTGCTATTTACTACACGGTGTTTCTGGCGGACTATGGACCGCAGGAACACATCTACTCTCCGGTGCGCACTCCGTCTTATGACCTCCTCACCGACTCTGGGCTGACGACGAATAGGCACGACGTTGGCTAAAGGAACAGAAGGAGAAATTCTTTACGCTCACACCTGAGCAGCGGCGTCTCACGGGCATCGCGCAGCCGTCGAGCGAGACGGTAACCGCAGTCGCAGCAGAGCCAACGCCGATAGACTTCACACCAGCCGCACCGTCACCAGTCACACCAGCACCTAGCACCGAACCAACGCCTTTGGATATGGAGAAGCTCAGAGAGCGGGCGAGGAGTCGATGGTGGGGTTTCAAGTAGCCTGCCGAAGGCGGGCTACACTTTGTTGATTTGGCATACGATGAGTCTAATCCGATTTGAGGAATGCCGGATGGGGCTCGACCCTCTCGTACTGCTCTTTCTCGCTATCGTACTCCCTGCTCCCCTTCATTCCCCGTGCCATCCAATACGTGATTCCCTCTTTCCCGGGCCACATCACACCTTCAGCATCCCCCTTCTTCCACCGCCCCCACGCGCCAAATTCATGCGCCAACACGCACATCACGTTCTCCTCCCGTTCCAACCGCTTCGTGCGACGTATGCTGTCCCTCGCAAGCTCGGGAGAGTAGTGCGCCTGCTCCTCCGGCTCAGAGGGGGGAAGGAGGGGGTTGCGGTAGGTGGGGACGAGGGAGAAGTGGGAGTGGGAAGAGAGCGTGCATAGCAGGCACGGGTGGTGGGCCACGTCCCCGCCTAGGAGGACGTAGGAGTCGGGCGAACTGGTCGTCCGGACGAGCGCGGACATGTGATCTTTCGTATGCTGCCCTGCTATCAGCCCGCCGTACATTGATAGCGTGGAAGACGAACCCCAGGCGTGTGACACAACCACACGCTCCCATCGCCAAAGAAGTCGACGGCGCGCTCGTACGCTCCCAGGGGCCGCCCATCCTTCTGAAAGTCGATGATTGTGGGCGTGCGTCCAGCAGCGTCTATCTGATCTTTCAGATCATCAAAGAAGGTGGCTCGCCCGCCAACAAGCGTGGCATTGGGCAATGAACCAATGAAGCCTGTGTGATCCCAATGCTCATGGCTGATACAACCTCAGCAATCGCCGGGAAGATGAACGACACAGCACTCACCTGAACAAGACATAATCCACTTTTCCCGGATCGACCCCTCCCTCCTCCAACAGCTCGGCAACATCCTTAATGACTCTCGCGCCATAGAACTCGCCAAACTCCCTGGCGGCATCCTCCGGGAAGGCGGTCCTCCAGTCCCATCTGATACCAAGGTCAAACAGCAGCCGCTTCCCAGTCGGCTGGTGTACGATGTAGAAGGTGAATGTCGGCTCGAGGTAGGCGCACGGTTTACCCGGAAGGCTTGATGGGGAGGGTGAGAGCGTGACGTGCTCGTAGTCTGTGAGCGTCGCGTTGACCAGAGGATGGACGGAACATGTCGCGGCGCCTGTCGGCAGCGGGACGAAGGGGAGGTCACTCATGTGCTCGAGATTTGGCTTCGAGAGGGAGGGAGAGCCCTTGTGAGACCTGGTGTGAGATGCAGCAACTTCATCTGGGCAGTGCCTATGCCCATTTGATCAACTTCAATCAGGGCAGACGCACAGCACATGGAGCGATAAGCGCCCATGATAAGTTTGTCCAGGGTCTGCCAGACATACTGAAGGGTCGACAACTGATCGTGAATCATGCGTACGCTTATATATGTATACTAGTCGACACATGCAGAGACGGACCGCTGAAAGGCTACAACCAGACTGCTAAAACAAAGTAGGACCAAAGAAAATAATAAAAAACTAAAGGGAAACGAAGGTATCGGGTATCCTCAGCTGGCGAAATACCGCCCGCTTCGCCTTATCCGGCGGTCCTGTTCGACCTCCATATCGGGCTCGACATCGAGGTCGTCCACGCTGCTCACGCTGTCCCGCCGGCTCATGCGGTCCTCCCGCTCCCCGTTTGTCTTGGGAGCACCGCTGAACAGGCCCTGTAGGCTATCTCGCATGCTGTCGCGCATGCTGCCTCTCCTGCGCCGTGGTAGGGAAGGGGAGGCGATGTGTGGCGTTAGGCTCGCTGCGGAAAACGCGTACGGAGCGGTGGCCGAAGCTGGGGTCGTGTCGATGGACGTGGTAGGTCTTGAGTGCGACAACGCAGGGAAGTTCGTCAAGCGGTCCTTTAGCGACCCTCTCGACCCGCCAGGAGTCAGAGGTGTTGCAGGACCTGCCACTGGAGAGGTGGAGGAACGCGTTCCACGAAGAGTAGAGTTGGAGGCGGTCGAAGCCGAGCTGACTTTGCGTTCGCCTCTGATCGTAGCTGGCCGAGGAAGGTTCGACTCGGAGGGGAGCGCAGGGAGTTGTGGCCGTGGCGGCTGGCGAATGCGGAGCGAGGTGTGGCGAGAGAGCGGACTTGGCGTCTCATACTCAAGGGAGGCGCTGTGCGCATGTCCAGCCGACGTCGGGATGGCCATGGTAGAGCGCTTGCGTAATGCCAGACGTGAGTTGGGCGGTGGCGTGTCGTGTGCCTGAAGTGAAGGCAGCGGCGGTCTCCTTTCGCGCTCCGTCGCTGACCCATCCGGATCGGCCGCAGCGGACCATCGCCTGACACCAGCACCATCCACACTCCTCCTCGACGTCAAGCTTCCTTCACCCAACCCCGCGTCTCTTACAACTCTTCCAACGCCGAGCATGAGCCCAGTAAGAGCGCGCACAGCCTCGTCCACCTCCTTCCCAGCTTGGCGCCACTGCTTCAGCTCCTCCTTCCACTTGTCCACATCCTCCTCCACGCCATCCTCCTCCAACTCAGCCTGCACGACCCGCTGCATGCCCCTGGCAACACCGTGTCGCACACTGTCTCCCAAGCCCGCAACAGCCGCCACCGCACTCCTGGCGCTGCCGAGCACGGCAGTGACCCCATGCACGCTCGCCCTGCTCTCCCCGCTTCCGATGCCGCTCCCATCATCGCTCCCCTCCACCCGTCCAAGGTTCGTGCCAAACGTATGCAACGCATCCCACAGGATGCGCACATGCTCAGGCTCGTTCAGCCGCTCCTGGTCGGGCGTCGGAGCGCGCCAGTCCGCCACGCTCGCGGGTCGCTCGTAGGACATTGCGAGTTGGGAACGGTCAGGGTCAGCCTGTCGCATGGTAGAGCGGTTAGGCATCGGGTCGGTGCGCATCATCTCGTGCTCGCGCTGTCGTTCCCTGTCCCTCCAGCTTCCTGACATAGACGTTTGCGCACGTGGTGCACTCAAAGGCAACCGCTCACGCTCGCGTTCCGTGAGGCGTGAAGCAAGTGGCGTGTAGGGTTCCCTCGTAGAGCCGCTGTCGAACCGTTTCCTCGCAGCATACACTGGTGCAGCGGTCTCCTCCGGCGGGTCTGACAGTTTACGTCGGCTCGTGATGCCTGCAGCACGTAGCTCCTGACCCAACAGAGTTCGGGGCCTGCTACCACCAGGTGTGCGCGGACTCTGCGCACCAGCGGTCAGAGGTGACGACTCTTCCTTCCGAACCGTTAGAGGGCCGGGTCGGCGTGGTTGTCGCATAGATGAGGTTCGGTTCGGCGGCCGATCTTCGTATATTAACACCGTGCGCGAGCTGGGGGAGTCGTCTAAGACCATCGAGGATTCCGGTTGAGACGTCATAGACCTTCTCGCGGCTGCACGCTCTGCTGCCCTGGAAGGTGAGCGGAACGATGCGTCTGAGGTGATGCTCGTTTCGCGTTCTCGTCTGCGCATTGTAGATGACGTCGACGCGAACGATGTATTCCTCGACAACGTAGCGGGCGTGACGGCAACTTCCGGGAAGACAGGGGACGCCTGCCAAATAAGGTCAGTAAAGCTGGCTACACGCCCCAAGCACGTGCCCACCTCATCGCTCGGCCGTCTGAACTCCACCGGCAGGCCCTTCCGCACCTTCGGGCTGACCTTCGCTCGTGTCGTCCCTCCCCCGCTGCCGCTGGCGCCGCTTTCACTTCCCTTGCTCCGCCCGCTGCCAGACATGCCGATCACGCTCACGCTCCGCGGGCCAGGGTCGGCACTCTGCCGCCGAGGGGCCGTGAACGCCCCTAAGTTCCCCGCAAGAATCGTGTGGTCGTCTTCGTCTAGCGCGGCGACGCTGCCATTGATGAACGAGGCAGTTGAGCTGCCACGCCGATGGAGAGGTAGAGGCTCGCGTTCGGTTTCGGACCCGGAGACGGAGGAGGATAACGCGATGTCGAGCCGTGGACGGGCTGTACTTGTACGGCGGGAAAAGGTAGGTGGTGGCTCGTCATCGTATGAGCCGAATGTGACAGATCGCATGCGGAGGAGGGAGTGCGCTGGGGTTGGTGGCGAAGAGGGGTCATCCTCCGGTGCCGGCGTTGGCGCTGCTGAGCGTGACAGTCGCAGCGATTTCATGCGTTCCAGCACCTGTTCACACATTAGATATAAGACACAACATGAGAGCAATCTTCTCACATCCTCACTGCGGCTCTTCAAGCTGAGAGTCCTCTCCAACACAGGAGCCTTCTCGTCAATCCACTCCCTTCCCTCAGCCCTAGGTGTATGTTCCTCCATCTCCTCCGCCAGCTCCGGTGGTGTGCTCTCCCCCTGCACGACTCTATTCATACTGTCCAGTTCCTTCTGGCGGACGCGTGTGCTGCCCGCGCTCGTGTCCGAGTTGGTCGCTGGGGGGGAGGGCAGTCCTAGCAGTCTGACGGTGGACTTGCCGCGAGTGAACGTGCTGGTCATTGATCTCGTTCGATCGTGCGCATTATCGTGTCTGTCGTGGCTCGTGGTCGTGGGTGATGTTGGTGGGCGTGTCGCGTAGTGTAGTCGTGGATCGGTCGTCGTTGGTTGTCAACAGCAGGTGGGCGCGGGAAGATATCGCGGATGGATGGGTGGCCCTCGCGCGCGTGCAGCGGCCCCTGCCAACCTTGAGGCGTGTCTTCTTCCTTCCGTTAGATTCCGCACATGCCGCGAAACAAGCTCCATACAATTGAAATCCTTCAGGCACTCTCCCACTGCAGATCGGGCAATCCTCATCAATTCATATCTTTAATTACACCACTGCACATCTGCCTAGTTTCCCAAATTCCGCTGCATAACACGATACCAATGCTGTCGCAGGTGCTCTCATACATCTCTCAGTTGTCGCCACATGCGTCCCGCCGGCCGCGGCTGCGTCACGATCTAGGAGCACCCTTTCCCACAGTCTTAAACCGCACTCCTCCATCCGGTTCACCATCACGCCAGACCAATCCAGCCGAGTCAAGCTTGAGCGTGTCTGGTAGTGCCTTGTAAGCGGCCTCCCGCTGCTTCCGAAGGATCAGCCTCAATTTGATGCGCAGCTTGCCCGCCGCTACGCACAGCAATAGCTTCTCGCGTAGCCGGGTACGTACGGGCAATTTGGCCCATTGGGAATGGAGCTCTTGAACCAGATGCGATACAGAACTGCCGCTTGGGCACGGCTTTACTGGTGGCTTCCGCATTAACAGCTTGCGCATCGTAGAGCGTCTCGGAACTGGGTGCATCCGTCATCTCCGCGATTGTCACACGAGCTTTCTCAGCACGTCTAGGAAATTCATCGTTCGCAGGTTCAGGCATGGGTCTCAGAGCTTCGCCTTCTGTGCTTCGTACATCCCGATCTTTCACTTCGATGGACCTTGGCAGAGATATGACAGTCCGAGAAGAGTTGACATTGGGAGTGATCAGCTCGATCTTCCAAGATGCAGTCTTCGGTAGAGTAGAAGGTGGACCCGACGTCTCGGGTGCTTTGCCCTTTTTACGACTTGGGGCAAAGCCGATCCCAATGCTCTTATCACCTGTATCCTTGGCCACTGCCACAGCATCGCCTTTGTGGAACACGTCCGGCAAGTGAAAGGTCCCCGATTGGACAACCTTTGCTGCCTTCTTTGCCTTCTCGTTCATGGTAGTCCAGCTTTCGTCTTTGCCTACGAAGCTCGGATGAGAAGAGGGAAGGACGCGAGAGCCACTGGCCGGAGACGAAGGATACGGCGACGAGGTGTGAAAACCCCGAGGCGGACGCTCATGTCGAGTAGCAAAGCTTGACCTCGCCTTTCGCGGACGTCTCGTAGAAGTGGATACATCAGGAGAGCTATGTCGAGGAAGTATGATAGGACTAGAAAACCGAGGGAAGGAGCTCTGCTCATGAGGCGCTGGTCCTGGCGCTGGCGATGAAGATCTGGCAGACGGGGAGTACGCGAATGCGCTAAGCAGAACCTGCGGAAGAGTCAGACTCGAACGCGAGCAGAACGTGTCCGTATGCTCTGGGCGTACGTGGGGATCTCTCGGCATCTCTGGCTCCCTCGTCATTGCTCGATGCTCGATCTCATCGTCGCTCAGACCTTGTTGACGGGCCTTCGCATCAGAAGCAGAAGTGTCCATTGCGTCTTGGATCAGGTTTCTCACCGATGCGCGACTAGACGACCCTGGAGGGGGTTGAATAGCCGCATAAGGGGAGTTAGGAGATCGGTTAGAGAGAGGGCTTGGGATTGCGGGCCGAGAGTAAGCATATACGGGAGACCCATGGTACGGACCGGGGGAGGGAGTGTAAGGTCCTTGTCGGGGCGGCCTATGAGGAAACATCATTGGTGGTGGAGAGCGGGGGTCGAATGGTGGTAGCAGGTGGTTTGGAGGAATTGGAGGGGGGCGGGGTAGCCAATGAGGGTGGGCATATGGTTGAGGTGCGTGCACATACCCGCCAGGCTGCATCGGCACGGGTGGTGAACCAGGATACGAAGGACCAGCGCCAGGGTAGGGAACAAAGCAATTCATGGGTTGCGGCATAGAGGGTGGATAGGGATGGTGGTACCCAGGAGAAGGTCCAAGTTGCGGCTGAGGAGCAACACGCGACGGCGAGCCAGGTATATGCGTGCGATCCACGTCCTCCACCGCGTTTGCACGCGGCGGCAGAGGAATGTTCTCCTTCGCGGCTTCCTTCTCTCTCTTCTGCGCCTCGGCACGCTCCCTTTGTATGCGCAGCCCCTTCTCGATAGGTCCTTCCGGCTTCTCGGGCTTCTTTGGTGGTTCTGTTCTCGATCGCTTGGGCGCGGGTTCGTCCCCATCCTGTTCCTCCCTCTCGCCAGCCTCTTTCCGCTTGAGCAAAGCAGCTTGTCTCGCGACTTGCCATGGGTACGGTTCATTGGACGTGGACGAGCTTGCTGGTGCAGGAGCAGTCGCGCGTTCTTTCCCCTTAGCACTGGCAGGAGTCGACTTTCGAAAGACGCGAGGAGGAGCGGGCGCGTCGTCGTCCGAGCCGTCTGAGTCGTCGCCAACGAGCCGGAATGACCAGTCCGACGCGGCAGGCTTATCATCAGCAGGAGCCATATAGTAATCAGCAAATGATGACGGTAGGAAAGCAAGCTGTATGCGCTAGCGTACGGGGGAGAACGGGCTGTGACTTCGCAGCGTTATTAACTGTAGGGTTAATAACCCTTATTAGCCAGTTATTTGCAGGGGTTCTGCGGTGGAGGCGCAGATAAGGGTCAGATAAGGTACTTATGTAATAGCTCCGCTGACCAGCCAAGGGCAAGCCACGGGCGGGTGGGTAAGTCTGCTTGGAACCTTAAATGTCTCTAATGGGTCACTGGCAGGGCTAGTCCCACTTACCAGTGACAACCGTCACATAAGCAAAGCTTCTTCACAGTGATTAACTGGGAGAAAAAGGCTTTTTCACGGTTATTTGCTGCGAAAAAGGTCAAGTTTTCCCGGGGGCTCCGCCCCCGGACCCCTGGGTTATTATCAGCAAATAACATGGGCTAATAACTGTCCTCCAAAGCCCGTCTGCAATTAACAGGGCGGAGAAGGTCGCCGACCCTTCTCCCCCGTACGCTAGTATGCGCGTCCCTGGACAAGGCGATTGCGTGCATGATTTTGCCATCACGTGCCCCTAAGGGAAGATCACGTTCTTCGGGCATTTCCGCGGAAATGTCCACGCGGTGTACGTCACCGAGTGCATCATTGTCGCTGCCCCTGATCCGGACGCTCATACCGCGCATCAGGAGCTGGACGACTACCTTGCACTTTCTTTCGCGCATACATCACCCTCCCATCGCTCGCTCTCCTGGACTGTCATCGCTCTCCCCCACCAAAACTTGCCCAGTATGGCGATGGTGAGCAGACGCTCGCTGCAACAATGAGGACACAACCTAACGCGACCTACAGGTACTACAAATGTCCACCTTCCTCCATCAATACCTCTACTCCTCCGCGCACATCGTGCCAGTCGATAAAAAGTCACCGATGGTCCTTCGCTTCGGCATCCTCGGAGCGAGCGCGATGATCAACCCGGCGGCGATCATTCACCCCATCGAAACACACAACGAATGCGTCGTCGCCGGCTTTGCGAGCAGGGACAAGAAGGACGCAGAGAAGGCGGCGAAGATGTATGGGCATGGGGTCGCGAAGGCATATGGGAGCTATGAGCAGCTCCTCGCGGATGAGAACATCGACGCGGTGTACATCCCGTTACCCAACGGGATGCATTATGGTGCGTCTCGTCGTCTGCCTCTTCTCTGAAACTCACTGATAGATGCCCTCCAGAATGGGCATCAAAAGCGCTCGACGCGGGCAAGCACGTCCTCCTGGAGAAGCCGTTCACGTCGAACGCCAAGCAAGCACGGAAGCTCGTCGCGAAGGCGGAGGAGAAGCAGCTAGTCCTCCTCGAGGGATTCCACTGGCAGTTCCACCCAGCTGCACATGCGATGAAGGCGGAGATCACATCTGGGAAGTTCGGGAAGATTCTGAGGAGCGAGTCGTGGATGACAACCCCGGCAGGGAGCATTCCCAAATGTATGTCTGATCGGTATTACCTACAGCCAAGCCCTGATGTATCACCAGCGGACATCCGATGGAAGTTCGATCTTGCAGGCGGCGCGCTCATGGACATGACATACGTCGTCTCTGCCACCCGCTACTACCTATCGGCAGGAACGCCCTCCTCTGTCGTCTCCGCCAAAGCAAGACCGTACAAGACTGACCCGCGTGTGGACAGCTGCATGGAGGCGGAGCTGACGTACGACCTCGAGCAGGGACCAGTGAAGAGCAAGATTGTGGCTGATATGGACCGACCTAATCTCGCGTTTGTGGTGCCGAGAGTATGGGAGTTGCCCAGTATTGAGATCGAGACTGAGCGGGCTGTCTTCTACTACTACAAGTGCGTCTCTCATCTCGATTGGCTCGATTGTCTCTAACGTCGCTGTAGCTTCATGATGCCGCACCTGTACCACTACATCTCCATCACCGACAAGAAGACAGGGCATACGACGTACCAAAAGCACTATCGAGACGGCACCGCTTGGTCGCAGCAGGGCGAGGCGTGGTGGAGTACATACCGGTGGCAACTGCAGGCGTTCCTCGATAAGATCAGGGGCAGGGTGCCGCATCACTGGGTGACGGGGAAGAGTAGCATCGACCAGATGGAGACGATCGATGCGATATATGAGAAGGCTGGCCTGCCGCTGCGGCCATGAGGAACCTAAGAGAAGCCTGCGTTGTGCTTCGGAAAATTCAGGACACTCCCAATTGTACACTATATTATCAACTATCCAAACCGCGTAGCATCAGATTATGACGGGTGAAAGCTGTGCTTTGTGCCCACATCGCCCGTCCGCTGTAATAATTCATGTGTTGAAGGTCACAACGATCGATGATATTGATGCGCCACGTGACTAATTTGCTCGGGGAGGACAGCCACGATCTGATCCGCGTTTCATCGCACTCCGTTCCTGCCGAAGTCGGTGCTGTTTCCAGATGATCTCGTCGCCTCATCCAGGATACCGACGATCTCCGATGCTGTACATTCTGGAGCGGTCCTCCCTGGCAGTCTGAGCGGGAGCCTGATCGGCTCTCGGCAGACATATCTCCCAGGGCGCTCCCACGCGTTTCGTTTCATGCTTCAAGGTACCGCACCTGCTGTTTCACGTGGCTATACTGCGCTCCTCTTCCCTGATCTCTGCCTATATGGCCTTGCGCTCTGTCCGCGAGAGAGCGGGATGCATATTCTCTTTCGTTCTCCTGGTTCGCTGTACTCTGGTGCGAGAGACTACCAATGAGTCGAATACACGGTCTTCTGCTTGCTTGCGTCCTCGCACTCCTGGTCTGCTTGCAGCCAATTGCTGCTTCTCCCGTGCGACAGCTTGATGCGAATCTGTGGCACCGACAAGCGCCAACCTCGGCGACGTTGCCTGATATCTTCAAGTCGGCCACACCGGCTCCCACCAGCACTTCCTCCCGCTCGTCGACCACCAGCTCGACCTCTAGCACATCGTCCAGGACAAGCTCCAGCACGTCATCCAGTGCAACTTCAACAAACTCACAGACCTCTTCAAGTACGACCTTGTCGATGAGGTCGACGACTTCGATCCCGACGGCCAATCCCACCGAGGTGGATTTCGTTGGGGCCGATGACACCGTATCCGATCTCTTCGTGCCTGGAACGCGATTCTTCCCCCTTGGCGTTGTTGTCATTTGCCTGATTGGTACGTCCCGGCGTTGTGAAGTGAACTTCATCGTCCTCATGCTCCTCGCAGCGCTCGTCGTCCTTGCCATCTTCCTGATTCTTTTCGTAATCTGCTCCCGGCGCAGAGCACGAAGCATTCCCACAACCAAAGACATCTCTCGACCCATTCCGCCTCAGACACCGCATTTCGTCGAGAAGACGCTAAATCGCAGAACCAGGTCATCGGTGATCATCATCGGCCCCGCCTTCACGCTCTTCTCGCACAAGCGGAAATCGTCCGCTCTTCCGGCTCTACCCCTCTCCGCGAAGGCACTCTCATTTTCGTCCTTTGGCACAACCGATTCCTCCGCACTTCCAACGCCCAACGCCCCTGTGACGGCGCGCCCGGACTCTACATCCGACCTGCCCAAGCACGCGAGCCACACCTCAGGTCTCTTCTCCGCAGGTCCGGCATCCGTGTGGGACGTCCAATCGCTGGCCTACGCGCCAGACTCCACCATCTCCCGAGTCCCACCAACACCTCTGCCAAGCAGCTTCCCGATCATTACTCCCATCGAGATCAAATCCTCGTATATCGAGCAACTAGAGACGCCGGTGCAGGGCCCATCTATGGCAGCCGCTCTGCCCATATTCCAAGCAGTTTCGAGCCCGAGTCGTACTTCTCCAATCCGGACTGAGTCGCTCCAGCCCGGAAAACCGCAGCTCACCCGACTTGCGATCCCGGAGCCGATCCTCATGCCGAAGCGGCGCACCCCAGTGGTGGCCGTACGACCAAACCTGGAGCGGCTCGAAGAGGAGGAGTCGGAGCCGGAACGAACCCCAATGTGGCACGGAGGCTCGCCACCGAGACCGCTGCCGAAGATTCCAGCTCCTCCCCCTCCTCCCCAAGGGCCACTGCCGCCGCCTCCGGGCTGGACCTGAGGCACGAGTGTGGATCACTCATGCAGTTCTCTTTCTTTATGCATTGTAACATCACCACGGATACTATGTTGTACAACCTTTGTACTTTTGAGACTCTTATGAAACTGTACGAGTCCTTTCGAGCAGTGCTCGACGGAACTTTTGCATATGAGATATAGAAATTGTGCTTTGTTCCGAGACAGTACACTACGTTACAACAGGTCATGACCGGCATCACGCATAAGCATACTGGGGTATCGCGTCCGCTTCGCAACCGCAACCACCACATACACGTTTCGCCCGCACCACTCGCGCCCAGCGCATGCACGGTATCTAGCAGCCCTGCAGCGTAGTCACCATGCGACACGCGGGCCACTATCGGTAACCATATTGCAGGCCAGGGACGCCATTGTAGCCGCCCTGCTGCATCCCCATCCCCATGCTGTAGGGATTCGGCGCGGGCTGCGCAGGAGGGGTCGATTCAGAGGGTGTAGATTGAGGGCCCAGACCGTACAGATGCCCTCGGTACGACTCGTTCATGTGTTCGGGGAAGTAGAGCTCGCAGATCTTGAAGAAGACGCTTGATGTCAGGAGGCTGTCGGAACCGGCTTGGTGTTGTGGACCAATCCGCATGATCTGAGGAGCGCTGTCACTGACGATTCAACACCATGCAGATAGGGAACGCACTCCAAGCTCATCCGCAATGTCTTGCAGCCCTCCTTTAGCAGCCTTCACATGTCGCCAGATGAACTTGATATCGTAGAACGAGGGGAAGAGGATGCCGAGCAGGTGGAAGAAGTCCTCCTCGTATTTCGGTAATGGCGCGGATGTGAGGGTGGAGATGAGATAGCCGAAATCATATCCACTGCTTACTGTGTTGGAAAATGCAGATGGCAGTGGGTAGGGCCAGACTCGCCTGTGGAATGACACCCAGCACACCTCATCGTTCGCGACGAGCCCGCTGGTTATGAACAGCTCCGCAAACTCGTCCGGATCGATGCCTTCCGCTTGATGCCTTGCGAAATCGAGCCCGCTATTGGACAGGAGATCAATCGATTCCGGCGCGTACATGTCGTCGCTAATCATGGCTCAGGATCAGCGGATCTCCCGAAGATCAGCTTGTGGAATATCATACTTCAGATCGAACTGGAAGTTGAATTGCCATGTGAATGCCTCTTCTGGATGCCGCCCGTGTTCATCGGTCAGGGTTATGCCGAGCTGAATGAGCTTGAGTAGGTCGACGTTACACCGCATGGTCTGATAGTGGTAGTCCGACGATGTCTTGAACGACCCGATGGGCCTTGCTACCACGCCGGGAAACTCGGTGTCCTGCAGATTGTCGTCAGAGCAGCCCCATCAATAAAGAAGAAGATTCCATACCATCCCAACGTATGGATAGTCGACGATCAGCTCTCGAATGTACGCCATCTCCGCTTCGAAGTTGCTGGCCCACACGTCGCGGATGACGTGCACGTCTCGCTGTTGGTTTGAAGACGCATTGGCGCCGCTCGCGCCGACGCCTAACTGCTGTTGTGCTTGTTGCATGCCTTGTGCCACCAGGCTGTCTGGATGAGAGAGCTGGGACCGCGTCGTGAATGGACTGAGTTGCGGCTGCATAGGGAGGTGGACGTGATTGGGCTCGATGGCACCTTGTGGATAGCCTGGGGCGGGAGCAATTTAATTCAATCGCTGAACACCGCCACTGCCACTCAGCGCTTATTGGCAAGCACAGCCCTTTTGTTTCAAACCCGGATACTCCAGGCCGTGCTTGTGCGCGCATGGCAACCATGCTTCGCGCTTTCACTGCTCCCTTCTCGAGGCTGTACCGCAATGCGTTCATATTCTACCGGACATGAGAACGGACTGCCATAGGGTCCTTCCCGAAATGGGTTCTACAGTGCTAAGCTGTCTTCTCACAACTCGATTATCTCCTCCGACTGGAGATGCAGACCTTGACGCCCTTCCGCTATCGATCCTTACCATGGAAGATACTCTACCTGGCGACAGTCATTCCTCTCGCGCTCTTCGTGCAACTTCCCTGGCTGTGCTTGCTGCATCTGTTCCCTTCCCGCAGACCTCGAAGATCATGGTCGCTCTTGCGAACATTGACCGTGTTCGCCGTCCGCATCTTCTGCACGACGCTCTACGACATCGGCTTTGAGTTCATGTACACGGACCCTACGGAGAGGCCAAGGAACGCTGAAAAGCGCGGGTGGGTTCGAATACCCGCTGTGCCTCAGAAGATCCAAGGCGATATTCTGGAGCTCGCCAAGAAGAACAAGGTAGACATAGACTGCCCGATTGGCGGCTACTGGTTCGGCGACTGCGGTCCGGATGGGACAGCCGGTCAGCTTGCGGGAGAGGGGGAGAAGGTGATGCTGTACTTCCATTCTGGTGGCTATGTCGTACGTCTGTGTTTTGTCCTTCTCCACCTTCTAAATGTTAAACTGTCCACTCTAGTTGGGCAAAGCGAACGATCTCGGCGCCATGACCGTAATATACTCATTGCGTTCGATGCGTATCCTCTTCAAGCGCCTCCTCTCAGTAGAATACCACGTCGCCAAGTCCGCACCATTCGAACCCTCCGGCGCTTGGCCCACACAGATCGTCGACGGCATCGCCAGCTACGCGTACCTCCTCTCCCTCGGGTTCAAGCCGGAGAATGTCATCCTTTGCGGCGACTCGGCAGGCGGATCGATCGCCTTCTCCCTCGCGCACTATCTTGTGAACCATCCAGAGGCGGGTCTGGCACCGCCAGCCGGACTCCTCCTGCTATCTCCACACATGGACTACACTGTCTCTTCCCGCGGGCCCGACTCCTCATTTGAGAAGAATCAAGCAACAGACGGCGCCGTTATCGTCTTCCGAAGCGAGTACACGGTGCACTCCCTGCGCGGACAGCTATCAGTGAGCGAGTTCTCCGCCGATCCGCTCTGCAGCCCCGGCTCGCTCAATGCCCGTCCGTCCCCGGGCTCCTTCGAAGGCATGCCGAAAACATTCATCCACGCATGCGGAGCGGAGCTCGCGCTGGATTCGATCCGGACGTTTAGAGACCGGATGTGGGCGGATAACGGCAAGGAGCGGGTAGAGTATTTGGAGACGAGGGACGTGACGCACGATCTGCTCGCGATTTGGCAGGAGCCGGAGAGGACGCGCTTGCTGGGCGTTCTGAGCGAGTGGTTGAGGGCGTTCGAGAAGGTATAGTTGTCGGTTCGCGTCCGTCGGTTGGTCTAAGGTGGGATGGTACTGTAGGGAGGCCCTTCATCCTCCGAGCCATGATTAATGAGCGATGATCGACGTCGGCGTCAGTAGCCCCGGCCGTCCGGGGTCGCAGCAGCGCAGGTCTGTCCACCGCAGGGGTGCAGCGCTCGTTTAAGCAGGCAGTCCAAACTGCAGAGCTCAACAACAGGCTGGCTTATTCTGGCAGTCGCTCACACCAATTATACTTGGTATTGGCTCTCTGCAAGATACAGTGACGATGACAGGAGGGTTGAGGATTCGGACGAGTTTCTTTGGTACGAAACAGCGGAACGCGGGGATAGAAAGCGGACCGCGTGGTCACATTGCGAATCCGTCCAAGGGAACACACTTAAATAAGCACGAGGTTAACCCCGTCTCGCTTCGCTCATCGTTTTGGTTCCACTGAATGAATTATACCCTGCTCCCCACTGCCTTTCATCCCCTGTGTCATGTCCTTCTTCCCACTTTTCTGCTCCCGTCTCCCGTCTCCTGTCTCCTGTCTCCCGTCTCCCGTCTCCCGTCTCCCGTCTCCCGTCTCCCGTCTCCCGTCTCCCGTCTCCCGTCTCCTGTCTCCTGTCTCCTGTCTCCCGTCTCCCGTCTCCCATCTCCTGTCTCCTGTCTCCCGTCTTACCCTTCCCCTTGATACCAGCTGGCTATGCGATCCCTTTATGCATTTCAGTCATTGAGTATTGCATGTCATTCCATCTGAATTGCACTGCTTACCATAGGGATGTAGTCTGATCCCACCAAGTATATTCTGCACATGAATGTCCTTCTTGAAGCAAATGTGTGGTAGATTGCATTTGAAACTAATCAGCTATCAGAGTGTGATTGTATGACATTCATGCAAAACAAAGAGGGTTAGGGTTAGGGTGCAGGGTTAGGGGTTAGATCCATTTGCTTCCACTTAGGGTCTGTGGCTGTGTGTGCAAGCGCGGCTGTTTGCGACGCGCGGGCGCGCTTTGCCACGTGAACCACGTGCGTAAGACCGCACAGCAATCCGACGCTTTCCCTTAAGTATTAGATAATCATCTGGGACCCTTCGTCGCAACTCGGCGCCCGTCAGGGCAATCAAGATTGCGGCAGATTCCGAAGATTACGGCGCATTCCCACGGTCTTGTGCTGCTTCTCACCGGGCATGCAAGGTGGACAGATCAAAGATTGGAGCAAAATCAGTCGGATCACTACGTAATCATTGGGACTAGTAATGGAAATCTAGCCAAGTCTCTCGTGACTACCTTTGCCCCTGATCTCCGACGATCTCTCCGCAATCTATGGTTATCTCGTCGTCAGCTTTCTCCCTTATCACCCTCACCCTCACACGTGCACCCTGTCAAAAAGTCACGTAATTCTAGTGCAGGAAGACGGGCACACCGGCAAATGGGATATAAATCGAACCGATGGCGTCCACCTCTGCAGAACGGTTACCCGCTCCCCGACGATACCTCATATGCAGCCCACCATCAAGCCATTTCGATACCACTCCGTCCCATGGACGGTCCTCTATGTGACGAGCGTCATCCCGACAACACTGTTCGTTCGGATCCCTTGGTACTGCTTGAAGTATCTTTCCCCTTCTGGTCGACCTCGAAAGTCATGGCCCTTCTCCCGAGCTCTGATTGTTGCCCTCATTCGTGTCTTCTGCACGACGATCTACGACACGGGCTTCCAGTTCACGACTACGGACCCGACTACGGACCCGACTGTGGCACCTAAGGGCTGGGAGAAGAAAGGATGGGTCCCGATTTCTGCAACTTCGGACAAGATCCAGGGCGAGCTTCTGGATCTGGCAAAGAGGAACAATGTCGACTTGGAAAGCAACATTGGTGGTTATTGGTTCGGGGAGAGGGGACCAGACGAGAAAGTCGGACAGTCTGCGAGGGAGGGCGAGAAGGTTGTGCTCTATTTCCATTCGGGCGGTTACGTTGTGCGTCCCTCTTTGACAGGTTCATCTCCTGAGCCTGACTTGTTTGGGTAGATGGGTACAGCAACCGATGGACTCGCCACCACCATAGTAACCGGGCTACTTTCGTTGGACGTCTTATTCAAGCGAGTTTTTTCGCTCGAGTACCATGTTGCCAAATCAGCACCTTTTGGAGCTTCCTCGCCATGGCCTACGCAGCTCGTTGAAGGGGTTTCAGGCTTCGCCTATCTGATTTCCCTCGGCTTCACACCCGAAAACATCATCGTGTGCGGTGATTCTTCAGGTGGTCACATGGCTTTCACAATGACGCATTACCTCCTCAATCATCCCGAAGTTGGCTTGGGATCTCCCGGTGGACTCCTCCTCCTCTCACCGACTATGGACTTTACTGTCTCGTCGGAGGGACCGGACTCATCATTCGAGAAGAACCAGTCGACGGACGGACTCGTCGCACTATTCGCAAGTCAATACAGTGTTGAAGCTCTCCGGGGCCAGATGTCTGCAAAGGAATTTGCTGCAGACCCGGGGTGCAATCCGGGCTCCGTGGTCGCCAGTATCCCGAAGGGTTTTTTCGCGGGAATGCCGAAGACGTTCATTCACGGTTGCGATGGAGAGCTCGCGTTAGACTCCATCGTGACGTTCAGGGATAGGATGTGGGAGGACAACGAGAAGGAGAATGTTGAGTACGTGGAATCGAAGGACGTGACACATGATCTGTTCGCTACACTGTGGCAGGAGCCACAGTATACAGAGCTGCGGCGAATCGTCAAAACTTGGCTCCAGCAGTTTGAGACTTCTTAGGACGGGCATGGTTTTCTTTGAAGGACTTTCGTAGTATACCGATTGAAGATTGGATGGATGAAGTTCTAGGTACCGGCGCTTACAGGAATTCCATCAATGCGACCAGTTTCTGGAAGTTTGGGGTGCCGAGACCAGTCCTATTGCGTGTTAGTGCAAGCTTTGGAGTATAACTTTCACACGATCGGACTTACACGGGGTCCCATCCGTACGTGGCCGGGAAGCCGGTGGTGTTGCAGCCAAAGGAGCTTCCGATCGTGCTATAGTGGTATGAGTACCGGCGTCGGGACGTGGAAGCAAGGGTACATACATATCGTTCAATCCGAGGTACAGGCGACTGTACAATAAGGGATTGAGGAAGCCGAGAGCGGGCTTGCCCTGCGACCGACGAACGTCGTTCAGCAGTGCCACGATCGAAGAGAAGGTGGGCGAGGAAGCGCTAGTTCCTAAGTCGTATTCTTGTTAGAAGATTGCGTTCGAATAGGAAGGGAAAATTGAACCTCCAACGAGTCCAACCTTGGTGAAATTCGATGACTTCGAAGTCACTGTCATGTATTGGTCAGAGATGCTGAACTGTGCTGCAAGAAACGGTCTCACAGTACGTAGGAGCAACGATCTGGAACCGATCGCCTTGGGCAGCAACATCAGGGAAACCGCGGCCTGATAATGATAGCGATGAGATGATGCTATCATCACTGGATAGAACACCTACCTGACGCGTTGTACCATCCTGCGAGGTCCGACCCGAGCCAGGAGAGATAATTGGACACGGCTTCTTCCTGATAAGAGGGACGGCCGAAGAAGTTGGAGAACCCTCCGCCGGAGGCGACTGTGAAGATGTTAGATATGTCTAGGATCAGACGGCAAGACAAGAGGACGTACAGCGTGTCACCGCAACCTCGTCCGGGATGTTCTGGGTACCGCCAACACTGCACAGGAATTAGCCAATGCCTTGTTGCGGGAAAACAGGGGCATTACCTGGTGACGTAGGGGCAAGAGGCAGGGAAGTTTGGCAAGAACATCTTCTGGGACAAACTACGACAATCATCAGCATCACACACGAGCAAACGGGGAAACCTGCCTACTTGTTGGGGTCGACGCAGTAGCTCGCATTGGCATAGCCCACTCCGCTATCGCCGGAGCTGTACATGAGAGAGACGCCGCGCGCGGTGAGGGCAGCAAGGCCCGCACAAACCCGCTGGGCGTAGTCGATTGGCACGGTCACCTCCTCTGACCCATATGATGTGCTGAACGTCGACGGCAGCTGGTCATCCGGCAGGGCAGAGACGTATGTGACCCAGCTGAGAAAGTTAGCGCTCCCCGTCATGTTCGCAGCGTCGTATAGGTGCGGGCGCGTACCGCCCGTCTCGAAGAATGTGATGGGTGTGGGCCATGTCAAGCCAGTCGTGAACTGGATGTCGAGCGCGCTCTCGGTCGTGCCAGACAGGTTCGTCTGCGGATTCGTGCCGTTGTCGATGAGCACGGTCGTGAAGTTGGCCTGGCCGACTGCTTCCGGCCGTTGCAGAGAGAGGAACTGGTTCAGATCATCCAGATTCGCATCGTCTCCGAGATAGGCTGCGACGCCAAGATGGTCTGTGACGCTGTTAGCGACGGATGCTGGCTGAGATTCAGATGCTACGTACTAACTTCCACCGCTTGAGGGAAGTACCCTTCGGTCTTGTACAACTTTTGCAGGCAGTCGATGGTCACGGTGGTGTTGCATGCTCCCCATTCGGTAGAAGCGCTGAGATCGAGAGCAGACACCTCCTCGTCCGTCATCGGTAGAGCACCGTGCTTGCGCATGATGGAAAAGTCCGTCGTCGGCTGGATGGTGTCGATGCTGATGAGAGCAGATCAGCGACAAATGCCTCCTCGATTCAAATGTGCATACTGGGCAAAGAGCTCATGAGGTATCGAGTACACCCCACAGCTGAGGATGGTATGCCCGTCCTTGTGCCAAACGGAATACTCGGTATCGAGCAGGCTATTCGCGAGCTCGACCGTGACCGGCACGAAAGCTGTCTTCCTTCAGCGCGGTTCAACCCAATGCATCCGATCGACTCACCCCAATCGCCGGCGCTGCTCCACTTGATGACCTCCTCGTCCAGCCCATGCTCGGCCAGCCACAGGAGCACGCTGGCCCTCGTCTCCTCTTGCGGGCGTATGAACTCCTCGACCTCCTCCTGGCTCAAGTGCTGTCCATACAGCTCGCTCTCCGGGTGCGAGCGGAGCATCAGCTGCTCGTGCAGTCCCTCAAAGTTAGACTGCTTGAGCGCAATCTCGAGCGTGAGCGTCCTGTCCGGCCGAGCGGGACCGAGGTTCCTCCATCCATGCGCGGAGGAGCGGTCCTTGCACGCGTACCCCGCGCGCGGCTCGCGAGCGGCGAATGCGAGCGCGGCGAGAGACAGCAACAGCAGAGTGCGGAGAGAACGCATCATCCTGGGGAGATGGGACGCCTGCGGAAGGCGGACAGCATGCGCCCAGAGCAGGCTTTATCATACTACTGAGAAGCAGCGAAGGCCGGCAGAGCGCGAGTGAGCGATAGTGCATGAGCATAAGCAGAGGATATTCATTCTCTCGCCATGATGGTATTGCCATGCCTGAGGAGGACCCGTAGACATCCCGGCCGGCTGCACGTCCAAGCAGAAGAGAGAATGAATAGCCAGCAAGCGGCGCGCATGCCGCTTTGGGCGGGACGACGACCTTATCAGGCAGCAGCCAGCGTGCTGAGGGCGCGCAGAAGTTCAGAAGCACGGGAGTACGCGCGGCGCGAGGGGCCCGATCGTCATCATTCGGTTCATTCATTGTTGAAGGGGTGATGATGAATATCCCGACTTTGGGTATCTCTTCTGAGACCTTGTCCACGTATCTGAGAGAGAGAGCCCATACTATAGCTGCACAGCGGAGCGTATGCTGACCATCTTGTTTGCAGCATAGCGTGTCTATTGTTCTCCCTCTGGCGAGGAAGCCACCACAGGAAAGCCGTCCCATACATGTCATTTTGACTCATCTACGTACACCTCCCGACTAGCGGATAGAAAGAGTCCATTAAAGAACAGAACAGAGAGCAGAGACTGAACTGGAGGGGAGGGGAAGGGAAGGAAGGGGAGACCGTAACGAGCGTATAATTGTTGGCGTGCGAATTAGATCGGTAGTTTCGGAGTTTGAAGTTGGGAGTTCGGGGAGAGCCGCCGGGGCAAGCGGCAGTTAGGGTGGTGAGATGGTTGGGGTGCTGTGTTGTACGGTGGTTGGATGGGAGGGAGGGTAGCTGTACATGTATACACTGTCCTTGAACATTTTCTCGCTTACTGCCTCCCTGCCCCCGCCCCAGGAGCAGGCGCATGCCCCCTCTCGCTCTCCGGGATCATATCATAGCTCGGTGGCACCTCCTCCTCCCCCTCCTGCTCATGCACCGCTTCCACAAACCTGCCGCCATCGCGATGCTGCACGACCTGGGTGTCGCCGGAGAGGACGGAGCCGTCGTCGGACAGATAATTGCTCGTGCGGGATGTTGGTGGCGGGGAGGCGGAGGTGGGCGGGGGAGAGGTGGACGGGGCGGAGGAGGGGGCGGGGGCGTAGTATGCCGCTTGTTGTTGCTGGCGCGCGGCAAGAGCTGCTTGCCGGTCCGCGGCCGCCTCGCGAGCTTTGGAGTACCTCGCCCCGCCCACACCACCAGCAGCGGCAGCAGCAGCCACGTCGGGGTTGGCAACAGCGAACCTTGACCCTCCAGCATTAGGCGGGGACTGGCTCCCCGCCAGGCCATAAGCCGCGCTAGGGGCCTGGGCGCTCCCCTCCCCCGTGCTCTCGCTCTGCACGTCTCCCGGGTGGGTCTCGGGGTACCGGCTCGCAGAGTCGTCCGACCCCGCGCTCCTGCTATGCCCCTGGCCTTGGGAGGCAGCGAGCGCACCGGCTGTGAGCGCCCCCCCTGCGCCAGTGGCGATTGCCGGCCCGTACATGCCCTGTGGCGCGGAGGGCTGCTGGTTGTAGTACTGCTGATACCCTCCCGCTGCGCCGGTGCCTGCCATCCCGGGGGTAGTGACGCTCCCCCCGTACTGGGACATTGCCGGCTGCCCACCAGGCCCGTCGTACCTCCACGGCTGGGCCGCGAGCGACTGGTCGATGACTGTCCCCCCCTCCCCCGCCAGCCCCCCGCCGGCAGCAGCGCTGTCCAGCGCCAGGCCGGGCGCTTTGACGGGCTTGTGCACCACCGTTCGGTCTGGGTCGAACATCGTATCCGGGTCCAGGGGCTCGTCGCGGGCGCGAGAACGGCGCATGAGGAAGAATAGGAGGAGGGCGATGAGTGCCAGGCCTGCTACGCCACCCACTACCCCGCCGACGATCGCGCCCGTGTTGCTGTGGGAGGTGCCGGATGTGCCGGCGGTCTGCGTCGCGTACGGGTAGGAGCTGAAGAGGGTGTGCAGCTGGCCATTCGAGTCCGTGTACACTGTCACTATCTCCGTGCTTGCTAGGACTGTCAGCCCTGCTGAGGTCGCGGCGGCCATTGAGGTTGACTGGACGGAGGACTGGGATTGCTGGGAGAGGCTGGAGAGGATGCTGGATGACTGGGAGGCGGGGAGGGAGGCGAGGCTGTTTGAGAGTACTGAGGCTTGGGATGCTGTGCTCAGGACTGACTGGGCGGAGAGGGACTGGAGGGAGGCGAGGGACGCGGTGCTCTCTGCTGAGAGGGAGGAGGTGAGGTCCTGTGTCGCGGATGCCGTTGAGGAGAGGGAGGCGAGGGACTCGGTTGAGAGGACTGATTCTGCGGAGAGGGAGGAGACGGATGCAACGGACGCGAGGGAGGCGCTGCCCGTGTCTGGGCTGCTGGTCGGACTCGGCGTCGAGGTGGGGGTTTGGGATGGCGAGCCCGAGGGCGAGCCGGGGGAGGAGGGGGTGCTGGACATTGCTGCGTTTGATGCTGCTGGTGTTGGTAGGGAGGATGAAGTGCTGGATGAGGACTGGCTTGAGTGGGAAGAAAGTGAGGACGTGCCTGAGGATGAACCTGCGAATTATTCGGGCAAACGAACGGGCGCGTGAGCTGTCGTGTGCGCGGCGAAGGAAACGAAAGAGAGAGGATGGATAGAGGGAATGAAAGATGTGATGTGATGGAAGGGGACGTGTACGTGACAAGGTTGGGGAGCGCGCGATTGATGGACTGGACAGCGGGGGCACAAAAAGGAAGTGGAAGGAGAAACTGGACGGGCAGGGACGGGTGACGGGTGCGACAAACACACGCCCCTGCCCAGCCAGCAACGCCGCGGCGAGCGGACCCAAAGGGGAGGGTGAGACCACGAAAGAACCGGGTCTGGCACCACCACCCACAGCCACCGACCCTTGGGTCCACATGGCGATGACGAGCACTGAGGGAATGGAGGGAGAGGGCTCACCTGTGGAAGTGCTATTGGACGACATTGCCCCTCAACAACCTATGCTCCTAGTGGGCGAACACTCGTGACGGGGTCGTAAACGAGAAACTCGAAATCTCGATCTTGTAATCTTGATATACCGCTCCACTCCAGCCCGCCGTCAGAGATCCAGTCAGTCAATTCAAAGTGCGCTGCGTAATGCGTAATGTCTGCACAGCCCCTTTCAACCGGCGGGACAGTGCGTCACTGGCACTTCTCGAGTCGTACGGGCTGTGGTCGGCGTACACGGCGGATCCGCGGGAGAGGGTTATCGGTGAAATGGCACCACAGCGCGCACGCGGTCGACGTAGGTTGCAGGGAAGGGAGAGAAGGTACTTTCGTTGGAGCTCGCCGGGGGTCCGTGGCTATCTACTCGGTCACGGTGGCCTTTTGTCGGAAGGGCCGGGATGGCGTCAGGTGCCAGGTGCCAGTCAGTGTCCGGGGCGAGGGGGCACGAGGCAGCGGCTTGCGGGCTGCGGGCGTAATCGCTCGTCCTCGTCCTCGTCCGCAATCGTAATCGGTAAGCGTCAGCGTAATCGTAATCGTCAGCGGTTATCGTATTCGTATTCGTCCCAGTTGTGATCGGAATCCCAATCGGAAGCGGGCCGATATCGATACTGCTTCGTTCCGAGTCAGAGTCGTTGATTGCCGGCTTCAGCAGAACACGCCGCGGGTCGTGAGAATGATACAACGAGCAAGGCACCGAATGTCCGAAGGTCCGAGTTACAGTACAGTACAGACGCCGTGAGTTGCAGGCGGGAATTGAAAGACTCGAACTCCCACGCCCTGGGAAGACATCGTCCGTACATATACCGTACCGTACTGCTCCGTTGGACCCGCCTATCCTGTCATGATCAATATCATTCATTGCCGAGCCTGAGCATGCGCCGCCAGCCGCCCGCTGGACCTTCAGGGCCCTCCCTGTCCAAGTCCGACAATGCGATGCCATGTGCGATGCTACAGTATGACAGTTTCCAGTGCTCTGCGGCCGAGCTCAAGCAGCTCCCTTTCTCAGCCGGGCGATTCCCTGTGTCCAAACACGAAATGACAGTTGTGATCTGTGCAGGCATACAGTACCGTACTGTAAGCCCGGGGGAGCAACGTCGTACCACCACCCGCACGTCGGAGCTCCCCCTAAGCGCCCGCGTTTCGCCCCCGCTCCTTGCCGAACCCGAAGCCGCGGCCGCACGATCGGCGGGGGACTGCTCGGCGGCCTTGCAAATGCAAAGTAAAGTGTATATTGATACAACGCCGGCTGGCAGATCGCGTGCTCCCCCATTGAAAGCTCTACACGCCCACATCTATATCGCCTTGGGCTCCTCGACGACACCGGGGCCTTGACCAGGGTGGTCCGAGTGGTCAGCCATCTCCGTGCCCGTGCCGCCCCTGTCGCTCGTATTGCTCGACGAGCTCGTCCTGCTCAGCCAGCTCCAGCTGCTGCCCCTGCTGACCCCCTGCTTTTCCTCCAGCTCGTCGCTCGCCGGCCGTTGGCTCGCCTCCCGTTGGGTGTCCGTGCTCGTCCGCGCGCTAGAGCTCCCAGACGGGGTGCTGACGCCCAGCAGGCCCGGGTTGGGCCCGGGGACACTGCCGTCCGCCGATTTGCGTTCCCAAAAACTGAATGAACGCAGGCTGGTAGTGGGCGACTTGGCAGCAATGGGCGTGGGAGGTGCGCCGCCGGTAGGGGTCGTAGGCGACTGCACTGGCTGGGACATTTGGCCCACTCGGCCAGCAATGAAACTCCCCCACCCGCCGACGACGCCCGCGACTCCCTTCGCACCCTCGCTCGCCGCGCTCGCCCCTTGCTGGAAGGCGGGCGCGAGGCTTTCTCTCACCAAGCTCAGCTGGCGCAGCCCGTTATTAGGCCGCGGCGTCTGTTGCTGTTGTTGCGCATTGTTCGGCAAGTCCGTTGGGGAGCCGGCTTGGGCACCGAAGCGAGACTGGATGCCTGCTGCGATGCCCGCCTGGAGACCTTGCGCGGCGTTGAGCCCACTTGCCCAGGCGGTGTTGAGCGCTTCCCGAGCTGGGGCCATGCGCTCCTCTAGGTTGAGCTCGTGCAGCCCTTCCGTGAGCCGGAGGCCGATGTCGGACGCCAGCGAGGGCGGGTTGTCACACGGATGTCTACATGCCGTAAGACCCATGAGCATGCCTAAAAGAGAAAGACGCACCTCGGTTCGCAGATATCGAACAGCACGGGGTCCGTCGTCCTATCCCACAGCTTGCCACACCTAGTCTGCCTAAAGTTGTGAATAAACGCCTCTCCAAAGCGTGCGATAACCTCGTTCGAGCTCGCTGCGTCTGTTCCATCAGCCCCATGCATGGCAGTATACAGAACAGGGACGTACGAGCGCCGGAAATGAGCACGTCGTTCTTCGCTCCCTTGGATAGGAAGTCGGCGTACTTGATCCCCGAGAGGGCGGAGCAGATGTAGTCCTCGAACTTGGCGCGGAGGAAGTCGTCGCTGCCCAAGAACCTGCACATCCTCAGCACTCCGAAGGCGTGGGAAAGGGGAGAGGAGAAGACTGACTGCATCCCCACCGGCCGACTAGGGTCGTCCTCCACCCACGTCTCCTGCACACTCTTCACAATCTCGTCCATCCACTTCCTGTCCGCAGACGTCAAAGCGACGCTGCGCTCCACCTTGGGATCCGTGAACTCGAACGTCATCGTCTCGATATTGATGAGCAAGTCCGGCCTACTGTCCCTCTGCTGCGTGACGATATTGTTCGTTGTGCCGCAGAGGTACCCCGTGGCCTCTCTGAGCATGTCCACCTCCTGCAGGGGGAGGTACGGCTGAAAGAACGCTTCTTTGCCAAAGACGTTGAGCGGGAGGCCGAGGTAGGTGAGGAGCGAGAGTCGGTCCGACGTCCGCAGCTCAGACGGCCGCTCGTGGTCGTTCTCCCGCCGGTCGTGCGCGGGGGAGGCGCAGTCGGAGAGGTGGTCGAGCAGCCCGGGGATGAGCGAGACGAGCGAGTACTGGTATGTGCAGAGCGTCTCCACGGGTTGGCCGAAGAACATGATCTGCAACGCAGTTAGCACTACGTCCAATATACACAATGCCGGGCAGCGGCGCACCTTCTTCTGCAACATGAGCATCTTGAGCAGGACGAGCGTCTTGTGCCGGAACTTGTGCACAAACTCGCGTCTTCCCCCCCAGTTAGCATTTCCCCTCACTAGCCACAGCATACACTCACAAGCTCGTCCCCATGTAGAGCGCGCTCTCCGTCAGCTGCCCGCTCAAGCTCCCCTCCAAGCTCGCATAAAAGTCCACCAGGATGTCCGTCTCGCCAAAGTCCCTATCACACCTTATCAGCATCCGAACATCGCATTCCAAAGCACCAGGCTGCTCACAGCTGGTTAAAGTACGCCCGAGTGACGACCCCGAGCTTATCCCTGATCGGGCCAAAGATGGGCTTGGAGGAGAGGACGACGACTGCTTTCTGGACTGTGGACCGGGTGACATCTGCGGCTTTTCGGGTCAGCTGGGACGTCTGGATTTGTCGGTTGCAGCTGGGGTGGGGAGTTAGTTGGACCAGGGGAAGGGGGGAGGGACGCACGAGATGCCGAATACGGTCGTTGGGCTGCCGTCGGGCGACATCTCAGAGGAGGAGAGGTGGAAGTAGCAGTAGTCTTCGCTGCTCTGCACAAGCCCGCAAGCATCAGTAGTTTCTCGCAGGCAAGCGGGACAGGCGCACCAGATGAGCCCCATCAGGCAGCGCCAAAAAGGGCAGTATATTGCACATCTCCTCGTCGGCCGCGATCGCCGGAGGCACGGCAAACTCGACTTTGGGGCCCACGAGATGGTTAAAATCGATGACCACGACACCGAGGATGAGCCCGCCCTTCGTGTATGTCAGCGGGAGGCTCGCGGGGCGCGGTCGAGGCACGGGCATGGTTGCTATGTTCCCTCCCGGGCTGCTGGTGAGGATCTGGCTCAGCCGGGAAGAGAGCGGCGTCTTTGGAGACTCGCGCAGGTGGACGGCGGCGGCGCCAGAGCCGGAGGGGGTGGCGGGAGAGTCGAGTAGGCGCGAGTGGGAAGTTGCAGAAGCAGCGGAGGGGAGCGAGCTGTCCATGTCCATGTCCCTGTCCCCTGTCGCGGCGGACCAGAGCTCGCCCCGCCCGGTGTCCGGCTCGCGGAAGAAGCGCACGCTCGTGCCCGTCGCGAGGCCGGGTGAGCCGTCTTCTTCTGCGTGGACTAGGGCGGAGCTGGGTCGGCCCGAGCGTGGGGAGCGCGGGGGCGTGGAGAGGGAGATGGACTGGGCGTCCTCCAGCTCCAGCTCGCCGTCGTCCTCATCGTCCTCGTCGTATGGCAAGTTCGTGCCAGTGCCCAGCTGGAAGTTGTCTGGGAGGGTGCGCGGGTCGAGGGCGGACATTGGATATCAGATGCGGGAGGACGATGATGTGGGGTACATGAAGGTGGCCGAGTGGGTGGTATGAAATGTGCGCTGTAGTAGGGGCGGTGACGAAACGCGTGCTCAACGCGTGCTTCGACGCAGCTTCTCCGAACAGCAACCAATGCTCGGCTCCGGCAGATGTGGCCATGCAAGAATAATATCATCGACCCTAACTCGCTACCGAACTGCCTGCTCTCTTACAATGCCGGCCGACCTGCCTGATCGTGTACTGTACTGATGGATGCGATGGGTAAATGGGTATCCTAATCCCTGCGACGCGCATGACCCGGCCCTCCACCGACAGCAGCCAGCGAGGTTATAAACCCTGGCGCAACCCCCGCCTCCTGCAGGTGCCACTCCTTCGCCTGCCAGTGCGTCTAGGATGTCCATCCCCTTCCTCCCCCTCCCCTCGGGGAGCGCAACATGCACCGTGCACCCTTTGGTGAACAGCACGCTCACAATCCCCGAGCCGTTCGTCCTCACCCCCTACTCCTCCGTGACGGCCGCGTACCGCGTGCCCGCATTCTGCTTCCTGGTCACGCACCAGCCGTCGGGGAAGAAGCTCATGTACGACCTGGGCGTGCGCGGGGACTGGAAGGTGGCGTACCCTACGGCGATCATGCAGATGGCGCGGGATTTGTGGCGCGCCGATGCGCAAATCGAGACTGCGGACCTGCTCCGCCAGGGCGGCGTGGACCCGGAGACGGTGGACGCGGTTGTGCTCAGGTGCCTCCCTCCCTCCTCCCCGTTTGACCTCCCTGACAGTCCAAAACGGGCAGCCACTTCCACTGGGACCACACGGGCAACATCTCCCACTTCCCTGGCTCGGCGCTGATCGGCGGTCCTGGCACGCTAGGCGGGGGCGAGGCAGGCGGGTTCAGGGGCGACATCGTCGAGCAAGTCGAGCAGGCCCGGCGTAAGACGAGCCCGATCGATTTTGAGAAGGATGTGACTGCGCCCGTGGGCTCGTTCGAGAAGGCCGTGGATTATTTCGGAGATGGAAGCGTGTGGATCGTCCAGACTGCTGGGGTGCGTTCGCGAGCTTTTGCGTTCTCGCTGTGGGGCGCTCGTTCTGACGCGGGCGGGGGTAGCATACGATGGGCCACGTCTCCCTCCTTGTGCGGGTGACCGCCTCCCCCGCGACGTGGGTCCTCCTGGGGGGCGACACAGCGCACCACCCGTCCCTCCTCTGCCCGTGCAGCGTGCACTCCCACCTATCCATCAGCACCACCTTCCGGCGCCCATCCGACGGCCCCACCGGGCCAATCCGCACCATGCACCTTCGGCCCGAGCTGGCGGCGGACGCGATAGAGCGCACGAAGCGGATGGAGCAGGAGGAGGAGGTAATGGTCCTCGTCGCGCATGATTATCTGTATTGGAGGGAGTGGGAGAAGCAGGGCGGGATCCTTTGGCCCGGAAGGGGGATCACGCAGTGGAGGAAGGAGGGGCTGAAGAGGCATAGGGAGTATGAGCCGGAGGGGTATGAGCACTCGTAGCCGGTGGGAGTGTGTGGTCCTCTGCTTTCGATTGAGTCTTCGAGTTGAACGTCTACTAACAAGAATGCGAACTTGAAACGTTGCGCTCCTGCACTGGCATCCGAGGCCTCACCAGGCCGTCCCCCTTCCCGCTCACAGGCATGCCGTTCACGCAAGCAGCGTATATCTCGCACACGGCTGCACTCGAATGCCTCTCGCGAGCGGCCTCGGGACTCGGACGGTGTACAGTCCCCACTGGTCAAACACATTCCAAGCACTCCTAGCAACCTATGACCTCTACCCCCCTGAACTTTGTGCTTTGTGCCTCGTGCTTTGTGCACAATGGCTTATTATTATCACAGCGGCCCCGCACACCTCTGCTTCTGCAGCGAGCCAACAGAGGATATAAGCAGACCAGCATGCGTCTGCAGCCTTTCACGCCGGTTCAGTTCAAGTTGCCAAACCGAAGCTCTTTGATAGCTCCGGCCCCCGCACGGGATGCTCGGCAGGCACTTATACTTATCGGGCGCTTGCCGGCGGCATGCTGGCAGCGGCAGCTGATTTTCGCTTGGGCCAACTTGCCCCGGTTCCGGTTCGTCTGCTGCGCCAGCGCCAGCAGCTTGAAGATTAATGTTGTTGGGTGGGAACCTAATCGAATGATGGATGAGTTGGCGCGTGCACCCAAGTGCAACGGACGCAATGTCACCGTGCTGTTGATGAATTGACCTGAGAAATTTGAGA
Organism: Calocera viscosa TUFC12733; assembly: GCA_001630345.1. Taxonomy (NCBI): domain Eukaryota; kingdom Fungi; phylum Basidiomycota; class Dacrymycetes; order Dacrymycetales; family Dacrymycetaceae; genus Calocera; species Calocera viscosa. The sequence goes on along the minus strand of KV417281.1, from coordinate 269,615 downwards.
AATTGCAAAGTCCGGTCGGTCGGAGATGTGTGCTGTGCCGGGTTTTCCCGTTCGTTCTGCGCTGGTCCGCCCAACACTCCAGATACAGGTACTGTATCTGATCCCCACCTACTCAGCAGCGTACAGCGTACAGCACCTCCGTCGGGCAGATGAACAGAAACAGAAGAAGTTGTCTCTAACAGATCCACCGCCCAGCCGCTGCTCCGGTGCATCGGACTTCCCTGGCAGGCTGTTGCAAGAAGGAAACGAGGCTGTGCCCGGGAAAGCAAGGTGCCGACGTCAGGGCCCTGTGCATGTCACGCTTTTTTCTTCTTCTTCAGCCTTTTCAGGTGTCAGAGCATGCGCGCCAAGCGGAGCAAAGGGCGGGGGCGATGAGGGTGCCAAGTGATTCTCTTGTGCCATTTTGTAAGAGCGGCGGGTGGGTGAACCAAAGAGTTGTTTTACTTCGGAGCAAGCGGGGGACCTTGTAAGCTGGAGATCCTAGCAAAACTTATCCTTAAGAGCTCGTTGTCCCGCATAAAAGTAGCAAAGCAGATTGATTGTCAGGGTCTCTCTTTGATTAGACGCTTCTGACTCCGCCCGGCCTGCACCTCGCCTTTGCACCGTCACCCCGTCACGCATCACCTTCCTTAGCCCCTGCTGCAGACACCCGCCCGCGAGGTCGGCACCGCCCGGCGCTCCGTCCTCACTCCTCATCATCCCCGACCTTCCTTCTCTCCCCTACTCTCCCGCTCCGCTCATCCTCCCGCCCACCCACTCAAAGATACCTGCACAAGGCCACAACCATTCTGGCGTCGTCAACAGGCACAGACTCAACCCTCTCCTTGTCTCTGTCCTCCCCGAGCCAGGCACAGGGAAGCAGCTCGGCACAGTCCGGTTCTTCCTCCGCTTCCTCTTCCTCCTCCCCCTCATCGTCTTCTTCATCCTCCTCATCGCCCACATCCTCAAGCACCGACACCCCATCATCAATGTCCTCCACCACCCCTCCACCGGGGTCCACAACCCCCGCCCCCTCCGGAGGCGCCTCAGGCAGGCAGGCGAGCGATACAGCGACAGGCCCAGGGGGGGATGTGAACTCGCTCACGGACACTGGGACTAGCACGTGCGTATTCCCTCCAAATTCATTAATAGTGTGATGGGAGCTGACGAGGGTGAAGGTCGACAAGCACCTCCAGCTCGGACACTTCCACGAGCACTAGCTCGACCACCACTAGCTCGACGACGACGACGAGCAGCACCACTTCGAGCACCACTAGCACCACCTCGACCCGGACCACGTCCACTGATACGACCACGAGCACCACTTCCTGTGAGTACTCCTTCTCTTCACTTTCGACGGGCTAAGCGCCGGGGCAGCGAATTCTCCCACTTCATCTACCTCTGCATCTCGGACATCCTCATCTGACACTACTTCCTCAGCGTCCGACACCAGCACTAGCACCACCTCCAGCAGCACCAGCTCAACCACCTCGTCCGGGTCGACATCGAGCACCCCCACCTCCTCGTCCACCACTACCACCACGTCCCACTCCGCCAGCCTCTCCGTCACGCCAACCCCCTCCGCACCGTCCTCGTCCTTCGCCACGGGCGCGACCGTCACTGGCGGAAGCAGCTACTGGCAGACGTACACGATGGTGACGACTGAGATAAACGGGCAGAGCACCACCGTACGCTCTTCCTCCCCCCAGATACAAATGCAGCCCCGCTGACCCTGACTCGGCACAGATCCCCGTCCCAACCACACTCAACATCGGCCCCGCCGAGCCCTCGCACAACCCCATGTCCTCCCCCGGCGCCATCGCAGGTGCCGTCATCGGTGCCCTGGCGGGGCTCGCCATCCTCCTCTTCATCTTCTGGCGCATCCGACGGCGCTCCTCCGCCCTCGCTTCCCTTCCCTACACCCGCCGGCGGAGGGACATGGGCCTGGAGGGGGAGATGTACGACGATGAGGAGGAGGAGATGACGCAGCGTGCGCTTGGGCCGGGCGTGGGGCGGACAACGCCAGGCCCGTATGAGTACGGTGTCGTTGGCGGGCTCGCGCCTCCGGGACACGAGGCGACGCTCAGTACCGTCGCGAGCCACTCGCCGTCGGGAAGCACGAGCGCGACGAGCTACCTCGCTTCTACCACCCCGCTCGCCCCGGCCTCCCCGTACGCACAAGGGTCAGCCATCGCCCTGCCACCAGGAGCGATGGTCCCTGCCGCCGCGGGGTCATATCCGTATCCCCCGCACCCAGGGCAGGCAGCAATGCGACAGCAAGCCTCTTCCTCAGGCAGCATCTTCCATGAAGAAGGCGTCTGGCCTCCCCCGCAGTCGTCCCCAACCCAATCCCAAGCACAGCGATTCAGCACCGGCAGCCTCCCCCAGAACCAGAACCAGAGTGTGGCTCTGCCCGCTCTGGCGGCCAGGCAGGGGCACGTACGCGGTGCCTCGGGCAGCTTGGGCAGCAGGGGGGACGCGGACGCGGGTGGGGAGGGGGAGAGCTTGATAAGCGGTGGCGAGGCTTATGGTGGGTACTCGGACGAGCCTGCCCCGCAGCCGCAGACGCAGGCGGAGCCATGGCGCCAGTCTGCGGGGTTGGCAGGGCTCGCTGCTGCTGCTGGAGCTTCCCCCTCGGCAGGGACGAGCATGAGTGCCAAACAGCGGGAACGCGCCGACATCCTAGCGCAGCAAGCGGAGCAGCGGCAGCGGCGGCAGTCCACCGCCTCCGGCGGCCAGATCCTCTCCCCGACCAGCTCGACCAACCCTGCCTCCCCCGCCTCCGCCTACCCGACCACGATCCACGGCAGCGGGGCATACGAGGAGGAGGGGGAGGAGGCGCGCAGCCCGACCGTTGTGCAGCATTTGGACGGCGGGCGGGCGCCTGTGCAGCCGCAGCGTCAGACCCAAAGGCAGGGGCAGGAGGAGTTCGTAGAGCTGCCACCGCGGTACGACCAGATACGCGATGAGGGTGAGGGGAGCAGCAGAGAGAGGGTGAGGATGCTCAGGGAGAAGAATGGACGGTAGCATTCTTGCTCCTGCTCCTTCTCTCTCCTCTGCGTTCCTGTTCCTCTGCCATTGGTCTGGCCGGCGTCCCAGGCTCGGCGACGGTCGTTTTCTGGCTTCATGTTCTCCCGCTTTGTTTATACTCGGATCAGCACGGACTACCTTTTCACATCCCATTCCAACTCCACGTTCCCTCCAATCTCCAATCTTCAATCTCCAATCTTCACATTCTTTCTTGCGCAACAAATTCAGTGACTGTTCTCATGATCTCAGGACTCTTTGCATTCTCTTTTCGGCTACGTTCTTTTTGGCGGAATGAGAGGACGGAAGGTGCGTTTTGGGCGCTCGGGGATGTTGTATGAGATATTGCTCTAGATGGACTAGGGAGAGCGGAGGGGTAACATATACTTTGGATGGGGTATTGAATGCGATCGGTTGTGGATATCAACTTTTGGCTCTCGTCGTCGGTATAAACGGTGTGCCGTTTCACGGCAGCAGGCCTCGCTCTGATGAGTGGTGGACCAACAGCACTTCTGTCAATATCTTATAGGAAGATGAGTGGTCGCCACAATGGCAAAACTGGGCAAAGGTGTGCCTACTCTCAGCAGTATGCACACATTTGACCATGCTGAAAAGTTGGAAAGCAAATGCTCTTCTGCCATGAAGCCTGGACACCATATTCCCCAAGAAAAGAAACCAACATTAAAGATGTTCAAGTATGTAACAAGGAGTCCCAAAAATACAAGTGCAGCAGTTACCACCATCCTCACCGGGTTTACCATATCCGGGGTTACCGGCCACGCCGAGCCGACCCTGACGCTTGTCCCACCCTGGACACGACTATACATAGCCTTCCGTAGCCCCACGGCGTTGCTTGGTATCGCCCCCTCATTATCTTCCTATTTCCCGCTTTCCTTTACCTTACATCCTTGAACCCGATCTCGCATACAGTTCCAGCGGATACTGTGCGCAAAATGGCGACCGCGAACCAGACGTACGGCGCCTCCCTTCCGGTGCGTCTTCCACCCCGGCCCGTTCTACGGTCACTGATTATCTCCCAGGATCAATTCCATCTCATCTCGAACCATCTGCTCACGCATCTCTCTCTCATCGCGGATACTCGGGAGATGATCCGTGAGCGTGCGGCGCTCGAACGAGAGTATGCGACCAAGCTCAGGGACATCTCGTTCAAGGCGGTTGGGAAGCGGGCGAAGCGGGCCAGCAGCCTTGTAGTGGGCGACGAGCCTAGCAGGGCATTCAACGAGAGCACTTTCAAGAACCAGTGAGCGACCATGCATATGCACATGAGGCCGTGCTGAGGTATATGCGCAGTACATTCGACTCTGCGTTCCAAGTGTTCCTGGCTTCAATTGAGAACACCGCACGAGACCACATCACTCTTGCGGACGCGCTCGATTCGGAGGTAGTAGCCGGGCTTGCGCTCCTCGAGAAGCGAAAGGATGACCTGAGGAAGCTGGAAGTGAAGAATTACGAGAAAATTCTGGAGGAGAGGGACGGCATCTATGATCAACGGATCAAAGTGTGTCATCGTCCACTGCTTCTTATCCGATGGGCGCTTACAATATCCCCAGGCTAAGGCGAAAGTATACCCTGTCAATCCACGAGTTTTCAGCTCCGCTGATGTGTATGCAGTACGATGATGCCTGCATCACCGTTGAGAACTCCAGGAGAAAGCAGGAGCTGGGCAAACACTCCGCAGAGAAGTTCGACTCTCTGACTGATGACATGAACACCACCAAAAAGTGCGTCCGCAGCATATCCCCTTCTGTAGGCATGCTCAATGGTGATCTTAAGTGCATATCTGGTGTCTATTGCTATTTCGAACCGGGAAAAGGATAAGTACTTCGAAGAGGACTTGCCGGTTTATGAAGATGTATGCATGTTACGTTGCACTGCGCAGATCGTCGCTGATTCACGTTTGTGCAGCTCCTGCAAGATCTTCAAACCTCGCTTACCACACGACTTACTGCCATCCTGAACGGGTGTACTCTACTACACCTCGCCCATATCCAACGCATCACAACGCACCAAGCGGCCAACAAGAAGGCGCTCGAATCTGTAAACCCCGCGAATGACCAGAACCTGTTCATCCAGTACAATCAACGACCATTCTCGCTCCCGGCCGATTGGTCCTTTGAGCCGTGTGCAAGCCACTACGACACCTCGGATGTGAGCTTGGATGTGCAGCCCAAGATCTATCTTCAGAACCGGCTAGCGAGTTCGAGGGCAAAGATCGCGAATGTCAAGCCGGAGGCCGACGCCAAGCGTAGGTGCATTCTCCTGTACCTGGCCGCTCAAATTCACTGATAGTCTTCTCAGAACGCGACGTCACATCACTCCAAAGAGTGTTAGTCAAATACCGCGAGTCGCCAAAGACGGGCGACGCGGAAGAAGTGGCGCGCCAGATTGCCGAGGCATCTCACCAGGTGGCCATGCTCACCACCACGGTCGCAACGCTCGAAGCCGAGATTGCATGCGTGCAGGCTGCTCTTGGTGGTGATGAGGGTGGCGGACAGCCGCATAGCTGGAAAAGCTCGAGCTTCAGCATTCCTACGACTTGCGCTTACTGCGATGTGAGTTCCCTCCATGTTTATGAGGAAATCTGTACTGAGTTGTGAAGACTTCAATTTGGGGACTCAGCAAGCAGGGGAAAACATGCAAGGCGTGCGGCATATCTGTGCATGTGAGTTGATCATGCAACATTATAGAGCATTCCTCATACCAACCTGCAGAATAAATGCGAGCTGAAGGTACCTGCAACCTGCGGCGATCCTAATGCGACGATCAAGAAGTCTGAGATAGTGAGAAGCAAGTCAGGAACAGGGACGCCAGCTTCCCGGACGCGAGCATCCTCAAACGCGTCTGTGGCGTCCAATTCATCCACACCATCACTGACGACTTCGATCTCCAAGACATCGTCCTCGATCCCGGAAGACAGGGTCTCTTCTGCGGCTACCACAAGCAGCCCGGCATCTCCAGGTGGAGCTCAGCAGGCGAAGGTGGCATTCACTTTCCAGGGCTCCTCGTCCCACGAACTGTCTGTGTCCGAAGGAGAAACAGTTACGATTGTCGATCCCGACGACGGGACTGGGTGGGTAGAAGTGCGATCAGCCGCCGGGTCATCTGGTCTCGTCCCTGCTTCGTACCTCAAGGTCCTGCCTCCAAGCAACGGCGCGAAGAAGCGTGGCCCGGCACCGCCTCCTCCTGTTGCACGAGGAACCAAGAAAGTCAAGGCCCTGTTTGACTACGAGGCACAAACGGCGGATGAGCTGGACTTAGAAGAAGGGAAGACGTATGAGCTCGCCGAGGGTGGTGACAAGGACCAAGGTTGGTGGGAAATCAGAGGCAGCGGGAAGAAGGGACTGGTGCCGGCGAACTACGTCGAGTTGATTAAGTAGATGCCCTCTCGTACAGGTATACAAGGATCGGATCCGTTATTTGGGTTGAGTCAAGTGATTGACTTCGCATTCCTAAACCAGTGTCGTCTCCCCCGAGTCATTGCGGTGTTGCCTTCAACCACAGCACGAGAGCAGTCTCCTTATCCTCCCAATCACCAGCGTTATGTAGCTTCCCAACCTGCTCAAACCCCCACTTCCTGTAAAAGCTCAGCGCCCTCTCGTTCCTCTCGAAGCAGATCACCCTGATCCCTCGCTTCGCCCACTTCTCCTCCTGCAGTACCCTCTTCAGCAAGGCGCTCCCCACACCCTTCCCGCTCCCTCCCTCCTTCGGCACCTTTGTAAACAAATGATCCATCTCCGGCGGGTCCTCCGGCGTCTGCACGTCTGACGTGCTCTCATAGTCACCCCCCAGCACCGGCCCCCCGTGCTCCTTGACATTCACGTACCCCAGCAGCTCCCCTGTCCCAGGATGCACCGCTACGAACGTGGTGACGCTGCCATCCTCGGGCAGGAGGCGCTTGGACAGCGCAGCCTCCACTTTCTCGAGCGTGTACCCGGGCTGGTCGGAGAACGTCTTCCCCGGCACGGTGGTGTCGATTGACTCGAGGAAGATCTGGGAGAGCGCGGGGATGTCCGCTTGCGTTGCGTGCACGATCACGTATGGGAAGATCTGGGACAGAGCCGGGATGTCCGCTTGCGTTGCGTGTACGATCATGTATGGGAGCGGCTCGGTCATGTTGGAAAGAGGAGACGGTCGTCTGGATTTGAGGTTGGACCGTGTGATACCGACATGAGAGTGTATGGGTGCGACTGCGTCCACGCTGCGCTCTGGGTAGCAACCGCGACGCATGGTTGATGCCGAGGTCACGGTCTCTTGGCCCCGATCAGAATGACGTGTGTTCCGCGAGTCTAATCAACCATTTGGTGCGACATTGAAATGGACAGTTGACTTTGAACAATATTGTATCATTACAGATGTCCAACAAGGAAAGTGTACCTACTACAGCTGTCCCGTTGAATGTACAGTAATATCCACAGGCACGTGGGCCGCCATTAACATTACAACTTCCTCAACCTCCCCGCCTTTCAGCCTCCCAACACTAAATCACGGCCCCAACCAACGCTCTGACAATAACATATTAGGGGAACACTCAATGCTCCGCCTCCTCCCACGTCCTGCCCACCGTCTTAACCAGATCCGCCTCCGTGACCTGCCGCCCACTCGAGAAGTAGCCAGCGGCGATCTTTGCGTCGATCTCGACGCGCGAGTCGGGCGGGATGAGATGCTCGGGGAGGTCATACCGGCGCAGAATGGGGATGCCAGAGGAGACAATGGCGTCGTATTTCCTGCATCACCTGTCAGCCCTGCGCGGACCACATATGAGGGGAAGAGTGAAACGCACATGTCGCTCATCGAGATCATGTTATCGATCTTCCTGATGCCCAGCCAGTGCAAAATGTCCGGCATGAGCGCCTGGAAACGCATATCCTTGACCCCCGCGATCATCTCGGTGCTCTTGAAGTACTTGTCCGCGCTGTCCCCCCCGCGCTTGCGCAGGTTGTACACGAGGTATTTGGTCACCTCCCCCAGTGCCCGCCCCTCCTTGCGGAAGTAGACGATCACGCCCACCCCGCCGCGCTGTGCGCACCGTACGGCGTCCTCGATCGCGAAGACGAGGTAGGGCTTGCACGTGCAGATGTCGGAGCCGAACACATCAGACCCGTTGCACTCGTCGTGCACGCGCAGGGTCAGCTCTTTGGTGGGGTCCCACATGTAGTTTGGCGGTCCGACTGCGTGCTGTCAGCGACTGTATGTGGATGTGGAACGGAGACGCACAGATGTAGACGGTAAGACCACCGATGGGTGGGAGGAACACCTTGATGTCAGGGCGGGTGATGAGCTCGGGGTACATCCCCCCGGTGTCCTCAAACAGCGCCCGCCGGAGCAGCTGCTCCGTTCTGAAGCAGTATCAGCGAGTTGTAACAGTGAAGTCATCGACGGCACGCACATCCCGAACCTCGCCGCTACACCGGGGAGGAACCACACAGGCTCCACAGCGGCCTTGCTCACATTGAGCTCCACCCCCGGGTCAAGCACCTTCTCCATATACCCCTCTACGCTGACCTGGTGGGGATCCATGCTGGGGTCCTTCAGGACCTCCTTCGGGATCTCTAGCGGCCGGCTCTGGAGCACGATCTTGCCGTCCAGCGGGAGCCTGCCGAGCCGCGCCGCCTCGTCAATCTCGCTCATCTTTATGTGCGCTTTGGTAACCGCGATGCTAGGGCGGATATCGAGTCCCTGCTCGATCTGCCGGGCGAATACTTGGGGAACGACATGCCCCCACGGGTCGAGGGAGACGATCTTTGCCGGATCGGCCCACGCGGGCTGGAAGGGGATGGAGACGGGCGGCTCGGTGTGCGAGAAGTCGGGCTTGTGCGTCGGGGACAGGGTGCGCAGGGCGATGGCTAGCGCTCGGTATGTCGCGTACGAGCCAGAGTGCGCACCGATCGCATTCCGCAGCTTGATGTTGGAGGGGAGTCGGCTGCAGATCACGGGCCCGCGCTCGGCGGGTGTGGGGCCGCCCCATTGCAGGGGGACGGGCTTAATGCCTGTCTGGTCGGGGTACGCTGCGCGAGGCGTTAATACCAGCCACGCCATGTGGAAGAACGGTTGGGTCACGCACTGGTGATGATGACTCTATGCGGGTACAGCTCATCGCTCTTCTTCGCGTTCTTGGCTGCCCCGCCGTTGCCGAACGGGCTGCTAAGCGGCGGCGGGGAGCCGTGCTGGAAACCCTGGCCGAGGCTGGCCGAATACCTGCGCGCGCCGGGGATGGGGATGGGCGAGGAGGATGGGGAGCCGTCGATTGGCCTTAGCGCGGGAGAGGGGCCGGGCGAGTGGGAGTGGGAAGCTGTGAGGGCGTCGACCTGCATATACGCACATAGCACGCGACTTGAATCAGCTCCTTGCACGCAGAAGCGGGATATGCGCGCACCTTCGCTGTGAGCTCCGTGTTCTGCTTTGTGAGGAGAGCGAGCTGCTGTAGGATCTGTGAGAGCACGTCGGGCGCTGTGGTGGGGGATGGGTCGCCCATGGTGGAAAGGGGAAGAGGGAGAGGGGGGATGTCCGGCGTCGGGGTGATGTGGCTCATAGCTGACGCACTGGTGCTGGTTACGGACGGTACGGTGACGATAGGGCGGGATAGGGTCGACCCGCTCAGAGAACGTGCGATAGTTGGGTGGCGGGAGAAGCAAGGCGCAAGGCCCGATCATGCCCCGATGGAGTACGTAACCTGGGATGCGTAATTACCGGAGGCCGGTTAAGGCGCTGAGCGTACTTAGGCTTGGACATGGTCGTACTTATGGGGGGAAGGGATGATGGGCAGCGGGAATTCTATGGACTGCTCGCGTTAGGCGCCCGTGATTCCCGTTCTGCCCAACAAATCCATCACGCGATTCTGACGTCTCCCAAGTAGGAAAACGCTTGGCGGCCCACTGCGGAACTAGCCCATATATGAACACAACACTGATTGTTGAGTCCACTATTCCATGCAGCCACAGCAAGGCATGAAGGGATATCAAGCTGAGCCCACAGAGAACGTCGTGTTCAGGTACACCGCGTGGCTCGTACCGACCCTCAGGTCGTACGTGCCGCTCTCGAACTCCCACTGGTTGTTCGTGCCCCTGCGTTGTCAATCAGCCATCTCCACATCTTGTTCACAAAGGCAGTGCGTACCAGACCACCAGGTCGCTCATCGGGATGCTCACCGTCACGTCCTGCGTCTCGCCCACCCTGCACCCGTCACCCCGTCAGTCCAGAGCCCAACAAGCCAAGAACAGAAGCAGCACTCACGGGATGAACACCTTCTCAAATCCTGCCAAGAACTGGTTCGGCACCACGACACTGGCGACCACGTCCGTCAGATAAACCTGCACTACCTCCTGTCCGTCCAACGGGCCGTTGTTCGTCACAGAAACAGTGACGTTCAGCGTGTCGCTGTACTGCAGCGCCGCGGCCTGTGAGAGGCGTAGCGAGGAGTAGGTGAAGTTGCTGTATGACAACCCGTGGCCGAAGGAGTATAGAGGGACGGGCGTAGAGAGCACATATTGGTGTCCGAACACCTAGAACGGTCAGCCCCCTTGGAGGAGCAAGAAGCACACAGAGACCGGGCGTACCAGTGTGCCATTGGCCGTTATGTACCCAGGATCAATAGGCCGCCCGCCCTTCAGGTAGTTGTAGAACGCCGGCGTCGTCCCCTCGCTCTGGGGGACGGAAATGCTCAGCCTACCGGAGGGGTTGAACGCCCCGTAGAGGACTTCCGCAATGGCTGTCCCGCCCTGTCAATGCAAAGTATACGATTAATCAGCTGTTCCCAGGGAAGGGAAAGAGGCCCGCACCAGTTCCCCAGGGTAGAACTGCTGCACCACCGCATCGGCGTTCTGGGCGATCCAGGGCTCCGTCACCGGCTTCCCGCTCACGAATACGACGACGGTGTGCTTTGCCGCGGCCTGGACGGCTTGCACGAGCGGGAGCTGTGCGCCGACTAGGGAGAGGGAGGAGAGGTCAACATGTTCGCCGGTTGTAGCGTTGGCGCCTTGCCACAGGAGGGTCTGGTCGCGGGACCTGGATGCTGTTCAGCATGCTGCCACTACGGCGAAGAGCAAGTGTGAGCACACCATGTGCCGACCATGACGACTGCAGCTCATATCAGCCAACCTAGCGGGCAGTGAGGAAACGGGCTTACCAGCGACATCCGACGCGGCGGCAGCGTCCACCGCTGCTTGAAAGCCGCTCTGGTCATTGGACCACAGCTGACAGCCTTCTGCGTAGCTACGACGCAATCAGAGGACGAACATTGTAAACTATGCGTAGACGTACTGGATTGTGGTGTTTGATCCAGCGAGCAAGTCGGTTAGCCCTTGCAGAGGGGAGATGCCGTTTCTGATCATCTTCAGATGCGAGCGCCCAAGAAGTAGGACTGTGCTCACAAGGAGGAATTCAAGAAAACATAGTCGCTGTGCCAGGTTAGAAGAAATGAATTGTTGCCTGACCCATACAGTTGCTTACCCAAACTACAAAACGCGAGTCAGAGCGGAGTTGTGTGTTTGAGGTCAGATGCTCGTACCAGAACTTGTCCCGCAGAGGGACCGATCAGAGCGACCGATGCACCCTTCTTCAACGGCAGCACGCCGTTGTTCTGCAAGAGGATAATGGATTCCTGCTCCATCTGGTGCAGAATCTGGCGTGTCTCTGGAGTACGGATGGTGGACGCGTAGTCGGCGTATGGGTATGGATCTATCGGATGTCAGCAAGTAAAGTCGACCATGTGAGAGACCTATGCAGACTCTCGAAGAGGCCGAGTTCGAATTTGGTCTTCAGGATGTAGCTGACGGCTTGATCGAGGTAGTTGATCGTAACCGAGCCATTTGCAATGGAGTCTGAGAACCAATCAGCTGCATATGAGGTAGATACACGTAGGGACAAACCTGGTAACGTTAGATACGTGTAGGTCCCTCCACCCATCTCGCCGCTTAAGCCGTTCTCCAGGGCAATCTTGGCTGCAGTTGCTCGATCCCCGGCGATCCCATGTTCTGTGATTAAGAGGTCGACAGATCCAGCATCGGTGGTCACGAAGCCTTGATAGCCCCATTCATTTCGCAACTGACATAACATGAGATGATGATATTGTGCTGAACGACGTCCCTTACGATATCTGTCAAGAGATGATAATTGGCAATAGCCTTAACACCGTCAGCCATGCCATGTTGGCGACCAGATTCGCTTACCGGTATGCCGTCGTAGGATGCGTACGCTGTCATAATACCCCACGCAGGACCCTGGACGCATGCACGGTAAAACGGCTTGAGGTACATGGTGCGGAGATCCCGTTCGCCGCCAGTAACTGGTGAAAGATTCCTGTGAATGTTATCAAAGAAAGTCAGGTGAATATGCTGCATGTGCTCACAGTCCACCTTGAGGGGATCCGAACGCCGCAAAGTGCTTGCATGTAGCAGCAAGACGAGCAGATGCTGTAGAAGATGTGTTCCGACGGGTACCTGCCTGAAGGCCGGTGACGTAGGCGTACCCCATTTCTGACTGAGGGTTAGTTCAACCGTAGTTAGGGCGCTTGCGGGGCGTTTACCGCCTGTCAAGAAAGGATCTTCGCCGTAATTCTATTGCGCAGTCAGCAAAGTTAAAATGCTGGACGTTCTCCAGATCCACCTCCTCAACGCGTCCCCAGCGAAGTTCACGGGACAGATCGAGAACTGGGGCAAAGAGCATGCTGAAACCGAGCCCTTCTGCTTCACCGCCGATGGCTTTAGCCACATTGTACAACAGATCGGTATTGAAACTGCAAGCCATGCCAATCGGCGAAGGGAAGATCGTTCCTGCACGGTATCAATATGATGATGGCCGGCTTAACACATTACTAGCCGTTGTTGGTAAAGCCGTGTAAACCTTCGACCCAGTTAGAGATGCGGTCGAATCAAGAGAAGATCTTACTTACTTTCGGACTGAATCAAAGCCGGAATCCCGAGTGTCGTGTTTTCCATAAGATACTGCTGTCCAACGGTGACTGCGAAACTGAACAAGGCGTTGGTTTGATCCGATATCAAAACCAGCCTCTTTACATCGACTTCTCATAGGGCATGGCATACCCAGCCCAGATCGCGCCACTCTTGGTTGCCATCATCTCTGCCAGTCCAGTGTAGTTGTAAGTCAGAGTGTTGTCCAAAGGGTCCGTCATGTTCATCCATCCGTCGATGTCACCCTGAATGCTGTATATACCAAGTCAGCTAACAGTGCAATTGACTTTCCTCAAGGAAAGATCCGCACAGCTGAGACACCTTGTCCTGAACAGACATACGTCCGAGCAAGTCAGCCACTCTTGCATCAACAGGAGCATTCGCATCCTTGTAGAGCGGAGTTTCGGACGCCGATGACCCAGAGGCGGCTAAGAGGAGACAAGCAAGGAGTGTAGCCAGCATCATGATGTTGGTCGAACCCGCTGGGAATCCTGCTCATCTCGACCATACTTTATATCCTAGCGTAGAAGAAGACAATACTGCGCGTGGTGGTCGCAGAAGGTTCGGGCCGGCAGAGACGCCGAATTAGGGCCACATGCAAGAGTTGAGTGTGGTTTCGGAAGAAGCGAAGGTTCTGCCGAGCTTTCCGCGTCATTCGCCGAGCAGTAGGTACTAGGGCTAGGGCTAATGAACACAGCACCCAGTAGTGCATCGGACGTGGTAGGTAAGGTCCACCGGGCATCTCTGCTGGCAAAGAAGGGAGGAGGTGCTGAAAGTGTCTGCAAGCAGTCAAAAGGAGGTCGGGAAACAAAGAAGCAAAGAAGCACCCTAAGGGCTGTGCAGAATACATCAAGCGCTTCCGTCATCCTTCAGACGCGCGGCATCTGTCATCGCGTCGCGGCCGCCCCTGGCAACACATCTTTGCTTGTTGTCCATATCTAATCTCTTCTTTACACTCGACCTGTACCTGCTCTTACTGCTTGACTTACCATATCTGTATCTGTTTACTCTGTATTCTCAACTCTCCGGCTGGGTTGTGTTGAAAGACATCAAACATGACATCGTTACTCACGCGGCTGCGCTCGATGCCTCTCTTTCCCCCGAAGATTAAACCTTTGGCTGGATACCGCCGGTTGGCAGGAGCTTCGGACACCGAGCCAATTCGAGCACAACATGATGCGCCACCTCCGAAATCGCTAATCGCTCAACTCCCCATTTTACGTCAGTCCCCGATCCCTGAGCCTCTTCCGAGTCTTCTGACTTTTGTGTTCAGTACTGGAGTTCTTCCTCATCCTTCCCCAGACTTCGCTTATATCGGTGCCCGTCCTTTTGTTCAAGCACGGTTTAATGAGTCCTGGCCGCTTGGCAGGGCGTATATTGGCTTCGACCGTGCTTTTCTTGATGTGCAACATCTTCCTGATCCTCTGCCTTGCACGGGATCCTGGGCGGCCACGACAATCAAACCATTCTCGAGGCGGATCATTCTCATCTCCTTCAGTCCCAACTGCTCCGCCGCCGACTGCCGCACAGGAGCCCGAGAATGAGGAGGAGATGTCACTCACGGACTTCCTCAAAGGACCGCCGCCTCCGCCGATCAGGCAACCGACACCGCCTCCGCAGGGCAGATGGTGCAGGATCTGCGAAGCGCCAAAGCCAGAACGGACACATCATTGTAGCTCTTGCAATCGATGCTACCTCAAGATGGACCACCATTGTGTGTGGCTTGCGACATGTGTTGTATGGCCTTCCCTTCGTACACGTGCTATTAATGGCTGACGGTCAAGGACAGGGATTCCGTACCTTACCATGCTTCTTCCTCTTCCTCTGCACCGCAACATTGTATGCAGCGAATGGGTTCTCCGTCGGCAGCCCACAGATGTACAAGCTTGTCTTCACCCGCGAGTTCGAATATGAGCTCGAGGGCGATGGAATGGTCATGCTCATCCACTCGGCCATTCTGACGATGCTGGGCTTTGTTTTCACCGGCACCCTGTTCGGCTTTGCTGCATACCACGGCTACCTGATCTCGTACGTATTGCAAACAACCGAGATGGATGAAATGCTCACAGATTGTTCTAAGAACTAACCAAACAACGCTGGAGCAGCTGCACCCTTATATACTCATTCCGTTCCTTCCGCAACCAAAGCCTTACGCCTTCACACCTCCGGAAGAGCTGGGACTGCCACACAGCCTACAACCACATCTGCCACCGGCGAGGTGGGACGAGTACTACATGAACCACGACCAGCGTCGCACGCTCCGCAGTGCTGGGAAGAAGATCCGGATGTGGGATCTGGGGCTTAAGCAGAATTGGATCTCCGTGTTTGGTGGTAAGAGCAAGAGCGGATGGTATACATTGACCGGGTCCGTGTCTTTCACCGATGCTCGAATATTGAACTGAAACATGCTGTCGTCAATAGGAAAGGCGACGGAACGACGTTCCCACACAACCCCAAGGCCGAGCATATGCTCGATCGCCTCGTTACAAAGTTGGAGCGGCAAGGGCCTACCCCTGATCAAGCCAGGGGAAATGGTTATAATCCACGGCATGGGGAGGACTGGGACAGTGACGAGTGACGGCCGACGATCGATAGACGAACCCTCGCGGCGGCCGCGGTTCGCTGTGCTTATACTGGTTCCCATATTTTTCGATGTTCTATCTAACGCCTCCCAGGACATGAACGTGGACAATTTAGCCTAGAAGACTCCAACCGTAATGCACACCTCAAACCTCTTGTTCCTGGAGGGCACCAGTGCGGCAGCCAGGCACAGTTTCCTAGTCTTTTCCGCTCCTCGGGGGGAAAAGTGCGTGTTGAAGCGTGCATGTCCAGATAGTCTCCGCTTTACCCCACGTTCCGGCAACAATCCTCTCGGGAAGGATCGCTTGCGACGGCATAAGTTCATTCCGGCGTTCGAACGGCAACTGGACCATATGCCAACTCGTGCTTCTTTTAGCGGTCCGCTTCGGCCCGGGTGGTGGCGCGGTTTCGCATCCATTCGCGTCGAACGCGTTCGATCTTCCGAGTCCTGGCCGTGTGACCGTGACCGCGTCGTGTCGATTCGTTCTCACAATGCATCTTCCACCGTCGCTTTGTTGTCCATGCGTGGAGCTCGGTAGAGCATTACGCCTCGATGAACGTTGTTTCTTCTGTGCTTCTGCTACATGATGTGCTAACTGAACTGGCGAGAGATGCTATAACTGTCCGGGCGAATGCACCGAGTTCTCCTTGCTGGAGTAACGACCAGCTGCCCGCTCAACACCCAAAATGGCGCCTCTTGCCCTTTTTCTGCTGCTCTTGATCTCCCTGGGCCTTGCGGTGGCGCTGAGCTTGCCTACGCGCTCTGAGGGCTTTCCTGTCTCCTCTGCTGACCGAGACGCTGTCCTTTGCGGCATAAGGACGTACGGCGACCCTTCGCTTTGGCCCGAAAGCCAGCTCGACATCGTCCAGGACACGTTGGAGCTCGAAGTGGAAAACTACGCGCCGCAGCCCGCTACGCCGTACGCTGTCCTTACCTTTCTTTGAGGTTCATTGGATGACGCATGTTGTGCATAGGACGACCACGTCTACAAGCGCCGCCTGCACCGTCGCCGCGTATTCTCAGGTCGCTAGCGCCATCTCACAATGCACTGATCTGCATATACGCGATCTCACTGTCCCGCCCAATACCACACTTGACCTGTCGAAGGTGAAGGCAAACACTGTAGTGACGTTTGAGGGTCGTACTGTGCGTTGTTCCTCTACCGCGTTGTTACCGCGCCCACATATGTTCTAGTTCTGGCAATGGGCAAACGCCACCTACGATCTGCTCAGGATTGGAGGCACGAACATCACCGTCCAGGGTGCTGCTTGTTCTGTGCTGGATGGCAACGGTCCGGCGTGGTGGGATGGGATTGGCTCGAACGGCGGAGTGCCCAAGTACGTTATCCCACGACCCTTCTTCTCCGTTCCTGACGTGCACGCCAGACCCGACCATATGATCACCGGCTCGAATCTCATCGGCAATAGCGTCATCAAGAACCTGTACATTAAGAATGCGCCTACACACGTCTTCTCAATCTCAGGCGCATTCGGCCTGGTCATGAAGGCGATCGTGATCGATATGAAAGAGGGATATGCCCTTCTCCCGAATGGTCTGGCGGCTGCCCATAACACGGATGGCTTCGACATCGCATCCTCCACTGATGTATGTACATGTCGCATGGCTCAAAATGAAGGGCATTGTGGACTGAGCCCCCTCAGATGCTCGTCACGAACAACGTTGTGTTCAACCAGGACGACTGCATCGCCGTCACCTCCGGCGGCGGGCTCGTGGCGACGAATATGTACTGCTCGGGGGGGCACGGCCTGTCCATCGGCTCGATTGGAGGCAAGAGCAACAACACGGTAGATGGGGTGATCTTCAGCAACTCGAAGATTCTTAACAGCCAGAACGGCGCCAGGATCAAGTGCAACTCTGGCACGGCGGGAGTTGTGAACAACGTGACATATGAGAACATCCAGATGTCCAACATCAGCACGTATGGTATCGACATTCAGCAGGACTATCGTGCGGCCTTTTCCATTTAACCCGACGTGATCGCTAACGAGCGGCACCGCAGTGAACGGCGGTCCCACAGGCATCCCAACTCCCGGCGTGAACATCACCAACATCGTGATGAACAACATCCACGGGACGGCCCAGCCGGGCGCTCAGAATTACTATATCCTTACCGCGGCGGGCACGACAGCTGACACGTGGAAGTTCTCGGATATCGATATCACGGGAGGGCATAATAGTACCTGCGTGCTCCACCCAGCGGGTCTGAGCTGCTGAGCCTTGTTACGTTAGCGCTGAACGAAACCAGTTGCGCGGATGTTCCATTTGACTTCGATTGTATGAGCGACGAAGTGGCCCTCGTGTGCCCCACATCCCTTGAGAAGCAGAAGACGAAACTGAAGGTTGTATAGTCAAGTTCTGTCTGTTGTTCTCCGTAAAATACCACGCCAACCCATGTAGATCCCAAGAAAGAGCCTCGCGGCGGTGCCTACTCCTCGTACTCCGTCACGTCATATACCCTGGTTCCCTTCAAACCCCTCTTCTTCCACTCCCCCAGCCCAAAGCCGGGGAACATGACCTCCTCGTTCCCCCTCCAGTACTTCCAGTATCCATACTCATGGGCCATGACGCACATGACGTTCCCCTCAGCCTCCATGCGCTTCGTGCGCTTGATACTGTCCCTCGCCAGATCCGCATCGAAGTGCATTGCGACCTCTGGCGCGTCTTCCGCTGCAAGCGGGTTACGGAATGTCGCGCGGAGCTGGTACTGCGAGTGGCTCGCGTGCGTGCACAAGAGGCACGGGTGGTGGGCTGTATCCCCTCCGACGAGGACGTACGTCGCCTCCGGGGACGGCGTCACCCGGACGAGTGCGGACATGTGGTCCTTCGTATGCCCTGGAGTATGAATCAACCACACGCTCCCGTCACCGAAGTAGTCGAAGCCCCGCTCGAAGGCGCCCACGGGCTGAATGGAGGCGCCGGAGAAGTCGATGATGCGCGGGGTCTTGCCTAAAGCCTTCACTTGCTCGGACAAGTTCGCTTCCGCCGCGAAGGTCTGCGGACCGCCCGTGAGCTCCGCACCGGTGAAGGGAGCGATGAAGCCCGTGTGGTCCCAGTGCTCGTGGCTACACGTGTGTCAGTACAGAACCACAAGCGTGGCGAGGAGGAACGGACCTGAAAAGCAGCGCGTGCACCTTGGCCGGGTCCACGCCGCCCTTCTCCAGGATCTTCCCCACATCATCGACGATCTTCGTCTTCCACAGGTTGTTCAGCACTTTGACATAGTCCTCGCTGAACGCGGTCTCGTAGTCCCACCTGATGCCGAGGTCGTAGAGAAGGCTCTTCCCAGTCGGCTTGTGCACGATGTGGAACACGAAACTTGGGGCGCGGAAGGACGCCTGCGGGTTCGGCGAGGGGTAGAGCACGATGGGCTCTTTGAGCGAGACGAGGCTGTTGATGATCGGCGAGATGGTGCAGGTGGCGTCGCCCTCGGGCAGGGGGAGGAAGGGGAGCGCGAGGATGGAGGCGTCCAGCTCCGGCGCACCCGTCACGGGCGTGGAAGAAGCCATGGCTGATGATGAGGGCGAATGAATGCTGATGGACGTCCAGAAGGTGCACAGACCTTCTCTGGACGACGATGGCGGCTACATGTTTGGTGACGAACTCCGGTCGATTCCCTCGAGAGGCTCGAAGTGCCTTATCAGCAACAGCGACAAGCCCAAAGCAATGTCGGCTTTATAATACTCTCTATCGCCGAAGGGGCTGTACCCTTACTGCGCCCTCAGAGTGATCCCACACCCTGACGATGGGCAAATGAATTCAGGCGGACTCCTGCTGGCCTCCACCAAAAATGGCCTGCTATCTGCTTATACATGATCTGACAGCTATGCGCCGAAAGGTCGCAGCTGCACCACCATCTCCCTTCTACCCTTTGTATATAGAACAACATCAACATGACCACCCCGACGCCCACAACCTACATCTTCAAGAAAGTCGGTGACCTGCCGATCAAGGCCGACGTCTACCTGCCCTCCTCCCCCGCAGCGCTCCCTGCGCCGATCCTAGTCTGGTTCCACGGCGGCGGCCTATTGCAGGGCTCGCGTGTCGGGGCCGCGCCGCACCTCAAGCGTGCAGTCGACAAGTACGGCCTGGCCGTCGTCTCGCTCGACTATCGCTTGGCGCCGCAGGCGAGCCTGCCGGAGATTCTGGAGGATGTGAGGGATGGGATCAAGTGGGTGAGGGAGGAGCTTCCTGGGTTGCTGGGTGAGGGGAAGGTGGACCCCACGAGGCTCGCGACCAGCGGCAGCTCCGCAGGAGGGTACATCTGCTTGCTGTCGGGCTTGCCCATCAGCGGTGTCACCCCGCCGCCTAAGGCGCTACTGCCGATCTACCCTATCACCAACTCGTAAGTCCCATGTGCTGCTATTGGATACGGAAGCTTACCCAGGCTCGTGAGCCAGCCTCGGCCCGTTCTTCGTCACCCCTCAGAGACCAGTGAAATACTCCGAAGACGGCTATATCTACACCGACGAAGGTGCGCCTTCTCCCCTTGTCCTCCCTTCCCCGAAGTGACCCCTTGTCTCGCAGACATGAAAGTGCACCGCGACCCCACTTCCACCCTCCTCAGCGAAGCCTTCCAGCCGCGCGTCCCCGGCAAACCGTTCGCACGCGACAATCGAATGAACTTCTACACGTACATGGTGCAGGAGGGCAACCTTGCCCAGCTCTTGTTCGCCAAGGCGCCCGGGGTGAACCCGGCGGACTATGCGGTCGCTAAGCTTGTGTATAAGGACATGCCGCCGGTGGGTGGGTTCACTGCTGTGGTGGGATGCGGCTAATGATGGCTGCATAGACGTATCTCGTGCATGGCGACGCGGACTTGCATGTCGGGCTGGAGCAGGCTCATGAGGTGCGTCGGCTCCTTCCTTCACTCCCTCACATAAATTCTGAAGTATGTACGTGCAGGTTGTGAACGCGATGATCAAAGTAGGCGCGACGTACGAGTTCGAGCAGCCTGCGGGGGAGCCGCACGGCTATGATGGGCGGGAGGAGGTGCAGATGGAGAAGATGTACGATTTCTTGTTCAAGTACCTGTGAGTGGATGTGGTGGGCGGATGTGGCTATGGGATCGGGTGTGAAGTGACAATAACACCGAAATATCAATGTGATAAATGCATAGCCTATGCGATTTGCAGGAGGACTTCATTGTCGCGTGACGTGACGTCAGGGCCAGTTACGGCTAACGTACGATTGCTCTCTTGCTACATTTTGTTTGTCAGCTTGCTTACATCTGGGCAGCCTGAACGCTCCATACCAGGCTGCTTACGGATGACGAGAAGGACGGGACCTAGCTTACGATAGGACAATGATTTCGGCAGTCTGTCCTACCCTTAGATTATCCTTAACCTTACCCTCAAATTTCCATAGCACTGCCACGAAGTTGCCCCACGACATTATCCTGAGAAAAGCTTCCATTGTAATTCCATTACATTTCCCTATTATTGATGTCCACCTAGGGACCCGGGACAGCGGGCCCTGTAGTCACCATCGTCTACCATCTTCCTGGTTTCCTTATGACTCTCATTAGAAATAAGTCGCACTGCATGGCCGCCTTCGGACGATCCGCCAGACTGTCCGCACCACATATGCGTCCACGGGTGCCCTTCGGCGTCCGGAGGGCGGCTCGGAGCACTGCGTGGAGCTCGCTGCGGCACGAGCCAGCCGCGCGCGATATTATTGCCGCACGGACACTCCACGCACGATAACAACTATCCTTACATGCGTCATGACTACCGAGATGGGAGGGTTACAAAGCACCCAGGATTCTGCCAGTTCTCGTGGGCATCCGAAGAGGCACCCGAGGCAAACTCGTCGTTGAGTGGGCATTGGCAGATGACTCCATGGCATTGCGAGCTGATTCATGCTGGCGTCCAGCAACGATGGGTTATGGCGAGCAATCTGTACATATACGCTCTCTGACAGCAATGCAGCAACAGTTAACACTGCACTATCATCTACCTCCTGCCCCCTGCACATCATAACAGAATAACGAACAATGTCGACCTCGACCCCTACAACCTACGTCTTCAAGAAAGTCGGTGACCTGGAGATCAAGGCGGACATCTACCTGCCCTCTTCGCCCACAGCACTCCCCGCGCCGATCCTCGTGTGGTGGCACGGCGGCGGCCTCATTCTAGGCTCGCGCGCATGGAACGTCCCGCACCGCATGCGCGCGGTGGACAAGTATGGCCTGGCCATCGTCGGGCTCGACTATCGCTTGGCGCCGCAGGCAAGCCTACCGGAGATCTTGGAGGACGTGAGAGACGGCGTGAAGTGGGTGAGAGAGGAGCTGCCACGCTTGCTGGGTCCGGGGAAGGTAGACCCGACGAGGCTGGCGACTAGCGGGAACTCCGCCGGAGGGTACCTCTGCTTGCTGTCGGGCTTGCCGATCAGCGGCATCACTCCGCCGCCTAAGGCGCTCCTGCCCATCTACCCTATCACCGATCCGTTAGTCCCATTTACCCTCGATTGAGAGATGCAGCGGCTGACACGGTCGGACATCAGTCTTGGCCCCTTCTTCCTCACTCCTCAGAGACCTGTGAAGTACTCCGAAGACGGCTACATCTTCACCGACGAAGGTAAACGCCTGCCTCTCCACCTCCGGCCCACTAACATCTCCCGTTCTCCAGATATGAAAGTCCACCGCGATCCCAACTCCACTCTCCTCAGCGAATCCTTCGAGCCCTTCGTTCCTGGCAAGCCCTTCCCGCACAACCACCGGATGAACTTCTACACGTACATGGTGCAGGAGGCCAACCTCGCCCAGATCTTGTTCGCCAAGGCGCCCGGGGTGAATCCGGAAGACTATGCAGTCGCAAAGCTGGTTACTAAGGATATGCCGCCGGTCAGTGTATACTACCTAAGCTGTGGGCTACGAGATGAATTTTGGACGGTAGACGTACATCGTACATGGGGATGCGGACCAGCATGTCGGACTGGAGCAGACTCACGAGGTGCGCTTCTACTTTCCTTAACTCTGCGCAATGGCCTGACACAGAGGCGACAGGTGGTGAACGCGATGATCAAATCGGGCGCGACGTATGAGTTCGAGCAGCCCGCGGGAGAGCCGCACGGGTACGACGCGCGGGAGGAGGTAGAACTAGAGAAGATGTACGATTTCTTGTTCCAGTATCTGTGAGTGCATGCGTTCGGCGGATGTGGTTATTGGATCGGGTGTGGAGAAAGTGACAATCACAATAGAGAGGTCAATGTGATAAATGCATAGCGATGTGCAGGAATCCTTCATTGTCGCGTGGCGTGAAAGTCACGGCAACCCTCTGTCATGACCACTGCCAAATATAGGATCTGAGACAGCGGCCCGATATTGTCCAGGATCTTCCTGCTTCCCTCACGACTCCTTCTGATGCTCGTACTGCTTGCCCGCCTTCGCCTTCAAGCCCTGATTGCCGAGTTGGGAGGGCATGGCACCCAGGATTCTGCCCGTTCTCGTCGGCAGCCGAAGAGGCACCCAAGGGAATCTCGACTCTCAGTGGGCATTGAGTAGATGACTCACTGGCAATTTAAGCCGACTCATGCTGGCGTCCAGGAACGATGAGTTCTGGTGCGCAATCTGTATATATACACTGTCTGACAGCGATACAGCGACGGTCAACCTGCACTATCATCTCCCTCCTGCCGCCAACACATCATTACAGAAGAGCAATGTCGACCCCGACGCCAACCTACGTCTTCAAGAAAGTTGGCGACCTGCCGATCAAGGCGGACATCTACCTGCCCTCTTCGCCCACAGCGCTGCCCGCACCGATCCTCGTGTGGTGGCACGGTGCCGGCCTCATTCAAAGCTTGCGCGCCTGGAATGTGCCCCACCTCATTCGCGCGGTGGATAAGTACGGCCTGGCGGTCGTCGGGCTCGACTATCGCTTGGCGCCACAGGCCAGCCTACCGGAGATCTTGGAGGACATGAGAGACGGCGTGAAGTGGGTGAGAGAGGAGCTGCCACGCTTGCTGGGTCCGAGGAAGGTAGACCCGACGAGGCTGGCGACTAGCGGATACTCCGCCGGAGGGTACCTCTGCCTCCTGTCGGGCTTGCCCATCAGTGGCATCACCCCACCGCCGAAGGTGCTCCTGCCCATCTACCCTATCACCAATCCGTTAGTCCCATTTCCACTCAGTTGAGAGATGCAGCCGCTGACACGGTCGGACATCAGTCTTGGTCCCTTCTTCGTCACTCCTCAGAGGCCGGTGAAGTTCTCCCAAGACGGTTACATCTTCACCGACGAAGGTATGCCCCCTTCCTTTCCATCTCCGGCTGACTAACATCTCCCATTCTCTAGATATGAAAGTGCACCGCGACCCCAACTCCACCCTCCTCAGCGAATCCTTCGAGCCCTTCGTCCCTGGCAAACGCTTCCCGAACAACAGCCGAATGAACTTCTACACGTACGTAGTGCAGGAGGGCAACCTCGCCCAGCTTTTGTTCGCCAAGGCGCCCGGGGTGAACCCGTCGGATTATGCGGTCGCGAAGCTGGTGACTAAAGATATGCCGCCGGTCAGTGTGGATACTAACAAAGCTGTGGGCTGCTAGCTGAAGATTGGACGGTAGACTTACATCGTGCATGGTGATGCGGACCAACATGTCGGGCTGGAGCAGACTCAAATGGTGCGCTCCTGCTTTTCCTAACTCCGTGCCATGGCTTGAGACAGAGGCGCTAGGTGGTCAACGCGATGATCAAAGTGGGCGCGACGTACAAGTTCGAGCAACCTGCAGGGGAGCCGCACGGATTCGACAGGCGGGAGGAGGTGGAGATGGAGAAGATGTACGATTTCTTGTTCGAGCATCTGTGATCCGCCTTAGATGCCGTTCTGGTATCACGATAGGATTGCACAATGAAGCGTAATGAGTCGATATAGAGTTTTGATAGTTCCTGTATTAACGGGAATGCCGTGATGTCAGCGATCGGGCGCCGCATCGGGCGCCGCCGGTAATACAGTCACGGTAAATGAAGGGACAGCCCACAACGGAACTCCCGCCGCAGAGCATCTGCACGATCTTGCACAATCCTCCCTCTAAACATGCTCTCATATACCGCCAACTAGATTGTGAACGCCATGGCCGCTTTCCCCTCCAAGTCCTTCGACGTGTCCGGCTATGAAGCCTTCCGGCCCACCTACCCGTTCACCCTGTTTGACACCATTTACGCATACCATTCCCAATCCGGAGGTCAGTTTGGGACATGCGTCGACCTCGGCTGCGGCACGGGGAAGTCGATGCGCGATCTTGCCATGCGGTTCGACAAGGTCGTTGGCGTGGATCCGAGTGAAGCGATGATCGAGGTGGCTAGGAAGGAGGGTGGGAAAACGAAGGGTGGAGAGGAGATCGGATGGGAGATCGCGCCAAGTGATGAACTAGCATTTCTGAAGGACGCAAGCGTGGATATTGTTACTGGCGGTGTGCATTGCTCTACTCTCCAGGCAGTTCGAAGCTGATGACCTCGCAGCGACCTGCTGCCAGTACTTCAAATACCCAGAAACATGGCACGAGCTCTCTCGTATCCTCAAGCCTCAGGGCACCGTCGCATTCTTCAACTACACCCGCCAGCGCCTCGGCTCTCCGCTGTCGGCATTGAACCCTCTCGCCGACCACTGGAGCGAGCACGTCATACATGCGCGGGACGTCAACAGCACCTTCGGCATCGCGCAGGATGTGATCGTCAATCTTTCCCCTCCCGAGGACCTGTTCGACAAGGCCACGCTCGAGCGGCATCTCTACGTTGGCGAGCATTGGCCGCCGGAGCACTTCAACGCCCGAGAGGAGATCATCATGCGCCTCAAACTCACCTGGGACCAGCTCGGAGGGTTCTACAGGAGCGGACGCGCCACACATCGGTATTTTGAAAGGCACCTGGAGGATAGGCAGAACCCGGAGGGAGACGTGATTACAAGGATGATGAAGGAGCTAAAGGCGGAGGCGGAGAAGATGGGCTACAAGGGGAATGTGGTGAATGTGGAGTACCCGATGGTGTTGCTCATGGTTAGGAAGACCAATTGAGAGATGAACTGCTGATGGAGCGAGACATATACGACATCAGCGTGCGCATATGCCACTATTCTACATCATTGCGCCGGCAATGGTGTAACGAAGATACACCCGATACATGGAAGGATGATGCCGCTGAGTTCTTCCAATGGTAAACAGATGCGAGGTGTGGGTGCCTTGAAGCGCTCACTGTGACATTCTACCCTTCTGGGGACATGGGCCACCGAGGCGTTTTCGTTGATACCGCGGATGAGTACAGCCATAATCGGCACTGACTCAGGCCGATCTAGAACTTTAAAGTCTGTTCAATGCGGATGAGACCCACTCCCTTGCTTGGCTTCTCATCCATTTGGAGGGCCTCGTCACGGTGGTACAACAAACAACGCTGACCTTTGTCTCTCAACTCGTTCAGCGTTAGGAAACAAAGTATCATCAACGATACCATTCTCAGCACCGTGAGTGCTTCTGTGACCCTGCCCGCGACAAAGGATGTCAGGCGGAAAGCAAAGCAAGAGCGGTGAAAGGTAATATGCATTCCTCGAACCGTTCAAGTTAACTGCGATAACGCTAACGCCGACCCTGGACCCCTATGACGTTCTTTACTCAGGTCTCGCTGATCCGGCCATCCGAATGCTCACGACTGCCCGTCCGCACCAGCCGGGCTTGAGACAATCAGACAGATTGTGAACCCAAACACTATCAGTCAGCTTGAATATCCTGCTTGACCCAATCCACGACAGTCACCATGGCTTCCGACCTCCGCGGCTCTTCGCCATTAGGCAAACGTCGGCGATCCGAGCCGGATATCAACTTTCATTCAAATGCCCGCGGAATGACCCTCTCCCCGGCCACTTCTGCTTCCTCGTCACGACCGCGTCTGTTTCCCGATGGTCGACGCATTCTGCCGTCTTTGAGGGGTGATGGGATCGCTGCGGACACGTTGCGAGCGAGGAGGCGCGCGATGGATGCAACACTGGGGAGCTTCCGGTACTCTTCGTGCGTAAACTTTACTCCGCATGACAATGAATAGATGATGACGGATGGTCGCGATAATGCAGCAAGCTGAGGGCACATAAGTCCTGCATTAACGCGCTTGCCTTCTCGAAGGGTGAGGGTAGATGGCTCGCTTCGGGTGGGGATGGTAGGTCGTCCGGCCAAAGCGCATGAGGCGGGTGCTTACGAATAGCATAGATCGAACTGTTCTTCTATGGGACATGCACGAGGACGAAGAGGAGCGGAAGCCAAGGGCCAGGTTGCGAGGGCATCGGGTGAGTCATCTTATGATTGTAGTGATCCCAGCTGATTTTGACTGGGTAGAGCAACATCTTCACTCTCTCGTTCAACGCTTCAAACACCCATATCTACTCGTATGTGATGGTGCTGTGTGAGTGCAGCCCTTATTGACGTACGCCTAGGGGCGCCAACGACGACATCGTCACGCGCTATGACCTCAGCAGGCTAGACAACTCCGGAGCGCGTGCTATCGTCGGTGCACCAGACAATGTGTTCCTGGACCAAGAGGTGGGTATTGTGTATGGAGACGTGCGTTACGTGCTCATCCTTTTTTGAAGGGCGCAATCCATTCGGTCTCTGCCCATCCGTATAATGACAACACCTTCCTGTCTGCCAGGTGTGTTTGCGTTTCTTACAACTTTCCTGCCGTCTCATCTGAGTCAATGCCAACAGTGAAGACGGTCTCATACGATTCGAGGATTGCCGTGAGGCAGCATCTACCAAGGGTTGGATCACGAACAATGCGAGCTTCTCGGACGTGAAGTGGCACCCAACGGACGGTAACCTGTTCATAAGCACCGATCAGCGGGGAAGAGTAACGTCTGCATCTTTGCTCCGTCCGAGCGACGCATGTGCTCATTGCCACGCCAGCTTACATGACGCACGCCATGCGTTCAAATCAACTCCCACGACAAGAATCGAAGCTACAGTTATAAGTGTGAGTAGCAGCCTGCATGGATGCTTCCGAATGCTGAGCCCGATAGTATGTGACTACCTTGAGCATTGCACTCGGCAACGATATCGAAGCTATAACGGGACCCGAGGCCTCCTCCGTCTCATTCACAAACGCTGGCAATCTGTTCGCCGTCGAATTTCTGGTACGAAAGTTTGTACGAAGAGAAAGACTGAGACTCATGTAATGTCCCTAGCTGTACGGACCGGTGATCTACAGCCTGAGCGATCCCTTCCCCGTTCTGACGCTCAGCGGCAACACACTTCCCAGCGGCGACCCGACACCTCAAGGGCAAAGATCATACACGAACAAGTGCACGACCAAGCACGGCGGTTTCGGCGGAGATGAGCACGGAAGTCTGTACTACGGGACAGGATCCGACGACTTCCGAGGGTATTGCTGGAAGATCCCGCCTTTGCAGACGCTGCTGCATAAGAGGCACGAGATTGAACCATCCAGTTGGAAGACAAGGAGCAATATCTCAAGTAAGCGTCATCGTATATGCGTGCAGCTGGGCTCTGGTTCTCACGACAGGAAATAGTGGCATTTGCAAAATCTAAAACGAGCACTAAGCATCTTCCAGAACGCATTCTCACCCCATCATATAGGCTAGAAGGTTTGTCCTTCCATATATCCGAAGTTATTGCGTATCTCAGACCTTCTTAGGGCACAAGAGCATCGTTAACTCCGTTCTGTTCCACCCCACGCAGCCGATGATAGCGACATCGGGAATTGAGCGCTTCGTCCGTCTTTTCACGCATTTCCCGACCAAGCCAGGGCAAGAACCCATCAAGCCATCGGAGACACGCGAGTTGCCGGCACGGGAAGATCCAACCATCGTTTCGCGAGCATTGAGAGGCGAGATCACCACGGAGACGGAATTCAGTGACGACGATGGCGCAGTCGCCGAGGATCAGGAAGACATGGAGACTATACATCTCTTCGATCAGTGAGTGATCGCGCGGGGCGCGCGGATCGGCGGAAAAGGAAAGTACTTACCGTGACGCAGGTTACTTCGGCAGGAAGAAGCGGACTTGGATTATGCACATAATCTGGAAGGGCTGAGATGGAGGCTCGTCCACGATTCGTCCAGTGAAGATGATGATGGGGATGAGGAAGAGGAAGAGGATGAGGACGATGATGAGGCGGATCAGCTGGCGGAAGCAATCGATATGGAAGAGGAGGAGAGATGTGCAAGTGCCGACGACATGCTGCAAGGTGTGGTGGACGACGAGTCAGACAATGCGGATATGGATTGGGAGGACGCTGCGGCTCTCCTGCCACATCTTGACAGGCAGGAGCGTGGGTGAAAGACCTCTATCACCCGCTGCCATGACCTGTATGTACTACGTCTCTTTAATGACTTTCCCGGCATGCAACTAAGAGTCCGTGATACGCGCAGGAGGCGACATTGAGTTCACCCTTTGTAGCCATCCACGCGGTTTCTCACGTGGATCTCACGCCCCGTTGTGGGCGCAGCCGAAGCTTCTGTTTGCCACCACCAGCTTCTTGCCATGCCTGCGGCGAGCTTCTCCTTCTGGTTTTCTGTTCTTTGTCTTCGTGGGAAGCGGACAAAGTTCCGGTCGAAAATTCCCTATCGCGGCGGCGTCAGCAAGGACTCCATTCTGCCTGGGAAAAACGATAGTGCTCTGACCCCTTCGGACCCTGTTCCGAACCTCGCGTACACCAACCAGTCGACAGGGGTTTGCGGCGGCGACATCGATACGAGCGGCGACACTACTGCCCATGTTGTTCTGTTGCCATGCATATTATCCGCACTATCATCGGCCTGGTCATAACTAATGCTGCTATTGTCACTACAGTTCCGACTATAGACGTGTCGGACGACGATTGTGCTCCCTCGTTGCCGCGTTCCCCGCAAAAGGTAGCTCGGTGTCCGGTGGAGCTACCCCTTCCCACTGACATGTTGATCTCCATCTTTTCCTGCCATGATTCCGGAAACTCGGCAGACTCTTCCTTTCGTGAAACTCTCGCTGCTCCTGGATAACCCCTCACTCCGCTTCCTTGTCCTATGTTTGATCGCGCATGACACACGGCTGCAGCAACGATGTAAAAGTAGCTGCGGACTCTTGTCTTCATCCCACAATCCCCGTATATCTACCGCAATCGATGCGCATCTGCCACCTCTCCCCAAGTTCCTCATCCATTGCACTTTGCTCCTGTGGCGACTGCAACATGTCCTTATCCTCAACGCTCGTTCCTGCTTTGCCGCCCCTAGGTACCTATGAACTTGTTGCCACCGTCATCGAGGCATGGCTATATGGGCTGAAGTATGTCCTCCTCATATTCCCGTACAAGCACACTCTAAACTGTACTCGCAGTTGCGTTCTCTATTCTGCAGCCGTGTACATAATTTGCCATCGGCGTTCCGGATTCAAGGCGTTCGTTTAGCTTTTTCACTATGCCCTCTCCTACATCTGACCAGCGACCCAGCATACTTCTCTTCTCTTCAAGCTTTCTCATCACTATAGCCACATGTCATATTTGGGTCGATGGAGTCGCGCTGTATCAGGCGTTTGTTCTTGCGCCCGCTCTGGCGGTCGACATGCAAACGATGATGCAGGCAACCACACTCTTCTTCGAGGATACTAGTTCTCCATTGGCATTGGCTGGTGTAGTCTTGTACGTGCTAGTGGTATGTTCTTTTTGCTTGTGGTGGACTTCTTCTGACTTGATTCCTAGGCGTTCGCCCAGGATTTGATGCTTGTGAGGATAACACCATGCGTCTTCCGTGTACGGGACTTATTGCCCACCAGTTGTGGCGGCTCCACGTTGTCTGGCAGCACTGGTGGCCAGTGGTTGTTGGATCCATCACGGAACTCGGTTCCATAGGTGAGCGACCACCAGTGATACCTCTCAGGATATTGCTGAACCTTGAAACTGGTCAAGGCTGCACAACCCTGGCACTTATCCTTATCTCCAACCCCAATAACACCTATACCGCTTTACCTGTGTATCCTGTGGTGGTTACCGCCTACGCTCTCCACCTCTTCTTCAACTGCACCGTCACCTTCTTGATCGTGTACAAACTCTGGTCCATGGGCCGCAAGCTGCAGTCATTCTTTCCAGGTCAGGGGGGCTACTACGCGCGCGGGATCGGCATCATGGTGGAGAGTGGGTCGATCTACACCATGGCAACGACTATCACACTTGGCCTGTTTGTGGCTCGAACGCAGATCGCGGACAGCTTGACGAATGTGTTGACGCAGCTGGCGGTACGCATGCTACTTCTTCCGGCCGCCCCTTATTCATGCTGATATGTCTGGATAGACGCTCACCCCGCTCCTCATTATCGTCCGGGTCGGCTTCACCCTTTCGCCTGTCAGCGCTGCTTCCTCCTCGGCGGCCGCCACCATCCAGACGCCTCCAAGTGTCTCGCACGAGGCACCAGTAACTCAGAGCATACATACCCGACAGACCAAACTGCAGCAGCGTGCACAAGACCAGGCACGGGCACGGGAAGTGCGCATCGCCATTCGCCGAGAGGTGGAGTTCACGAATGTGCAAGCTCCCTCGCAAGAGGAAGTCGATCGCGACAGCTTTGATTTGGAGATGGAAGAAATGGGCAAGAAGAAGGAAGGCATCATGAGTGCGGAAGATGTGGCTTGAATTGGGTTTACAACGTGTCGATCTATACAAGTTTATGAGACAATCTTTTTTTTTCAGAATGTAGATACCGCTGCATTACATATCCACAGTTCTTTACATTGACTGTCATTCCATTGTTTTGCTCTATTTCTGTGCTCGAAGATGGCGGGTCTATCCCTTGGGGGAAAAGGGGCGCGCGCGCTCCACCTCGTCGGCGCCACAGAAAGAACCTTACGTTCTTGTGCGCGTTATACGAATGCCGAACTGGACCGGCCATCGTGAAAGATCGCTGGAAAGTGCCAGGGTTGGGGGAAGTGATGGAGTATGTAAAATGGGGCGGATCGCACCCAAATCTTAGGAAACGTAGAATTCGTTCCGAGGTAGTTTCTCATTACCCAAGCATCGCTCCCACTTGATAGTGATCCATATTAATTTGTCGTTAGAGACTTCTTTGTTTTGCAGAACTGTTGTTCTTGCTCCGAAGAAGTAACGATGGGGGGAAGGGAAGCACATGCAACCGGTGACATCATCAAGACCCTTTCCATGTGGACGTTCCTTTCGGACTCAGCCTCACTGTGCTATGCCCTCTTCCTCCCAGCCCCCTCTCCTCCTCTCCGTGCCACTCTCTCGGTGGTAAGCGAGCGACCCCCTCTTCTCAACATGCAGATCGCGTCCTACTTTCGATTTAGCCCCGGGCCTGTCACCTTCCTCATCACCATCACCTACATCGCCATCTTCGCCACGACCGTCGGGATCCACGAGTATGGATGGGATGCACCCGAGAAGGGAAGCGGTGAGCGGATGGGGTTGGATCTCGAGGGTGCGATGGAGGATCTGCGTGTGGTACGCGTACTGCTTTCTGAAGAGAAACCAGCGCCTGATTCCAGCATTGTAGATTGCCCGACGAGCCCATCCTTACAACTCAAAGGAGAACGACTTCGTCCACGACTATATCCTGTCCCGCGTCAACTCCTTGGCAGCTGGCAAATCCTTCATCGAGGTCGATGATGACCTCGTCAGCAATACGACGTTTACAAATGCCGGTGTTCTGGGAGACGCAGCGAGCTTGGGGAATGTAATGTACTTCGAGGGGACGAACATCCTGGTGAAGGTTGAGGGAGAGCGACCGGGTTTGCCGGCTGTTCTGCTGAGTGCCCACTACGATAGTGTGTCCACTGCACCTGGTATGTGATATGTTTTCCTTTACTCCTTGACGAAGGGCTAAACCTGATCTCAAGGTGCAACCGACGATGGCATGGGCGTGACCTCCCTCCTCGCCCTGATTTCACATTACGGTGTGAAGCGCCCGTCCCGTACTCTCATCTTCAACATCAACAACGCCGAAGAAGACGGCCTCCTGGGTGCCTGGGCGTTTTTGGAGCACCCCTGGGCTTCGCTCCCTCAAACGTTCCTGAACCTCGAAGGCGCGGGCCAAGCTGGGCGCCCTCTCCTCTTTCGAACCAGCTCCCCACACGTCACCTCCGCATACCATGGCGTGCCCCACCCGCACGGGAACGCCATCAC
Organism: Calocera viscosa TUFC12733; assembly: GCA_001630345.1. NCBI lineage: Eukaryota > Fungi > Basidiomycota > Dacrymycetes > Dacrymycetales > Dacrymycetaceae > Calocera > Calocera viscosa. The sequence goes on along the minus strand of KV417281.1, from coordinate 236,988 downwards.
CGCCGATGCATTCAAACGCAAGGTCGTGAGGAGCAACACCGATTATGTGGTGTATGAGACGAAGGGTTGGGAGGGGCTCGATATTGCATTCTACAAGGGGCGGAGCAGGTACCATACCCGGGCGGACTCTGTTCCCGGCGTGCAAGATACTAGGGCGCAGTGGGCGATGCTGGAGAGCGCATACTGGGCTACCGAGGGCCTTATGGCCGACGAGGCTGCCAACGTAGGCGGGGAGACCGTGTTCTTCGATGGTGCGCTATCTACTCCTCTCTCCGATCTGCTGCTGACGGAAATGATAGTACTCGGGTCTGCCATCGCCGTCTTCTCACTACGCACGGTCTACATCATCAACATTCTCCTCCTCATCCTTGGACCAATGATCGTGGGTCTGACGCTCTGGTATACGCACTTTAAGCGGCACGTTGCTTTCCCGCTTCATGGGTGGGCGCGCTTCCCTGTTGCGTTTGTGGTCAGCTTCGGTGGCACGATCGGACTTGCGTTCATATACAACGCGGTTAACCCATTCGTAAGCATCACACTTCGCCGGACTTGCCGCTAGCTCAGACTGCTTACAGATCGTACACTCGTCGTCCTATGTCGTGCTGATTTCTCTCCTTTGCACGGCCTTTGTGCTCCTCACCGTCACCCTGGAAGCCTTCGCCAGATTCCGCCCAGTACACGAGCAGAAACTTATCGTCCTCATCGAGTTGTACGTCTTCTGGTGGTTCATCCTTGCAATATCGACTGGATTCGAAGGCGCGCCGCAGAGGCTTGTAGCGCCGTACTTCGTGACCCTGTTCAGCGCCGGCACACTGTTTGGGCTACTCCTCGGACTTGCGGAAGATGCCTTGCTTGAGTGGAAGGGAAGTGAAGACAAGGAGCGGATCGTCCGAGTACCCGGAGAGGAAGAAGGAGATCCCGAGGTCGAAGTGTCTGCCAACGAGATAGATGTTCCGGATGCCTTGCCAGCCGAGCCAACAGAGCGCACGCCCCTGGTAACCCGCGAACAGCCTGTCGACCCCGTACACGAGGGAGAGAGCCGGATCTCTGCCCTATGGATGTTCCAGTTTTGGCTTGCTGTTGTTTTCCCGGCCATTTGGGCATCACAGACGGTTTTGATGCTCATGACCGCCCTTGGGCAGACGCTCGTGGACGGCAGCCCCCCGATAACTGTCTACCTAGGCATGGCCATCATGGGATATCTCATCATCCTACCGCTTGCACCGTTCCTGCATGCGATACACTTCAATGTCACCCTGACGTTGTTGTTGCTGTTGGCTGGCAGCGCCATATGGTCTCTTGCCGCCACACCCTTCACACCCAGCTTCCCCTTCAAGGTCTTCTACCGACAAGTGGTCACCCTCGATGTCACCCCAGTCCGGAATGAAGTTATGCTCGGTGGTCTCCCTTCGGTCGTGCCCACCACCGTCGAGAGCTGGAAGATGAGCGGCGAGGTGGAGTGTGGGCGCCCCTTGGATGTGATGTTCCGCCCGAACCTGAAGGCGTGCGTGTGGGAGGGACATGCAGGAGCGGATGGAATGGGCGTAGACTTCAGCATCACCCGCATAAGCTCTGGCACGGCGAAGCTTGAAGTAACTGGCTCGAACACCCGCTCATGCGGCGTGCAGTTTGACAAGCCGGTTCACTCTCTCCGCATTGCCGACGCTGCCGCGCCGTCTTCCGCCCCGGACAGCGTGAATCAGCTGACGTTGATGTCCCGAACGTGGAACAAGACTTTCGAGCTCGAGTTCGACTTTGACCAAGACATGCAGGGAGGAACGGTGTACTGCGAGTATGCCGATGCCCGGCCGGGACAGATACCCGACTTCGATGACGTGATGGAGAGCATTCCTGTTTGGGCCACGGTGACAAAAGGAGCAAGTGGATTGGTTGTTGCAACGAAGAGTTGGAAGGTACCTGGCTTGGAGGAGGTGGATTAGGTGTACACGCCGAACGGACTTGAAAGTGTAGGATATGCATGATTATCTATGCTCTAGCATCACTTCTTTGGCCCTGACGATGGTTCAAGGGTGAAAGGCCTCTCAACCAGGCCTCACACGCGGCGAGCCAGACGCTGCCGTTCAAAGCATGATGTGTGTAATTGTTATGTATTTACTTGATACTAGAGATGCATCACTGACCTTGGGGGGGTTGTCACGTCTCTGAGAACGTGGAGTACTGGCAGGACGTGGCTGCACAGGCTTTCAGCGGACGAAAGGGAGGTTGGTCGGCAGGCGCACCAGCCTTAATTAAGTCTACACCCACATCCTGCAGGAACTCCAGCGTCTCATCCCAACCGCCTAACCAAGCCTCATGATGTCCATGGATCGTGGAGCACAGCACAGGTAAGTAAGGTGGGTGGATTGACTTGGTATCGCACTACGATGATGTTGTTGGCAGCAGTTGAAGGCGCCCTGTCGACCAACCATTATCACGGCAGAACCGAGACAGAATGTAGACAAGACGTTGGGTTGAACAGGGCTATATGGACGATCCAAGCAAGGCGGTCGACGTAGAATTGGTGGATTTCCCTCTGGTCTGACTCGGAGCACGGAAGCTTATCAGGCGGTCGATGATCCTGCTTTCCATCATCCGGAACAGCCCGCGGTCGAACCATCTCACAATCTCTCTTCCCTTTATTAGTCTTGCCGCCAACAAAAGCGCTTGCTAGCTTGTCAGAACGGTCATGCCTGCTACTGTACCCTGCCTTTCTTGAGTCATCTGTGTGTAGTCTTGCTGTCTTCGCGCACATTGCGAGACTTCCCGATGCTCCGACAGTTCCGCTGATCGATTCCTAGTGGACCCGTCTGATTTTAACTCTTTCCATTCTCGTTCCTGGCCGTGCTGGAGCATGATATGAGTCCATGCGGGTGGCGGTCATAGCCCAATCAGGGCCTACGACTGCCAATCAACCCGTGATTTATGTCTGCATCAGTTATTGTCTGCCAGCGAGAGAGCAGTCTGAGACAAGACTCTGGACTGCCTCTGGCGTAAAGGTACCGAGCGTGAGCATACTGGCGACGCACTGCTTGCTCAAAACCACAAATAGTCGAACTACTTTGCTAGCCTGCCAAGTCTCTCGCGCAGTCATCGTTGCCGCCTTGCTTCTCTCGTCTGAGCTGTGATCCCTCCTCTGAATTCGACATTGGTCAGCAGCTATGCCGTATGCCGACTTTCCTGAGGACGATGTTTCGGTCTGGTTCGAGACGAACTTTGCTCTAAAGAATGGAGTTGCGTTGCTTGACCCTGAGCGCCAAAACATCCTTCTCCTTGCTGGTACGACGGTCTGTCTAGGACAGAGCCAAGGCAATGCTGACAAACATCTGTGCTAGGAGTCATGTTGGACATCTCTTCTCTTATGAACCAGATCCAAGACCCGACCCTATCGACGCGATACAACCTTATCGCTGTTGACTTTCGCTCTCAGGGCAGGACGATCAATCAGCCCTCTGAGTTACGTGATAGTTGGGTAGACGCAGCCGGATTACTCAAGCTGTTTGCACGGCTCCGCATTCCTGCGGTCCATGTCTTCGCCCCAGGACCTATTTCCATGGCAACCGCGCTTCGGCTGGCGCTTCTCTGGCCGAATGGAGTTCAGAGCCTAACCATCCTCTCTGTGATCAGACCTCTGTGAGCATATCATATCTCATCTGTCAAAAGGTGACTAAGCCCTCAGGGAACCGTGGTTGGTCGAAGCTTTTGAGGCTGTAACAACAAATCTCGGGTCATCAAAGTGTCTCGAGGACATGGAAGATAACATCAACGAGCTCCTTCCTTACGTGTTCTATGACGTGAGTCCAGCTGTCAACCACTCTGTATTTCGTTGAGCGAGATTCTCAGGGGCTTCCCAATGATGAAATGGACTGGTGGGCGGAGTATATGGGAACGCAGTATCCGCCAGCAAGAATATCGAGATACATCGACATGACTCTCACCCTGCATTACGGCTATGTGAGGAATCAGCTCACTGCTCGTCATATTCGCTGATGTCAAGATCATCTACACAGTTTGAGCCACTGACTCCCGAGCAGTTTGGCCTGATTCGTCAACCTGTTATTATCATCAACGTGCGTGTAGCACATTGCACTCTAAGAACCAAGCTGACTAGCTTCCACTGAACTGTAGCCAGAAGACTCCCTGTCCTCAACGCGTGCTTCTGCTGAGGCATTTCAGAAGGAACTCGTCAATGCGGCTGGTGGGGCACAGCTACACACTCTGGATGTTCCCACTACAGAGCTCTACTATCCGCGCTGCTCGTTCCCTGCAGTGAACGAACTTTTTGTGTCGTTTCTGGAAGCTCTCTCAACGATATCAAGTCCTCACCAGGAACCGCCCGACATGGCCCAGATCTTGCAGACCCTAGCCGGCTTGATGGGCAATATCAGCATTTCTCGCCGAGATCATGAAAAGGTTTCAAGCTTCTGTTGTCTGTCCCCCGAGCATATGGCAGAGCGAAACGGTGCCCTGCAATACATGCGTATGATCGAGCAGCAAGCCTTCAATCCTGTCCTAAACGACGGCAAACTACCACGAAAGTAAGTCTCTACTGCTGTCCGTTTGTCCACACCGCTGAACAGCGTGGCAGATTCACAGAACGACATCAGGACACTCTCTTTACAAATCAAAGAAAGAACTCGGGTGGAGAATGGCTGTTTTCAGCCATCGATGTACGAGTTGAACAGGGCGAACAGACAGATTCGGACTCGGAGGATCTGACCGCTTAGACGGTGGACAGACGCGCTATTCTTCACAAAGAGAACACTATTTATTCAAGTGTTCCATGTACTACAGATCATGTACCCAGATGGAGTTCTTTAGTTGGTTTAGGTTACGGGTGACTGTGCTTTGATTGAGTGAGAATCATACGTGGGATTGCCGGTCTGCTCGCGTATGTGTACGTCGAGTGGGTATAACTGTAGCACCTAGCAAGATGTGCTCCACTTGGCACAATGGTAGGTGCTCAGGTTACTATATCGTGAACCTGAACGGTTGGTACGTCCGTTCGAGTCCCCATGTGAACCAAGTAGTACTCTTTTTGACCCAATTCCCTGCAGATGCCGAGCGGGAAGATGCTGGAATGTGGTACTGAGGTATATTGCTTGGCTCAGAGCCCTCGCCGCGACCGAACAGCAAACAGTTTCTCCCAGTACAATTAGCATTTGGTTTACAACCTTAAAGTGTTATCTGGACACAAGTTAGGTATTGTAGCGCTGACATGACCATTCCCGAGGCCAAAACCAAACTGTCTCGGAACCGCGTCTCCAGACCACATTCCAGCATCTTCCCGCTCGGCATCTGCAGGGAATTGGGTCAAAAAGAGTACTACTTGGTTCACATGGGGACTCGAACGGACGTACCAACCGTTCAGGTTCACGATATAGTAACCTGAGCACCTACCATTGTGCCAAGTGGAGCACATCTTGCTAGGTGCTACAGTTATACCCACTCGACGTACACATACGCGAGCAGACCGGCAATCCCACGTATGATTCTCACTCAATCAAAGCAGTCACGCAACTTGTGAGGATAATAGAGACTCTGGCACCTCTTGCTCTTGAGGGCGTTGTTCATAGGCGTTGTGCAACACGGCGGCTCTCACCTACACCGATTACATTGGAGGCAGATGTTTTCATTCAGGTACGATCTACATTCTTCTTGTTATCAAGTCTCTTGTTACTGGAAACACACTACAGACGCCGTAGCGACGCAAAATGCCGTAGGAAACGCGTAAACATAAACTTAGGCCAACTTTCGGAACAACAGGAGTGCCATCGGGTTCTCCACGTTCACCATGTCCTCGTGATAGCCCATCTTCCCAGCCTCAGCCGTCAGTGTCTTCACCAGCCTGGCGGTGATGTTACCTTCCGGGTTCTGCGCGTCCTCAGGATGCGCCTTCGCAAAGTTGTGCGCGGAGCTGCTGGTCATGAACCAGCCTTCGACCGCCGGCCAAGGGAGCCGGACCTTGATGATAACGGGCTGGCGGTCCTCGACATGCTTGAGCGGGAAATGCTCGCCAACGTACTTGATCCTCTTCTCCGCCCGCGTATCGAACCCTTCGCCAGGGGAGACGATGGGGTCGAGGAACTCATGCACGATGTCGTACCCCGGCTGGGACCTATACGGACCGAGCTGGTCTGGAGAGTTCGTGTAGTGGTCGATGTATGTGTTCAGCGCCGTCAGCGGCGAGCCGAGCTGGAACACGGTATAGCTGAAAAAGGCAACCGTTCCATGAGGTCGGAGAACACGTCGAATCTCATTCCACGTCTCGGGAAACTTGAAATATTGGCACGACGTTGCTCCAGAGGCATTCAGCGGACGAAGGACAGGTGCGTTGTACAGGCGCACCGGCAGTAATCAGATCCACGCTCGCATCCTGTAGGAATCCCAGCTTCTCACTGGGCGACACAAAATATGTCACGCTCTCCGAGCTCTTGGTCTGGTGGGGAATGTTGCGCGCACTCTCTATCATTGCCTCGGACGGGTCGATCCCAACAACGGTGTTGAAGCGTGCCGCGGTCGTGCGCGCTGACTGACCTACGGGTAGCTTAGCTCAATACCCTCACTTCAGGGTGAGGAGAGACGCACCCGTCCCGCATCCTAGGTCTACACATGTGCCCCATCCCCCTCCTCCCAACTCATGGTACTCATAGATTGTGTCGTAAAGCTCGGCTGGGTAAGAGGGGCGGAACGACTGGTATTGCTCTGCATTGAAGTCCTTGGCAGCGAAAGCGGCCATATCGGTGAATGGGTGTGTTACGCGGGAAGTGAGGTGCAAGAGATAAACGGCTTTTATTGAGAAGAATGCGTGGGCTCGTAGACAATCCCCACGCCGTTTGTGAAAGTGGACGCAAGCAAGAGGGCGACAACCATCCCCGCGTCCCAGACGCGTGGATTTCCATCATGACCAGCCCCACGTGACAACCGCAGCCCGCAGATTGCCTCCTGCGAGGAACGAATAGCATATAGCTTCGGCGGCATGGGGCAGCCTTCGGCGCGTATTGCTATTTATCCCAATGCCTTGCATACCAGTCTGACGTTTTAACCTTGAGCCAGTCGTCCTTGAGGCAGGCACATGAGACGCAGCTCGAGAAGGAGGTGGAAGGCGAAGTGCCCTTTGCAGCCCCGGGCACACTGCAGGTGCTCACGAGCCACTGTCTACAACTGCAGAACTAGGGAATCACGGCTGGCAGCTCGAATGCATTATCCCATCAGCACAGTCCCGAAGGGAGCTGCGTCATCTTGCATCATTTCATTTTGAACATGTAGAACCACATAAGGCGCAGGTGTACGAGCGCGACGTGATGAGCTTAACGTACAATTTCCAGCTCCTTGAGGACATCCAGAACATTGCGGCTAGGCATTCCGCAAGTCTTCCCAGCGCACACTCTTCCTGAGACACCCTCAAGCTTCTCCATCTTCTCCCATACATAGATCGTGTCTGGTCGCCACTGCTTGTGGTCTGCTTCCCGGATCTTCCCCATGAAGTCTTCCGCCTGCGCGCTCTCACGCGAGCTCACGATAACGCACTTTAGTTCCTTGAGGTGAAGCAGTGTGGCGCAGACCATTTCGGGCATAGATGCTGGCTGAGTGAGCAGCTTGGGAGTAAAGTGGGCGATCATCTTCGCTGCGTACAGGCCGTAGCGCTCTGCACTCGACTCCGTCACATTTGGAATGCCGAGTAGTGCAGGGTCCGTTGCGTGACAAATCGAGTCAAGCGTGATGAGGTTGTGCAGTGAGATAGAGTTGGAAGAAGGCTCAGCTCCATCATGATCTGCGGTCTTGTTAACGCCTGTCACAAGTGATGCAGGAAATGCAGTTACCATCCTTCAACCTCATAATCTTGCTGGCATCGCTGTCTGCGGAACTAGCAAAGTAGCCACCGTCTTTGTCATCCCAGAACAAGTCGTCTTGCTTGTCCTGCAATTGCACCGCGAGTTGAAGCAGGGAGGTATCGAACTTGATTTGATAGAGTGCCAAAAGGCCGTTGATGGTGCAGGCGTAGTCTTCGGATACTCTACATTCTAATCAGCGAGACGTCTTAAATGAAAAGGCTAGAGTATACCCTTGCACATTTGTCCCATAGCAACGAAGGAGCTTATCATCCTTAATCATCTCGTTCTGGATGAACTTCGCCACTGCTAGGCCCTGCTGGTACAGCCTATCTCCTTCCGCTCCTTTCAGTTGAATCGAGGCATGGGCGAATGTCTTGAGCATGAGACCGTTCCAACTTGCGATGAGCTTGAGGACACAGTTGCAGCCAACGCCGACAGGCAACATTATGAACGACGCACCTTGTCGTCCAGATGCGGCTTTGGCCTCTTTTCTCTCTCCTCGAACAACCGTTCTCGCCCTCTACTCACGATCTCGTTTACTTGCTCAACACTCTTGCCCACTGCACTGGCTGTATCCTCGATCGTCCCTTGCTCCATCAAGACGTTCTTGCCTCGGAGCTCCCCATGCGGGTCATGCTCCTCCATGACGTTGCCCTCGTCCGTCACACCAAAGTGCTTGCAAAAGACGTCGCCGTCTTCATCCCCAAGGAGTGCCTTGATCTGCACGGTGGTCCACGCGTAGAACGCGCCCTCTTTCTTGATCGAGTCACCTTCTGTCTCGTAGGATTCGGCATCCTCTGCTGACATGTAGGCCTTGCCTTTCGATAGGAGCACGCGGTCGAGGTAGGCAAGCACGCCGACCGCCACTGTTCGGTAGTACTCGTCGCCGGTCAACGCGTAGTATGTCACTGTCCATCTAATGAGTAACGCATAAATCGCGATGGTTGAACTCATCCATACGATAGTGATAAGTCATCTGCGCGTTGTCATACAGCATGATCTCGAAATGCGGGATGTGCCATATTGCGTCCACGCTATACCGATGAAATCCCAGTCCAAGCTGATCGTGTATCCCGCCCATGGCCATTTTCTGCATGCACGAGCTCAGCACATCTCATACATCGATCAAAAGGCAAGGGTGCACGCACCTTCAACGTAAACCCGCTCATCTCGAGCGCCTTTCCATTGCCCTCATTCCAGAACGCGGCAGCGTTCAAGAACGAGAAGATGCTCTCGGTCGGAAACTTCGGCGCGCCCCCAAAGCCTCCATTCTTCTTGTCGTAGATATGCGCAAACATTCCAAGGCAACGTTCGCGCAGTACTGTGGGGTCTAGGGCAGCCTGGGCGGACGAGGTGGGCGAGTCCGGTTCCTGGAGGATGTCGCTGAGCGAGTTGCCTGCTGGGACGAGGCGGTCTCGGGCCGTCGCCCACCTAGACACATCATTGAACTCATGTGGCAGGGCCTCTGAGGGGGCCGTGTACCCACTTGTCCTTGATCTGACCCAATATCTGCTTCATCGTTTCCGGAGGAAAGTAGGTGCCCCCGAAGAACGGCACCTTCGTGTCGGGTGTGATCCAGACACTCATGGGCCACCCTCCTCTCCCGGTGATAGCGGTCACGTAATTCATGTACACCCTGCGCGCAAGAGTCAGACAGGGTAACATTCGGTACAGATGGTTGCAACACACCGGTCCACATCGGGAAGGACCTCTCTGTCCACCTTGACGTTCACACAGACGTCGTTCATCATCTCTGCCACTTCTTTGTTCTCGAATGACTCGCGTTCCATCACCTATGCATGTATCAGCCAGTGGATTGTGAACGAGCAGTGGGGAAGGCGTACATGACACCAGCGGCAGGTCGAGTAGCCGATGCTGAGGAAGACCGGCTTATCCTCCGCCTTGGCTTTCTCGAACGCCTCATCGGACCATGGATACCAATCGACGGGGTTGTACGCATGCTGCCTGCCGATGGATACGCGTCAGGTGACAATCACCCTGCCTAGGGTGGAAGACCGACCTGAGGTAGGGCGAGGACTCGCTGATGAGCCGGTTGGGCTTTCCGTGATGGGCCATCCTTGCTTCTACCCAAAACACGACTCTAGTAGTACGTCTGCAGTGAGACTGGATTGGAAGGGCTGCGCGGGTCAGGCGCTGGAGAGCGAGCATCCATGTAGGGTCGTATGCAGCTCAGTCTCGACGCACGGTGGATTGTGATGATGGGCTGGGCATTCAGTTGAGCGGGGAGGTGATCGGGCGGTGATCGGGGCGAAACGTCATAGGGACCCTGTTTATTTTGGGAGAAGATCACAGGGTGAGCCTGCAGGCCAGACTTGCGACGATTCGCTCTCTACAATGTTGTGTTGCGTCTGGCATCGCTGTCTTTCATCTAGATGCCGTCTGCTGTAGACGGCGCTGTAACACTAGAGACGAGCCTAATGAGGGTTTGATTCCTTTGCATACGTACATAAAACATTGATTCCACGCCAAGCAGCGCGCGAGGCAAAAGAAAGACATGGACTTGAATCTGAAGTCGGCGGACGTGGGCAAGGGTATCGCAGGGAGATAGGAAGAGACAGATGGGTGAGGCGCTAGTATACTGGTTGGTTGTTGAGTTTAGAGTAGAATGTTGCGTGCCAAGGGGTATCAAGTGCGCATCCCGCGGAAAGTGCTTGCGATCACGATCCGCCTAACCTGTAAGACCCTTGTAAGCGCTGGGTTCACCATCACAAGCAGATCAGCCTACCTGATCATACGAAATCTGATCCTCCTCGAAGGACATCCCTCCGCCGCGACCGTCATCGTCATCATCGTCATCGTCGTCATCCATTCCCCTGCCGTAGCCTGAGCCGTCGCGCATGTCTAGGGATCGTCTAGGCAGTCCTCCAGGCGCGCCGAAGGGACTCGGCGCCAGGGTGGTCTTGGGAGCGGAGAACGCCGCAAACTCGCCGAACTTGTTTGAGGAGGGTGGAGAAGCGGTAGGTGATCGGATGGGAGTCATCGGAGGAGTGACGATGGAGGATTCGGTGGAAACGGCGCCGCTGCGAGGAGGCAGCGAAGGTGCATAAGGAGAGAAGGAAGAGGTAGCAGAGGAATAGTGGTATATGCCGCCCTTGGTAGAGCTGTACTTGGACGACTGGTACTTATCTGTGAAACGAGAGCCAGTAACCTAACCTGCGTCAGCGTAGGCCAGGTCGGTTAGAACGATACCGCTCACCCTCTTCAGAAGTGGTCGAGCAGACTTCAAGTCTGCAGCCTGCTGCCAGACCTGGATATTATGTGCAGATTCTTCTGAGGTTCGGTATATGCTCTCAATCTTCAGCTTCTTTGTGCTCTCATTGCGGAGCATGAGATGCTCATGCAGTTGTCGAGCGATGTCGTCAACGTCGTCGCCTCCCAAGACACGGTTCGCAACGTGCTGACCGACCTCACGGATGAGATCCTCCATGTCTAGGTTCTCCAGAACACTCCCGATGATGGCATGTGACAGCAGTGAGGACGTCGTGAGCGGAAGAACAGTGCCACCGGTGAGAGAAGTCATGGCGTGGTAAAACTCATTTGCATACTACGTAAGAGGATGAGTCACGGTCCCGCAACAGAGGAGAGAAGGTACGTACGAGGTACCCACTGAGAGCAGGTTCGCATGCAACGAAGAACTGCAAAGACGTAAATCCCGTGGGAAGACCAAGCGACGGATACTAGTGCTTACTAGAGTTATTCCTCGCGTGGCCATTTCACGTACGATCTCGATTGGGTCATAGCCGTCCGGCGAGCCGTTGTCAAAACCTGGTTATACAGTCAGAACCAACCGCGTGTCACGCCAAAACAAGCACGCACCATCACCGTACTCCCCAAGACCATGAGGAGGAGCATCGGCGATAAGAACCACCATTCTCCTTGCGTCTGGCCTCCAGTCCATATTGTAGAGGGCGTCGTGCAGCGCAGCAGTCACAGCCTCGGGTCCGTCTCCGCCGCCACTCGCATATAGAGTCTTCAGATTCTCCTTCACCGCTCCGATGTCGCTTGTGAACGGGAACTTCTTCGTGATGAAAGTGTTGTCCTGCGGAGGGTGGTCCCGGAAAGCGATCAGGCCAACGCGGAGGTCGTCTGGTCGTACCAGCTTGCCGGTGTTCACGATCGTGTTGCATATCTCCTCGATATTCTCGGTAGCGTGCGAGATGTACGAGCCTTGACTTCCGGTAGCATCTTGTATGAAAACGAGATCCCTGCAGAGGCAGCATAAGGTTTCGGCATGATAGAGTAAGCGAGACACAGTGCGCACAGCATCTTTCTTGGAGGTCCTGCCTCGGGATTCATTGGCACCGGACCCGTCGAGCTCGTTGCAAAAGCGGAAGACGCAACCATGGGCTCCTCGATATCGAGGCCGTCCATAGCCGATGCCATGTCCATATCACGGTCGGCATCCATACCGTCACCAGCATCGGGTGTGGACATCGGGTAGGATGCAGACGGGGCCACGTATGCTAGATCGAAGGAAACAATACGAAGGTCAGTCAGCAGGCTTAATGTGCAGGAAGTGGGAGAAATACCGAAGCCTGCGTGGTCAGGAGCGGCCATTATGGGATGAGTCGACCAACGGTTCAGGGGTAAAGGGATGTCGTGGAGGCCTGTCAATGTGGTCGTGGGTGAGTCTGGAGAGTGATTAGTCTCCTTTCCAGCATGTACGCACAATAGGCGCACCTACTTGCAGTCAAGAGAACAATCGTGGTGGTCGTGAAGAGGGTAGTCGAGAAGATGCAGGTTTGAGACGGAGGAGGGGGCGCTGGTGCCGTCCCTTATGATGCTCATGTCACTCGCCGGTTCTGCCTCCGCGGCTCGGTACCCAACGAGGGCGCCGTACAGTACATGAGGCACACGCGCACCACGCAAGAATTCACACGATATCCTTTTCATCTGGCTGCCGTCTTATCATTCCCAAGAGCATGAAATTATGATAAGCGTGCTGGATCTAATGTAGTAATGAACGTTGAAAATGGAGTGGTCGTGTAAGGGGTCATAACTCTCGTCTACTGATCGGCAACCATCCCGTCCATCCTCCAAGGCCAAGGAGGGCAGCGCCCGGTGGACGGAAGAAGACACGAAACAGGAATATTGCTCCAGCAGAGAACGTGGTGGCTACCCCGAGAATGGCAGCGTAGTACTTCAGCCGCGAGGCAAGCGTGAGGGAGCGATCTCCGCCGGGGATGGCTCGAACCCTGAAAGGGCGCGTCAGAAGGTATAGAAGTTTCCAGGGAACTTGCCAAACGTACGGGTCCATCGATATTCGGCAGATGGTTTGGAAGAGGTCCGCCATCTGTCCGGTCCTTACGCTTACAGCGACAGGCACTTGCAAACCCAGACGTCGGCAGTACGTGTCGGGTTGGACTTCGTGTCGCTGACGGAGGCATGTGGTCAGTCACGCGCGCTTAAGGCCCTACGGATCTACACGTACCTGTTGCGCCAGGTCAAGATCGCTCTTTGTCGCCACAAAGAGACTTGGTAGTGTGTCCAAACTGTACTGTTGCTGCACAGGTCATCAGCAAGTGCTCGTGTGTCATAGCAGATTGGAACTCACTCGAAGATTGCTGATATAGGAGAAGGAGTTTGTGTCACTGGAATCATGCACAAACACAATGACATCGGCCATGTCAAGCTTCTTTTGGTTTCGCAAGACTTCAGATTCGTACTTTGAGCCGAATTCCTGCAACTGTGGAACACTTTAGCCAAAGCGGGCTGTACATTTGGAGGGTGAGCTTACGACAAGGTATCTCTCTCCGCCTCCGACCTCGACAGCATTGACCACGCTCAACACGGATCGTGTCGGTTGATAGTCTGTAGAGAACGGCTTATCTACGAAGTTCCGCAGCAAGCTCGTCTTGCCACTTCCTCCCGCGCCAAGAACGTACGCAAGGAAGACATTTCTTGTTGTCTTCCTCGCTTTTCGATCAGAACGCCGTGGTCGCGTGACTTGCAGAGCGGTCGTGGTACTGACGGGTATGATGGCGGTCGATGGCGATGGCGAGGATGATGACGGTATAATTGTTGATGGGAGGGGATATCCCAGATGTGCGAGATACGCAAGAGTGGTCTTGTGGTCTAACAAGGTAGTCATGCTGTATACACGTGAGTCTCAAAAATGGCAACTCAGACGAGTTTGGACAGACCTCCACTGTGCCAGCCAACCCTGCAATGTAACCCAGCCTCTGTCATTGGTGAAGGTTGTTTCCGGGAAGCCTTCTTTCGTCCACGGACACCCGGGCGATGTGCTGAACAAGCTATCAAGCTCTTCCGGCCGTAATGCACCATCCTGGTCCTTGTCGTGCATCTCGAAGATATCAGTGAAGAACCGATAACCGCTTGGGCTGAGCTCCACCGAGCAATCGGAGGGAACATCGAACTTGGGTGACAAGAAAGACTCCGTCAACTTCAAATCCGCTCCATATCCGAACTTGCGGAGAATCGTCCAAGTCGTCTCCAGCCTTCCGCGTTGGATGAAGAGCGTGTGCAGATAGAGGAATCCGGGCTCTGTTATACCTTCGTCTCTGATCCCGTCCGGTATCCCTTGAGCGACCATATCAAAGATGCCAGCACGTTCCTGCGCTTGGAGAGGCTGTGAAAAGCATTTCGTCTGTACGCTGGGTCAGGAGTCATCAACATGCATCGGAAGGTTGCGTACTTGGAACTCATCCAGCTCCTGCGAGTCAAGAATGCCGTCCTTGTTCGCGTCACATATCTTGAATATCCGCTTCAGGGCGTTTACACATGCCGGTTTCAAAACCTGCGCGACATCAGACAAAACTCTCCATCCTCCAACGTCCTGCACGCACATGTTCCCGTGAATCGTACAACGGTGCAGTCGGATGTAGCACCGCCTTTTGAGCGAAATAGAATACCTCGGAAACGTTGAGCGGCAGCTTCGCAGAGCATTCCACACAGGTCTCCACTTCCTAATGGCTTGGTCAGGATTGGTCAATTCAGGCCGCGAGAAGAGCGTACCTTGAACTCAGACATGATTGGGAATATTTCATCCTCCAGAGCCTCATTCGTCACCTCACCTCCTCGCAAGTCGATCTTGTTTCCGACCAGAATGATTGGTACCTGGCAAGCAGGTGTGAGTGATGAGCCAGGATCACAGGGTATCTCCGTACGTTGACACCGACGCTCCTGATATAGGGTAGCCAGTACGTCGGCACGCGGTCGAAAGAATGCGGGTTGTCAATTCCATAGACAACACAAATGACGTGTGCTTTTCGTAGTTCAGAATCGAGTCGCTGTCTGTCCTGCGAGCGCGCAGACGAGTCGACGATGTAGGTCGTCACGTTCTCGGGCGTCACTTCCGGTGGAATCGTCACCTCAGGGACAACAGCTTGTACCTACATTGAACACATCAATAAACGTTCTACTACATCATGGATTGAACGCGCACATGAGGGACATAGTAGTCCTTTATGAAGGACGTGACGATCGTGCTCTTCCCGACGCCATCTGTTCCACCAAGATTAGCTTGCGCGTCCGTCGTTCCACGATTCCGTGTTGCGCACCATCCCCCACCAGTAGTATGCGGACATCCCGCCGCATTTCCTGCTAGTGCTCTCCAGACTAGTGATAGTACAGAGTGTTGTGAGCTGCCAGAGGTGAGTACTGCGGGGAGATTACGGCGGCGGCCGTGCTTTTTGCGAGTGCGCGCTGGGTGAGGTAAGGGGCTCAAGAATGATGCGCGCCGTCGGCACGGAAGCACAGAAGCATGTTGTCGCGGGCGTCAGCGCTTGTAACTGCAACACAACTTCTTATTTAGTGGATCTCCATAGCAATTCTAGAGCGGCCTAGACTCTGCTGTACTTCCCATTCTCTTTAGTGCACACCGCGCTCTTTGGACTTCAGCCAAGCCTCATCTAGCATGCTCACTACCTCATCAGGCAACGGAACCACCTTCACTATTGGCAGGAAACATATCATTGGCCAGCGTAGCGCCGTATTATCTAGGTCTATGGGCATCACGGAGACTTCCTCTGTGCAGCCCATCGGGCGCCGTACTTCCACTCTATGACAACCAGTGGGTAGGTCAACAAGCACCAAATGCCTAGAGCTGTGAATGTCCAACCCGGTCCGATCGCGAGTCGAACAAAGTCTATGATCGAGATGACAACCGCGCCGAGCAAGCAGCGAACGATGTTGTTCTGTAAGTCGTCATCAACGCTGTGCATTGAAATAAGGAGAAGGGAGACATACGGCAGCGCCTACTGAAGATCCTCTTCCGGGGAAGAGGTCCATGAGTAGCGTCTGGTTAACCGTAAAGATGCACATCGTCATACACGTTGCTGCGCCTATCCTCAGTATGCTTATTTTAATCATATGTTCCACATACCAAGGAACTGCAGCACGAGCGTTACCGCAACGCTCACGCCCCTGTCCACACACCACCCATACGCCACCAGAACCGCCACATAAGTCCCCCAATAAGCCGGCGAGCTGCTCAACCTCGCATGCTCCACCCGAATCTCCCCACCATGCCGCTTCACCCGCCGCTCTTCGCGAGCCCAGGCGATGTCTAGGATCCGACCGGAGAGTGGGGCGCCTAGGATGCACCCGGCGCCGGAGGCGAGGTAGCACAGGCCGATTTCGGTCTCGGAGAGGTAGGGGTAGGCGATGAGGAACAGGGGCGAGAGGGTTGTTTGGATGCAATAGAACATCGTGAATGACACGCCTGCCCCGACCATCAGTCCCTGGTCCGGCCCGGAAATGCGAAGGACCAACCATTCGTCCACAAAATCAAGCACACATCCACGTTCCCAAACAGCCTCACGAAATCCAGCGGTCCATTCCTCCTCCCTGGTTCCGGCCGCTTGCCCTCCTCCCGCCCGTCCCTTCTGCCCCTGCCGAGAAGGGGAAGCAGCGGCCGGTCCCACTTTGGCGCGGGGATAGAGCCGTCCCCTACGACTGCGCGAAGGGTTTCGGGAAGGAAGAGGAGCTCGAGCAGGAAGCATGAGGCGGAGGCGGCGAGGAGGAACCAGAATATTGCTCTTGGAGACGAGTGAGTGGTGGTACATTGAGGAGGGAGGTGGCACACCTCCAGCCATACTTCCCGGCAAGTACCCCTCCGATGACCGGCCCAATACACGGCCCGAACTGCACAAGTTGCAGATCAAGCTTCTTCTCTCCTGCCAATTATGCTCGCTTACCATCGCCCCCAAGCTCGATACACCCAAGAAGATACCCCTCTCCCCACTAGCCGCAATGTCCATGATCGTCCCCGAGCTGAGGGCAATCACGCTCGCGCACCCCGCCGCTTGCAGACAACGCAGTAGGACGAGCAGCCAGTACGCAGTCTCCGGGGTCAGAGCGAGCCCTACGCAGCTTAGCGAGAGCAGACCCAGGCATGCAAGATACACAGGCCGCCGGCCGCACCGCGCCGAGTCTGCCAGTCCGCTCCATACGGCCGGGGAGAGACCCTGCAGGAACATGTACACTGTGATAGTGATGTTGATCCGCTCGATGGAGGTGTTGAAGGCGGTTGCGATGACGGGGATGGCTGGGAAGTAGACATTGGAGGAGAGCGGGGAGAACATCGCTGCAAGCGAGGTGAGGACCACGATGAGCCATTTCTCCCAGGGCTTGTAAACTTGGAACGGTCAGAAATGGGGGGTTGGGAGACTATTGTGCGAACCGGAGTAGGGCACTTCAACCGTGCTTGCCGTAGACGCAACCTCAAGAGTGGCAGTTCGCTCTGCAAGAGGTGCAGCAGCAAGAGGGCTCAACGCCTTCTCTTGTGATGTCGACATGGATAGGTAGAACATCACAGTTCTCAAAGCAACCCGTGGAAGAAGGTGTATTTATCGAACGCCAGCATCCATGATGAAAGAACCAGAATACTGTACTCGCTCAGCATGCTGGCGTCATTAGCCGGCCGATCGGCACTAAGCGGAGGACGTGCAGGTATTCCCGGTGATGAATTGACTTAGAATCCGCTCATGAGGTGTTTCCAGGCCGTGATTGAGAGCCATCAGAGCGTCTAGAGACTATCTTGGTGTGGCTGATGGACACTTTTGACCACAGTGACGGTCAGGATCAAAACCAGGCCCGTTTCCCCGCAGATTGGCTTGCCGACGAAACGGGAGCAATTCATGTATTTGCGCGTGGGCCTCCACCCCCCGCCGCCGACGGGTGCTCTGGGCCTCGCGCCCGTCGGCCGACTGCGGTAGTTCCGGGCCGGGTCCGGCATGCCCTCCCTCCGTCGTATGACATCGGCCAACAATCAACAAAGAATTGCGCAAGGCCGGCGATTCGGACATGCGCACGGCTCGCGATCGGCACGCTGTTGCGGGCCGATTGGGAAGGATAAGCAAGATATATACCGATGCTGCCAAGGGTAGACTGGGGCGCACAAGTTAATGCCCTGGATACCCGCATACGAGACTGATTCACGGAGATGAGCTTGAGCGATCCGTACATGAAGACGGAGAAGGAGGAAACGCGCCTCGAGGAAGCAGCCGTCGAGGAGGAAGCGAAGGAAGGCTCTCCCGCGCCGACTCTTGTGGGGGAAAAGGGCGGCATCGAACAGGCCGGAGGTGGCCCAGCTGCGAGGGCCGAGCTGGCCAACCAACTCGTGCTGGACCAGACGAAGGAGCTGCCCAGTGCTGATGGCGGCGATGGGCGTTACTCATGTATGTAAAACCGTGACCGAACCACCTTATCGCTCATTTCTATGCTAGGTTTTGCAACATGGGAAAAATGGGTCATTGTATTTATCACTTCTATCGCCGCCATCCATTCGCCCCTAGCCGCCAATCTCTACTTCCCCGCTATCCCCATTATCGCCGACGTAAGTGATTTTCACTCCGGTTCGACGCCTGCTGACCGGGTCTGCAGGCATTTGGCAAATCTATCGAACTCATCAACGTCACGGTCACCGTCTATATGCTCCTGCAGGGACTCGCGCCAACAGTATGGGGCAACCTAGCCGACCTGCCCTGGTGCGGCCGACGGCCAATCTACCTCGCCTGCCTCTTCCTCCTCGCCGTCTCCTGCATCGGTCTCGCCCTAACCCCCACAAGCGACTACTGGCTCCTCGTGATGCTCCGGTGCTTCCAAGCCGCCGGGTCCGCGAGCGTCATCGCGCTCGCGAGCGGGACGATCATGGATATTGCTGCGTCGCACGAGCGGGGGATCTTCCTCGGCATCTCAGGCATGGGGCCTCAGCTGGGGAGCTGCATCGGCCCTGTGCTGGGAGGCGTGCTGACGGGCGGCTTGGGCTGGAGGAGCACTTTCTGGTTCCTGCTCATATCGTCAGGGACGACATTCACGATCGAGCTCTTGTTCCTCCCGGAGACGTTGCGTGCCATCGTGGGCGACGGTAGCATACCTGCGCCGACATATAACCGGGCGCTGCTGCCCGTGCTAGGCCGGAAGTTCAGGGGAAAGTACGACCCAGCCCTCAGGCCGCCCGCGCCGAAGAAAGCGGGTCCATTGGAGTTTGTGAAGCTGTTCCGGCACCCGGATCTTCTGATCATCCTTGGGACGAATGGTGCGCTCCTTCTTCTCTGCCTTGCCGTTCCCTTCTGACCGACAAACGACCGTAGCCATGCAGTTCACCATCTTCTACTGCATCCAGACGACGACCTCCCCGCTCTTCCTAGGCAACTACCCCTGGCTGACGGAGACGCAGCTAGGGCTGACGTATCTGGCCTACGGCGGCGGGTGCATCTTCGGCGGGCCCATCTCCGGCCGCCTGCTGGACTGGGACTACGAGCGGGCGAAGCGCAAGGCGCAGGCGGAGCGGGAGGCGGGCGTCATGCATGACCCGGCGAAGGGGTACAGGAACCGCGAGGGCGTGCCGGTGATACATACGCGGCTCAGGCAGACGCCCATCTACTGGGGACTGTACATCCTCATCGTCGTGGCGTACGGGTGGGCCGCAAAGGTCAAGGCGCCCCTGGCGGTGCTGCTGATCCTGCAGTTCTGGGGTGCGTCCTCCTCCCCCACTGTGAGAGGCTTGCACTAACAGAAAAAGCAGCCATGTTCATGTCCATGTCCATCTTCAACGTGACCCAAGTGCTCATCATGGATCTCTTCCCCGGGCGGGGCTCCTCCATCGCAGCGGCAAACAACGTGATGCGCTGTGTACCGGGGGCGGTCGTGGTGTCCATCATCCAGTACGTGTTGGACGCGGTCGGCGCCGGATGGACGTTCACGATCCTCGCTGCGGCGTGTGCGGTGAGCTACCCGCTGCTGATCCTCGAGTGGGTCAAGGGCCCCGATTGGGCACGAAGGAGGGAGGAGAAGGAGGCCAAGGCGTTTGGAGTCTGACGGCGTGAAGGACTGAATAGACGTATCTTGAAGTTTCATGTATCAGCTCGGAGCATTTGTATACTACACCATCACAATGGATCCGCCGCCTTCCCAGCCCGTCACTTGGCCATCTCCAGCTTCGCCTCCTGCACACTCAGGACGCGCCCCATCCCCCTTGCAAAAAACCGGTCCACAAGCGCGTCATGGAGTACCCTGTCCCTATCCGCACACGCATCAGGCACGACCATAACGTCATAGTCCGCATCGACGGCGCTGCGGAACGTGGCGAGCACCACCCCGCTCGTCGCTACCCCGCACAGGAGGAGGCGGGTGACATTGAGCGAGCGGAGCTGGGCGTTCAGCGGGGTGTCGTGGAATGCTGAGACGCGCGGGCGGGGGAGGATCGGCTCGGCCTGCAGGCAGTGTGCGGCGCTTCAGCTCTCTTTGGGAGGTGGGATTGAAGAGGAGTAGGGGCGCACAGGGAGAGGAGCGAGGATGTCTACTACCCCGGACTGGAGAGGGTAGCGGGGAGAGCAGCCATGCCCCTGCTGATCGCTGACTCCCGATTGACACTATACATCTCCTCGTCCGTCCTCTCTCCCCCCTACTGCGCATCAGCGCCAGCGCCCAGCAAAACGAAGAAAGGAAAGGCCAGGCGCGCACAGCACAGATCACATGGACCACCCAGGCCTGTTCTGGCCCCAGCGCGCGGGCAGAGAGGAGCAGCTCGCGAGCAAGAAGGCAGGAGGAGTCGAACCATTCCTTCTCGGGGGTGCGGGCGCGCAGGGGGGTTTGGTAGTCGCAGATTAGCAGGGCGAGGGGGGGCATGCTGCGAGAGAGGAGGGGTGGTCGTGCAGGACCAGGTGAGGTGTGCGTCCGAGTCCTCCGATCTTGTTGCCCTGAGGATTTGAACAAACACACCTTCGCTGGGTTACACGTCATACACTACACCGGTCCTAGGAACACTTTCTTCGCATCCATCAATCCAACTCCTCGACCACTCTCGCTACCCCTCCAACTGCAGCTCCCTCATCGCCTCCTGCACGCTCACCACCCTCCCGCCCCAGCCCTTCGCCGCAAAATAGCCGAAGAGCGCCTGGTGCATCTCCCTGCTCACATCCGCACACGCCTCGCCCACAACGGCGACCTCGTAGTCCGCATCGATTGCGCTTCGGAAACTGGCGAGCACCACCCCGCTTGTCGCTACGCCGCACAGGAAGAGCTGGCGGATGGCGAGGGAGCGGAGCTGCGAGTGGAGAGGGGTGTCGTGGAATACTGATGCGCGGGTGCGGGTGAGGATTTGCTCGTCCTGCGTGGGTCAGCTCTCTTATGTAGGAGAGAGGTGGATGTAGGGCGTACAGGGAGCGGAGCGAGGATATCTATTATCCCCGGACTGGCCGGGCTCGCAGGGAAGGAGCGCATGAATTCCCCGATGGCCGAGTTAGGGTTGACGCTGTACAGCGCTTGGTCCGTCCTATTCGCCCCCTGCCCACTCCATCAGTTTCAGCCCTGGGCTCGTTCCCGAAGGAGCAGAGCGCACGCCAGCGATAACGTGGATCACCAGCACTTTCTCCTCCCCCAGCGTGCGCGCGAAGCGGAGCAGGGAGGCGGCGTGCGATGCGGCGCTGTCGAAGGAGGGTTTGTCGGGCATTAGAGCGCGGATGGGGGCTTGGAAGTCGCATATGAGGAGGACGGTGGGGGGCATGCTGGGCGATGTTGAGGAGGATGTCAAGGCTGGGGTCCCACATGCCAGCCAAATCACGACGGGACCGAGATTGCTGACGATGCACTGGTGCTCACTAAGGCGTAGCTTCACACACGCGGTCTGCTGAAAGGCACTTCACATCGTAGTGCTGTCATGACGCTTCTCCAAAGCCAGGTTGGGAGCGTACAATAGCCCACCTTCGTAGAGCCTGAGAAGACTGGGATGCGATCAACTGACTCAGAGACCGTGACGTGACCGGCGTAACCTACCCTCATCGGCCCCAGGCATATCCTGCCGTAACTTATCGCCGACAAAGACCCTGAGGCTGGGGGACCCTGACGACCCGATTGTCACTGGCGAACAACAAACACCGTCTCCCCCTCAGCTCTCAGCTCCCAGCTCCCAACTCCCATTCTCCCGCTACGACAGTCGCCTGGCCTCTGTTGTCCCACCGACACGCGACACGCAGGAAGATGCCCGTTGCTCGTATCTCACCGGCGCACGGCTGGGTATATGGGCGCGCCAACGCAGCGCAGGATGAGCCCTATCCCCCCTCTTTATCTCTTCCCACCTCCCCCACCTCCCCTCCCCCTCGAGTCACGAGGAAGCGTGCATCCCCCACCCTTAGCAGACGCCCAGGCAGGCACGAGCTATCCTTCCCCGGGGGCAGGTCACATCCGCCCTCCCACTCCACTCCACTCCCGGCGCCCCATCCCCATATCCGCCCTAGCGCAACCCCACCCACAGGTCATCTCACATTCCATTTCGCTCGTTCCGCACGTTCCTTCCCTCACCTGTCGCTCTTTACCCCCCCCTGGTCCCGGCCCACTGCCCCTCGCAACGCGTAACTAGGGCCACTGTACCTGTAAGTGACCCAGCGCAGCTTGTTGACATTCCTAAGTTTGTGCTAACTCACCTCAGGCACCCATCCTATCCCTGCCCCTGATCCACTCTTCACCCTCAGGAACTGAACCTGCCCGGCGCCGCACTCCCTGCCCCAGCCCCAGCCCCAGCTTCAGTAGTACGGGCCCGTTAAATCCCTGCCGAGTGCACACACCGCGATACATCTCTCCAGCCCCCTCCCCCTCCTACCCTTCCACGCCCGCCCGCCCTACCGCCCAGAGCGCTGCCTCGTTCAGCCAAACCTTTGCAAGCCGACCAAGCTCCGCCGCGAAAAGATTCTCTGCAAGCCAGCCGCATTCCTCACCGACTAAGGAAGGAACAAGGCCCAAGGCACAGATGCACACCTGTCCCTGCCGCATCTCACAGGGCGACGTAGCCTACTGCAGCGCCTCCCACGCGCGGGCGGACGCGGCGCTCGCCCTGGCGGGGAACCAGCACACTTTCTACCGCGCTTACTGGCGGCGGTTCGCCCCTGACGCCGCCAGGTCGAGGATGAGCAAGCCCCTCCCCGCTCCCCCTAGGCCAGCGAGGGAAGAAGAGGAATGCGTGCGCTATCCCGTCCCCCTCCTTGCCCCCGGCCCGGCTCTGGCGCCGCAGACCCGACCCGCGCTGCAGCGGTTTCAGGGGTACGTGCAAAAGCAGCTGCCAGACCCGCCCAGCACATGGAGCGTCACCACCTGCGCTACCCGGCCCGCCGTCTCAGCCACGACGGCGGCGACGGCGGGCCTGCCCGACTCTCGAAAGTTCACTTTCCCCCCGCCCTTGCCCGCCCGGAGCTCGGACCTCATGAGCGTGTGCACGACGCCGGATTTGGAGGAGGGGAGGTGGTCGCTCGTGAGCAGCGAGGCGAGCGAGGCGAGCGGCGACTCGGAGGAGGAGGAGGAGGGGGAGAGTGGGGATGGGGATGGGGATGGGGATGAGCGGCCGCCTGGCAGCCCGACGCTCACGAGGGTTAGTGATTGGCTTGAGGTGGCGGGGGTGAAGCTGGTTTTGCTGCGGGGGGCGGCCGCGGGTTCTGGGATATCGGAGGTGGCTCCAGAGCAGGGACAGGAACAGGAAACGCGGGCCCAGGAGGAAAAGGAAGAAGAAACAATCGACATCCCCCCGCCCCTCCCGCCCAAACCAAAACTCCGCCATCGGGAATGCTCCGTGCACCTCCCCTCGCCCTCACACCCCTACACCCCAGGAGCAGCCAACACCCCCCGGGTGAGCACCGCCACGGCCCGCGAGCGGGTGTACGACGACTTGCGAAAGCACTCGATCTTTCGCGCGTATTTTGAGGACGGGGGCGCTCCCGAACGCGAGCGGCTGGAGCAGCGGGAGGGTTTGGGGTCGGAGGCTTTGCAGGCGAGAACGGCCCCGGGGAGGAAGGGTCATTCCCGCAGAGTCTCCGAGCGCTGGGTGCAAGAGGAGAGCGTCCCGCCCGTACCTCCGATCCCGGAGAAGTACAAAGTGCAGCTGGCCAGGCCGCCGCCGGTGGAGAGGTACAGGGAGAGGGAGGAGCAGCTCAAGGCAGGAACACGCTCCATCCACCCGCTGAGGATCAGGAAGCTCCTTGACGCCGCGCCGCCGACGGCGCACGACCCCTCCCCGTCCCCGTCCGCTGGCCCACCCACCCCTCCCAAGTCGACCCCGGGGCCAACTGCCAAAGCTGCAACTGGCAAGGAATGCAAAGCTGACGCTGAAGATAGCGCCGAGCTCGACCCGCAAGAGTACAGGGACAGCCTCGCGGCCGAGAGCGGGTGGTGGGAGCCCACTGCGCCTGCGCTCGTCCTCCCACCGCGAGATGGCGAGCGGGAGATGAGCCTGCGGTTCCTGGCGGAAGACCCATACCCGTACCCCGCTGGAGTGTGGGCGAGCTGAGCTGCTTTGCGTGAAAAAGGACTTTGGACTTTCTCCCTTGGTTATTTATCTGCTGCGGGGAAATGGATATCTGAGCAATGTATTTTAAAGCTTTGTAGTGGCCCTTGAGAGAGAGGGTTTGTAGAAATTACCTTATGGTCAATGTCAATGGATTGCTGGTCCCTTTTTTCAACAGAGCCCTACCCGGACCCTTGCTTTCCGCTGCCATGCGATAGTACTGTACGCGCCAGCGTAGGTGCGCACTGCCATATATGGCAATACCTCCGCGGATGCAGAAAATGAGTGTCTTAAGTGCGCACCGTACGGAAACGTTGGTGACAGTGCGCAGAAATCAAATAATTACATAGCTATCACGAGTCAACAGAGACAACAGACAACATGATTGAGGTAGCACACAGCATTGAATACCTCTCAAAAGCGGGAAGAGAGGAACTAGAGAATCGTCTGAGTTCAGACTTATGGCTCTAACCCTTGTCGGAGTTTACATTTAAGGTCGGACTTATCTGGCCAGGTGCGCAAGCTCGCAAAACGTTGGTGACAGGGGGGAAAGTGCGCTACAAACCGGCCTGGTGACCGGTGACGCGGCGCACCTACGCTGGCGCGTACAGTATTCGACAAAGGCTTACGCGATGTGCTGCTGACTGACGGGATCACGGGGGTTATGTAAGTACTTCACTCGCGAACGGCACTCCCAAACCAGGAACTGAAGCATGTCCAAGAACCTCGCCGTCGTCGTCCCCTCCGTAGGCAGCGGCAAGCTCGCCCCTGCGCGACCCATCGACCTTCCCACGCCGGGGGAGGGCGAGCTCCTGATCAAGGTCGAGGCAGCGGCGCAGAACCCGGTTGACGCCTTCCAGGCGCGTCTTCTCTACCTCCTATGCCGTACGGTACTCAGGCTGACCCCCGGCAGGCAGACACGGGCTGGCTCGTCCCCTCATTCCCCACCGTCTTGGGGTACGACGGTGCCGGGACTGTCGCCGCCGTGGGCGCGGGCGTGTCGGCGTTCGCGGTGAACGACCGGGTCGCGTGGATGCGCCCGTCTGGGGAGAGCGTGTACGGGACCTACCAGCAGTACTGCCTCGCCAAAGCGTCGGGGACCGTCCACCTCCCCGCTACGCTCTTGTTCGACGACGCGGCCACTCTCCCGCTCGCGTACTTCACCGCCGCCATAGGCGTGCACACCCTGCTGGGCGTGCCGCTCCCACTGGACGAGGCGGGAAGTGTCTCCCCCGTCGTAAGGGACGAGTGGTTCCTCGTATGGGGCGCGAGCTCCTCCGTCGGCGCCGCCGCTGTGCAGCTCGCGAAAGCTGCGGGCTTCCAGGTGATTGCCACGGCGAGCCAGGAAAACTTCGCCTATGTCAAGAGCCTCGGGACGGACGTGATCCTGGACTACCGTGATCCCGCTGTACGCCTCCTCTCTCCTGTGGAATGTATGGTAAAACGCTGACCAGAGCGCAGGTAGTCAACAAGATCCAAGCCACCGCATCCCTCTCCCTCGCGCTCGACGCTATCTCCCAGCCTTCTACGTGCGCCGCGTGCATCACCGTCCTCTCCTCCGCGGGCGCGGGGGGCAAAGGGAAGCTGGCCGTCGTCCTCCCCTTCAGCGGGCCCGCCCCGGACAACGTAGTGGTGCGGGACGTCCTGGCGCCCGATGCGTTCGCCCCTGGGCACGAGCACGAGCTGGAGGGGCTAACAAGGCTCTGGCAGGCGCTGGTGAGCGAGGGGAGGCTAAGGCCACATCCCGTTAAGGTGCGTTTTTTCGTTTTGGTCTGGCGGGCCCCGGGGAGCTGATGTGGGGATGCAGGTCATGCCCCATGGGCTGAACTCGGTTGACGAGGGGTTCGACCGCCAGAGAGGGCAGAAGATTAGCGCGCAGAAGTTGGTTTATCGGCCGCAGGAGACGGTGTGAGCTGCGGAGATTTCCATCCGGATGTGGAAAGGGGCGTGCGGGAGTGCGAGAGGAGAATGAAGGTGGAGAAGAGAGAGAAGAAGAACATCCTAGCTTGCCGGCTTAAAAGCAGAATAATGGCTGTTGATAATTGTCTGGACTTGAATTCTTCAACAAAGTACGATTGAAATGCTCTCTGTCACCCGCCCCCAAAGGCAGATGGAGCACGTGCACCTTGCCCAGCGCGTATCACCATCGACAAAAGACCCTTGCTCTCTCTCGATCGCATACCCTCATGCCGCTGCCCGCTCTCTCCCCCTCCCTCCAAACGCAGCACCACCTCCTCTCTTCCCTCCTCCGCCCATTGCGGCGCACCCGGCCCCACGTGCCCTTCTGGAAGCTAGCCGCGCACCGGCAGCCCACGCTCTCGCTCTACCGCGACCTTTGGCGGTTCGCCCCCTCCACACTCGTGCGCGACTGGGTACGGTATAAGTGGGACTTGGGACGGCACGAGACCAGCCCGGGGAAGACGCGGGCGCTGCTGGATGGGGCGGAAAGGGTGCTGCGTGTGTTCTTTCGGGCTTGGGAGGGAGGGGAGAGGGAGCGAGAGGTGTTGGACCGGTATGAGAGGCTCATCTATGCTAAGGGGAGGAGGAACGAGTGGCGGGGTATCGAGAACCGGGAGCTGGTGCGTTCTGCCTATTAACTCTTCGGTACATATCAACGTCGAATGTGTGTGTATTGACTCATACCCGCCAGCAACGACTGCACGCGCTGTACAACCGCCCGATCGTGGTTGGGAACGTGACTTACGGGACGCCGCACAATAAGCCGTTCCCGATGCTCAAGCCGCAGCCCCGCGCAATCTCCCGCATCATCGCCTGGCGGATCCGGGCGCGCGATAGGCGGATGGGTGCGCAGGGGCTGTACATGGAGTGGAAGGGCTGGGTGCTCGATGAGATCAAGGCGGAGCGGATGCTCGGGCTAAGGGAGGGGACGTATGTGGGCCATGAGAAGGAATGGCGTGCGTCTTTCAATCTTTCCTTCTGTCTGCCAGCCTTTCTGTGCTTCTATTTCGCGTTTGGGCAGATGCGGAATGGGCTGATGCTGACCCCGCACAGTGAATCCGATCTACGAGCACGTAGGCAGGATCAACCGCTCGTTCGAGGCGGACTATGAGCGGCAGCACGCCCCGCTAACGGCAAAGCAAGTATCCATCATCCGCTCCGCGCGACGGGAGCGCGTGCGGAACCTGACTTACCAGCGGCAACGCGAGCTGCGGGGGGAGATGACGCGCCGGCTGAGACTGCAGAGGCTGCAGGGGCCCCCCGCGCCCGTCCTCGCCCGATGGGGGGAGAGGGAGAGGATGGAGGATCGGATGGTTAGAGGGGCGGGGTGGGGCGGGTACGCGGGGGAGGTCAAGCTGAGACGGGGGATGACGCGGCCCCGGGAGTGGGGGAGGAGAAGGTGGGGGAAGGAGAGGAGGAGGAAGTTGGGCCTCGAGGTTTATTAGCCCGCGCGGAGGAGGGTGCGGTCGAGAGCCTGAGCCCGAGAGGTGCGGAAGATGCGACGCCGTGGACATATTTCATCCCCTCCGACATGGCAGGAGAGCACGGTCCAGCCCACCGCCCATGTCGGCCGCAGCCCGTTCCCGAACGACCTGACTCCCGCCCAGAAAGGAACTCGAGAGACCTCCGACCTCGTACGGCCCAGCCTGCAGCTCAGGAAGACCAAGCGCGTACGTTGATGTCGTCATTCGAGCTCATGATGCGATTGATGGCGCGACGCTGTCCTTTGCCGGTCTGAGCGGATGGAGGAAGACGATCAGCGAGCGAACGAGGTCTCCCGCATCTGCACGACGATGGATGAACGAATACTACAGTACAAGGCGTCCAGGAGCTGTTTCCCGTCACAACAGCATTGATACCATAGCCGGCTAGCTCATCAATCGTCAATCCCACGTCACCCTCAACATCCGAAACCCACCCCTGAACTACAGTACAGAGTACAGAGTACAGTAGTATCAGGGCTGCCCGATCCCTTGATCCCCCGATCCCCCCAGTCTTTGGAATCAGCCCATCCACCGATCCGATCGCACATAGACTTGCCGCACCACCTTTCCCTTGTGTGGGTGCACGCGGCAACGCATTATTTTCTGGGGTGGTTCCTCTTTCCACCGTGGTGTGCAAATCTATTCTCGCATTCGCCTATTGAGGACAACCGTCCGGTTCCTGTTGTCGAGTGCTCGAGCAGATGGTCCTCTCAGCAGACGCCTGAGTCACGCGACTTGACTGGACAATGTGTTCACCCCCTGCCCAGATGGACAGGAAGTTGGGGTAGGAGCCCTTTCACCGAGGCATTCCCGCGCTGGCGCTCGGTTCTTCTGCGTTCTTTATGGGCGAGAGACGGGCGAGCGGCACGAGGCTGGGAGGACGACCCTCATTTCCTGGCGAGTACCTTCAGCCGGTGCTCGGGGGAGGAGAGCGCCGGCGAACATGGAGCAGTTTGCAAAGAGTACTGTGGTACAACTGACAAATGACATCAGGGCGTATGTAACCCTCACATACACGCCCAGCCCGCCGGCGCATCACCCGCCCCTCGTCAGAAGCAATTCGGCTCCGAGGCGCCCGAGTTCCCGATTTCCCGATTTCATTAGGAGCCGTGATGATCACTGGCCAGGCGTGGTCTAACGCCTAGTAACTCGCACCCCCTTCCCTCGCACCCTGCGCGCCCCGAGCAGGAAGCGCCGGTCTTTACTCCATATGTGAAAAGCGCCGAGACAGCACGTGTTGAACATGCGCGGTTTTGGGGTGCACCCTCTTCCACGTCCTGTTCGCGTTGGGTGCTGATGCACTTGTTCGCCTTGGTCCTTGATGCTATTCTTCGCCTGCGCCCGTCTCCCGACCCTCGCGCGGGGGGCTGATGGCCCGAGGGGCGAGTGTGCACGATGGTGCTTGGGCGAATGAGGGTGCCCTCTGGCCGCTTGCTGCATGATGTCCCACGCTCGCATGAGAGGCTGATGGATGCTCTGGGGCGAAGGGAGGCGAGGCTGCGTGCGGACGCGCCGAGCTGGGCGAGTACTTGCGCATGGTGTAGATTTTGGGGTGCGTTTCCTTGCATCCATCATGCGCTGAGGGAGAGGTTGATGGGAGGACGTTGTAGCCTCCCCCAGGCGTATAAAACCCGCACAAACAGGTTGTAGCCACACCACTCTTCGCCGCCCACACCAGCACCAGCACCCTCCCACCCCATACCCGCTCTCCCCACCTCGCAAACATGTTCACCCATACTCTCCCAACCTGCCTCCTCGCACTCCTCGTAGTACTGGCACAGCACGCCCTAGCCTACCCGGTGTACACGACCGAGACTGTCGATGCTGCCAATGCGATCACGGGCAAGGCGACCTGGTTTGATGTCGGGCTTGGTGCGTCTCCCTCTCTTCCCTCTCTCCCTCTCCTGCTGTTATTCGTTGCGTGCGTGCTTACCCCCTCGCAGGCGCCTGCGGCTACACGGACACCGACCTAGACTGGATCGTCGCCCTAAACGAGGCGCAATACGAGTCCTCCCCCGGGGCATACTGCAACCGTTTCCTAGTAGTCGAGAACACGCAGAACGGTGCCGCGGCAGTGGCGAAAGTGAGGGACATGTGCCCCGGCTGCGCGTACGGGAGCTTGGACATGAGCCCGGATCTGTTCAAGGCTATCTCTACGGGAGGGTTGGATGAGGGCGTGTTTCCTATCCGGTGGAGCGTGCGTCGATTACTTTTTCTTGGTGGGGTGGTGGGAGGCTGACAAGTGTTAGTGGCTCCCGGAGGACTACGAACCCGCGGGGTACTAGCCGGACCGCACCCGGAAAACACAGCTCACTAACGCCCTCTAACGACCACCGCTCCAAGTCATATCATATTATCATGTGTATCTCCTCTTTCGATTCGATTTCTCGCTCTGGGCCGGAGCACGCCGGGTAGGCTCTGTGTATGCTATTAGTAATGGTAGAAAATGGGTTGTATTATAGTTGTTGTAGGGAGTAGGAGGTGAAATGATGAAATGAAAATGACGATCAAAGCTGTTTATCCCTGGGCAACGTAGTTGCATCAGGTTTTCCCAGACGAAATGTTTGATCCCGCCCGTCTGAACCTTCCTAATCCAGAACAGGGTTTTTTTGATAATGTATCACCTTGCGCACTCACATAGGTGGCTTGCTTCTCCACTGCAAGCCAACCGGCTAGTTTGCTTGACCTTTGCGTTCAGCTCTTTTGCTTTGGTTGTCTATATTATACTCTACAACGCATTGGATATAAACTCATATTAGTTGCAAATCACTTTGCTACCTCATGTATCGTATCGTCGAGAAAGCAGTTTCATTCAGCCTGCCTGGTACATTCTTTATTTCTCAACTATGGCTGCAATGAAAGGCGAGCTGGGCCGGCCGGGTGGGGGGGCGGGAGGCCGGCGCAGCGAGCTGGATACCAAGTAATTGCACTTTCCAGATCGTTGCCCAGGGCTGCGCGGAGCGGATAACTATCTGCATTGTGCAGCATGGGGAGCAAGACACGTGCATCACAACGCCCGATAAGCGCCGCAATAAGCGCCCACCTCTTCGGAGGCACGGCTCCGCCACCTCCTCCAGAAAATTTGACTCCGCTTCTCTCCTGCATCCATCGCTCCCCCCGCCCGCTCCTTCATCTCCTCTCCTCTCCTCGCATCGAAAGTACCGCGTGGCATGCCCCTAGACAGCCACCACCATCTTTCCCGTCTCGGCTGGGCAGGGCAGGGCAAGGCCCTGCGGGCGGGCGGGCTCACGCGGCCGTTGAACGTGAGCCAGAAACGGACGCTGGCGGGCGTGGGGAAGGATAGGGATGAGGCGTTCCCTTTCTGGGACCAGTAAGTCTTTCCCCTAACCCGCTCCAGGGGGGGATGCAGTGTTGATAAAGCTGTTTGTGCGGATAGCGTGTTCACAGCTGCTGCCGGGAACGTCGTCATCCGAGTCCCCAAAGACGATAGCTCAGACTCCGTACGTCCGTCCCTGCTGCTGCCCTGGACAGGTGCTAACAAGGCACAGGAACAGGAACAGGAACAGGAGCCGGACACCCCCCCGCCCGCTAATACCCCGCTACAGCGCACAAGTACGGGAATCATCTCCAACCGCCGGCCGCAGGGGGGCACGCCGGCGCTCTCGGGGAGCTCGACACCTACGCTCGTGGAGGATGGCGCCGCGGCGGGGAGAGTGAGCTTGTTGGCGCTGGCGAAGCAGCAGGCGGCGAGGAGTATGTTGTATGCGAGGTTCTTTAGGGGGCCGGTGTTGAGGATGGAAGAGGAGGAGGAGGAGCTTTGCGAGGAGGGAAGGGGAGGGGAGGAAGGGAAGGAGCAGAAAGAGATGGGAGAGGGAGAAGAGGTCGTGGAGACGCTGATGGTGCAGGAGACTGTGATGGTGGAAGTGACGAGGAAGAAGCGGAAGAGGCAGGATGCCGAGACTGGAGCTATTGCAGGATCTGGCGAGGGGAAGCCGAAGAAGAGAAAACGACGCACATTCGCTCAAGACGCTACTGCCGAACAACCAACCGTGGTCGCTCCTCCCCCTCTGGATGACGGACCAGCACCGACCTTATCACCACTTGCTGAGCAACCCTCTGGGCCGAGCGACAACGAGAAGAGACAGAAGAAGAAGAAACAACGCTCCCTCGAGGAAGCCGTTACCGACGTCGACGAGGCCGAGCGCAAGCGCGCGAAGAAGCGGCGGAAGGAGGAGAAGGCCGAGCGGACGCTAGCCAGAGCTGCGAGCGCTGCTACTACACCGACGCCGACGCCAGGAGCGGCACTGGCTGGACGTGGCCCTGAGCCGTTACTGGCCTCTACCAAGGTTACGAAGGGCGAACGGAAGGACAAGAAGAAGCGGTGAGACGGTGCCAGCTCGTAGACCGTGTAGTGCAGACTGGGCATCTTGTCTATACCTTGCATCACCTATACCCGTTTATCACGCATGCCCTTCAATTACCTCACGTGTAGATTTACGATGCGGGAGAGGGACGATGAGACTGTCGTCACTATGGAATTCACTAGCGTAAACGTGCCCTCCGTCCCCGCCCAAAGTGTCTGTATGTACGTATGCATGTACCAAGTGCAGTGCGAAACCGTCCTCCTTTCTCCGTGCCATCCCAGGCAGTCCGGACCATTTTGCGACAGCGTCTTCAGCCCTGTCATGTACCTTCAAACCCCGTCCATGCAAGGCTCCGAGAACCAGTCCACTATCGTTCCTTTTGTGCGGCTCTTCCGCTTTAGATATACAAATCCGCCTCCTCCCAATGCGGCCTCCTGGACCCCCACCTCCTCGGCCCATTATAGTCTGCCCGCACGACGAATCAGCACACCCGGTTCCGTTCAAAGCAAAGGAAGGCGCACAAGAGCTCGTATCCCTCACAGGACTTATCCCCGCGACGCCCGCAACGTTAATATACCCATCCACGTTCACCGCCGGCGCCCCCTCCTCCTCCCCTCCCTCTCCCTGTCCATTGCCCAGAGCAGCAGCAGCCCCCTCATGCGGCCACGCCGCCCTGCAAGTGACGCACGTCCGTCCATTGGGTGTCTTTGCCCACTGCGTAAAACAGCCTTTATGCAGCCCATTCCCGCAGCTGCGGCAGAATACGAGTCCCGCATCCGAGTTGACAGGCATGGCCTCGTAGCAGATCGGACAGTCGTCCCCCTCCTGCGGAAGCCGTTTTGCCGCCGCTGCGGGTGCGCTCGCGCTAGCGCTGGTAGAGGCGGTCGCGTATGCCTGTCGGATCCGCTCGGCTGCTACGACGGTCGGCGCAGCGGGGGCGCTGTTGAACACCTCTGCGAGCTCGGTGGAGAGGAGGGCTCTGCACGCCGGGTCAGAACTGATGCACCGCTCTCCCTCTCTCTCACGGTGGGATAGGATCAGAGACGCACTTTTGGTAGTAGTATGACGAGTATTGCGAGACGTTTAACACTTTGAGGAATACAAATAGCTGCGCGGGTCAGCGCTCCTTCCTCTCACCGAGACTAAGGCAGGCCAGGACTCACGATATGCTTGCAATGATTTCCCTTGAGCGCATCAGGGCAGTTGCACGCGGGCACTTTATCGATCGTGACCGTGTATATCTGCCGCCTCTCTATCAGCCGCCGGTCCGCCAGAGGAAGGAGGAGAGGAGAGGGGCGCGCACATTCCCAGTCGAGCCGAGCACTTTGAACGTCTCCCGTAGCTCGTCCCCGTCCCTCTCCCGATCGACGAGATAAAACCTATCCCCACACGCACGCCCATCAGCCCCTCCTCTCCCCAATTGAGATGAGATGAAAGCACGCACCTCTGGGTCAACACCCTCTCCACGCGATCCAACACATTCTGCGGACAGCTCTTCCTAATCCTGGCAAGCCGTTTCTCCTCCCGCGGAGTGTCGGGATCCTCCTTCTTCCGCTTCTTCCTCGGCGTCTTGGGTGAGGAGGTGACGGAGCCTGCGGCAGAGCGGCTCGTCGAAGCGCGGGAGGAGCTGGCCCAGGTGGACGGACCTGCCGGCTCGCCAGGGCGCGCAGGGATGAAGGTGCGCGCGACGGAGGCGGCGTTGTTTGTCGCGCGGAGGAGGACGTCCTCTTCCTCTTCTTGTGAGTCTGAGTCTGATGCGGACTGGGGCGCGGGGCGAGGCGAGGGAGAGGGCGAGGGCAGGCGCTTTCGTTTGCCTGTTGCCATTGGAGGAAAGCGAAAGGAGGAAAGTGGAGAAATGAAGGATTTGGTTACTAGGGAGTGTAAGGGTCCGGGTAGTTGTTGATTGCCGGTGTTGAGTGCGGTGGAGGAGACGTTTACGGTGACTGTTCGTGGTTCGCGCGCTGATGAGCGGCTGATGGACATTACAAACTGCACAGCCACAGATAATGCCTCCCTCATTTACCGTCGACGAGTCGAGGATGATCAATGATGTCTCAGTCTTGTTGCGCATAATTGTCACTATTCAACGTCTGTTCTCTGTCTGCTATACAACCCCCTGCGGAGTATTTTGTTATTGTACAAACCACGCCAACGTCGGCGCAGCCAAGTACGCGAGCGTTATGGCTCGCTCTCCTCAACGGCAACGTCGACGTCGTACGCCACACGCGCACCAACCCACGCATACGGGTAGTTGTGCTGCCAAAAGTTACGGAACGTGCGGCGCTGGGCGATGCGCGGGTGGGTGGCGTACGAGCCACCGAGCTACACCCATCCCAAGGTCGTCAGTCACCGCACTGGTACCAGCGAGAGGAGAGAGGAGCGTACCACAACATGGTGCGTTCCGTCGTTGAAGTCGTTCGAGTACCCCGGGTAGACTTGGGACGGTACGAATCCCTCGTACGCGTTCATCACCGTGGACGTCCATTCCCACACGCCGCCATTATGCCCCCTGTTCTCCTTCGCGTTCCAGTACGGTCTGCTCAGGCTCGCTCAGTAATCACCTCCTCCCAACGAAGGCACACTCTGAACAGTGACTCACGGAACCGGATGCCAGTTCTTCAAGCCAACATTGGCCATCTCCCCCGCGTCCGTCTGGTCCAGGAACGCACGCAGCTCGACTTCGTCCGGTATGCGTCCGCCCTTGGCAGCCGCGAACGCAGCAATGTCGTCGTACGCCGTCTGGAGGGGCCAGTGCTGCGCGACCTCAAACTGGACGGGGCCAAAGACGGTGCGGACCTGGCTTCGTCAGCACGCGCGCGCTCCGCGCAAGCCGAACAACATACCTGGATGTCGCCGTCCACCAGCACCCAGCTCGGCGGCACGCTGCGCTCCGTCTGCTCCCACCACGCGCGGTACTGCCCGTTCGTGATAGGCGTGACCTCGATCCTGACGCTACCGTGATGCACAAGCCGTGCGGGGCTCTCGTTATCCCAGCCAAACTCGTGCGTCTCCTTCCACGCCTCGTCCGTCACCAGCCCGTCCTCCGCCTCGAGGTCGTCGTGCCCCAGCTTGATGCTCCCCGCGTTGAGCAGCACCGTGGGCACGGGGTTCGATGCGGGCGGGAAGGCCGTCCACTCCTTGGCGAGCGAGGCGAAGGGGGGGACTGCGAATCCCGGCGGGGACTGGGAGCCGTTCGGCTCTCCGGCAACTTGGATCAGCATGTACAG
The DNA here is from genome assembly GCA_001630345.1 of Calocera viscosa TUFC12733. Lineage (NCBI taxonomy): Eukaryota > Fungi > Basidiomycota > Dacrymycetes > Dacrymycetales > Dacrymycetaceae > Calocera > Calocera viscosa. Next base: position 201,408 of record KV417281.1, on the reverse strand, counting down.
CAGCGTCTGCCAGGGCGTCAGCAGCTGCTCAAGCGCACAAACCACGGACGAACCTCGAGGTGCATGATCTCGTGCTCGAAGACCATCGAGAGAATGCGGCCAACGCGGCGCAGGCAGTCCTTTTCTCCGGTCTCCATATGCTCGTACAGCTGCGCCACACGCATGCGGACCGCATCGCGGAAGGCGAGGATCTGGTCGAGCGTCGGCCAGTCCTCGTCCTTCTCCGGAACGATAGAGTGATCCTGGCGATTCCTGGCGTCAGTGCACGCGCACAGATCGAGAGGCGTTACACTCACATGACACTGGGTCGGGTCGTCCACATTTGGGTCAATGCCACGCTGTGAAAAAAGGTTATTCCCCAGTCCGCGCGGACTTGGAGCCAGACATACCTCGAAGATGTCCTACACGAGGCCTATTAGCCCAGGACGGAAGCAGCGAAGGGAAGAAGCATACCTTGAAGTACTCCGGCTCGGTGTGCGGTTCCTGGAAAAGGCGGGACAAGTGAATGTCGAGGAATCTGCGGGTAGACGAGCCGGTGTCAGACGCTTCGCGAAGACTTCCGATGATCTAGGCGCTTACGCGGGGATGTGCCCAAGATAGAAGAGGCACTTGTGCCGCAGGTCGATCGGCTTTCGGTGCATCATCGTCTCGGGAATCATGCCCACGGTGACACAATCCCAGGCCTTCCAGAGCTCGTTCCATTCGTCGAGGGTCGGGACCCCGCCGGTGGGCACGCGTTTCAGCTGGGCGCGGTCGTCGTCAGCTGACGCCTGCGCGTTGGGAGAAGACGTCGAGTGCATGCTGCTTGCGCTCGCGTCGGGGTTGAACACATGGCTGTTGACAACAGGTTCGAGGCTCGGAAGGAGCGGGAAGTGGAATGCGGGCCGCTCGAGCAGGTAGAGCGTGTACAGCGGTTCGCCGGTCTCGCTGTTGAGGTTGGGCGAGGGGTAGGCGTCAATGACGCGGAGATTCGCCCCACTGAAGAGGGTCGCCACGTCCGAACGTGAGTACTGCAGGGAGCCGTCAGCGACACGCGGTCGTTTCGGGAAGCCGGTGAGCAGACCTTGTACGAATACTCAATGTTAATGTCTTCGCCTCGCTCGATGTCGACGGAAAGCTCCTCTTCATCAGCCGATGCCGGTGGAATGACGATCTGCATGTCCTCCCTGGATCTGTAGAACGCCTCATGGCGGCCTATTACATCATTTTCCCGATCAGCTCGCCGCGAGCGGCAAAGGAAGGCAGCAGAGCCCCACCTTCTTCAACGTCGTACTTGCCGACATATTCCCAGTGGCTCGGCTCGAATCGCGGCTCGCCCATCTCGCTCGCGGCGTTCACCAGGCCGTTCATGATGAACTCGTTTGTCCAGTAGTCTTCGGGGCTGTACGCAGACTGGACACGCCACTGCTCGTTCCGCCCGTCAAGGCCGAGGAGGAGGGTGTCCCTGCTCCCGGGGCGGAGGGGCAGGCTGGCCAGGAAGGGCGCAGCCGCCTGCCGAGTGAGGTTTCCGAGGGATGAGCCGAGGAAGAGGAGGTGCAACGGAGGCTGTTCGCCCTCCCCCTCGGAAGCCAGTCGGCGCACCGCCGGAGCAGGTGTCGCGAGCGGCGGCGTCGAGGGCGAGGACTCGGAGACGGACGAGCCGGCCATGGAGAGCGTGGGCGTGCTGCTCCTGACTGTGCTCGTGTCCGTCGGCTCGAGCGCGCTGGGCGGCTCGAGCGAGCGCTGGGTGTTGCGCCCGCGCTCGCAGGCCTCGCCAAAGGATTCCATCTCGTCTTTGTCCAGCACGGGCGTCTCGTGCGCCTCTGCCACGGGAGCGTCAATCCCCCCAGAGCGGATGAACTCAATCCCTCCTTCGTACGTGCCCCATAGGCCGTGGGCATCCACTTTTCCGGTGAGCTCAGCGCCGTACGTCTGCATAAGCAGCTTGAGCGAACGTTCGAGCTCGCCGTGCTCCAGGTCGAGCGCGTAGTACGTGAACGGGGCTGAGGCGGCGTCGGGCGGGGCGAGCTTTGCCATCGCGCGGAGGAGGAGGGAAGTCTTGCGGAGTGCGCTGGGGGAGCATGCGGGTCAGCGGGAGCACGAGACCAGGGGGTGATATAGGAAGTGCGGAAGAAGCGGGAGATAATGAATGACGAGGCTCCATTGTATACGCCCACCATCGGGATCAGCATTAGCATCAGCATCATCAGCCATAGCCGAGAGCGGGATAGGGATAGGGATAGGGTGCGCCCCGGTCCAGACTGATGGGAAACCGAAGGCGTCGGAATGCGCAAAGAAGCAGAAGCGGAAACTGCGGGGGAGACCCCTCCGCGCGCGCTGTGCGGGGAACTGAACGCGCAATCGCGATTGCCTCGTGCGGCCACGTGCGATCCCCGCGCGCCCCTGGGCAAGCCATACAAAGCATCCTGCCCGCTGGTAGACCTGCCAGCGCACGACACGCGCGATGCATGCAGCGCTGATAGGCCCGGTCCAAGCGCTCGGCGCTCAATCACCGACAAAGGCGCAGCAACAAAGAGCGCCGCAAGGGGGAACCGCGGACCCGGGTGCGGTGCGTGATGTGCGGCGCTCGGGAGTGCCGACTTCCGAAGGCGCGAGGATGGAAGCGGGAAAGTGGAAGCGGGAAATGGGAAGATGGAAAGAGTAGATGGGATGGAGAAGAAGCTCACCCAGCACCGAGCTCGACCATTACTCCCTCTCCGCTCTGGAGGCCCATGCGGCGGACGATCTCGTCCGCCTGACGCTTGAGGATGCCCTCCTCCTCCGGGAAAGGATAGTACACATGGGACTGCGCCGTCAGCTCGTCGTATATCCTCAAACCGTCGCCGCCGTACAGGAGGACGGTGGGCAGGCTGCGTTTCCCGGGTGGCTGGTCGAGGCCGGTTCGGATCTGGTCGCACGTGGAGCTGGCCGTGAGTGGGGAAAGCGTGCGCACGTCCGTTATGGCCGGAGCGTACTCGGCGGAGGCCGTATCGGTGCCGATGCCGGGCCGGGTGTTGGTATGCATTGGCACGGGGCCGGCGCCGGTGAAGGCAGGTATGGCGAGTTGGGGGGACGACATTGCGCGATTGGAATGGGGGCTGACGATCGGGGTGGGGCTCTTATAGGCAAGGCGGGCGCTGAATATGGTTATTGCTTATGTGGTGCAAGTGCAATGGTGTGAGCCGAGCGCGGTGCCGTGAGCCGCGTGGGATCGGCGAGCGAGCACGGCGGTGTGTGGTATGTGATTGCACTGAGAGAATGTAGTGCTGCGAGGTGAGGTCTCAGAATGGGGCGCGCACGTTGATGGGCGGGGCGTGTGGCCAGCCTTCGGAGGGCATATCCCAAAGCGGGGTCAGTCATCAGCGCCCAACCCTGCTTCGTCATTCCATTCTTCCCTGATCGACGCTCGACTCACAGTCACAGTCACACTGTGACGAGGGCAAAGCAAGACGGGACGCCCCCGCTCGATCCATATCCATATACGGCAATCGGGGTGCCGTCTCGCTTCACGGGCAGGGCAGACCCGGCAGGCCGGCTTCGGGAGACCAGCCGGGTTGGGATGGGCGATGCGTGGCAGAGGGCGATGCAGTCATCGGGAGGGGCATGACCACACGCGGGTGGTCTATGCGCGTTTAGCCGCACGAGTGCCTTGATCGCGTCCGACTCCGCATCTTCTTCCATCATCCGATTCATATTCCCAGCCCGTCTCGCTCGTCCTTATTTGCTTCCACTCACGTGCCCAGCCCTTGCACCCGCCCAAAACGCGGCAAAAGGGCTAAACGTATCCCATGACGTCGGCCTCTGTCCATCCTTTACTAAGCCATTCATTCCCCTTCCAATTCCCATTCATGGCCCAGCACACGCTAGCTGCGCCGTTCCCAGGCTGCAAAGCGCTGACCAAGAAATACAATCATTTGTAACTTCGTGACTGGTCTTTGTGGGAAATTGGCCAAACACCGACAGGATGAGTCGGTCCTAATGTACTGCACCCTGCTAGCGCTGTCTCACCTCGCTCAGCAGCTTACCCGAACCAGGCAGAACGCGACCCTAGCAATCCCCGCCCATACCCTGGGGGCCCTGCCCCGAGCCCCGGCAGGCCCGGGCCCGGGCGTCCGGCCACGACCGCCGGATTCCCTTTTCGGGCTTGCTCTCCTCCCCCGCGGATCTGTCTGCCAAAATTGACTTTTACACTTTACCCTTTACACTTTTTACACTCCTATTACGTCCCCGCACTTGCCGAGCGGGGGGGCGGGACCATCAGCCATCAGCTCATCCCCGCACATGGGCGGGAGAACGCGGCAAACCCTCTTCCCCAGCCTGGGCGCATCAGCATCAGTTGGCAGTGCGCGCGGGAGCAGTGCGAGCCTAATAGGCCGCGCCTCGTTGGTGCGTTGCTCAAAGGTGTCGTCCCAGCCAACCTCTGGGCTGTTCCAACTGTGCCAGTCATGTTCCCGGCCTTCCTGGCTTCTAACGCGCACCCACCTCCCAACCCCGCTATCACCCCGCACGCCCGGAACCTCCGAACCATTCCCCCGCCCTTCCCCGCCCTCGCCCCGCGCCCTACTCTCATTCTATCCCTGGTCCCCCCAACCCCTCCCCCTCAACACCCATCCCGCACGCACCTCCCGCACCTCCCACGCCAGGCTGGGGCGGGGGGCGGCTCAACCCCCTCCGAGGCTTCGCATGATCCGCTCACTGGCAGACTCTCGCGTGACCACTAGGTCCACGAGACCAGGCACGCCGCACAGTACCCCCAGTAGTCCTAGTCCTGCCTTGCTCTGCTCTGTCCACCCCTCCGCTCTCTGCACATCTGTACATCTTGCGCCAACCCCGGATCTCGCACTCTCCATCGGCGCCGATCTGCTCGATCCAGTCCTGGGGGACGGGCGATCCTCGCGGATCTCGAGCTAGAATCTCGCAGCAGCATTGCATCCCGTGGACCGTGCCCAGCGGGCGTTGTTCAGCGCCCTGCTCCATTGTGCAACGAGGCTCTGGCTCGACCGCGTGCCGCGCCCATGCTTCTGCAATTATGCAATAGAATTCGTGTTCCATTCCCTGCGCCTGGCTTCTGCGACCTCGTCCCCTCGCGTAAGCGGCAGATGATCGCTGGCCGTGCTTTCACCGCACCGGTTCTGGGGAAATTGACAATGCACAAATGCAAATGGGTGATTGACGCGCTTCTGTGGTCAGCGGGTCGAATTCTCCGAGCATCGCTGGGAAAATGACGTGCACGCTCTGGGCTTTCTCTGGCCTACAACGAGCAAGTATCATCAGCCTCGGCAGACCAGCGGTCATCTGCTGCGAATCACCACTTGGACTGGGTTAGCAAGCGGCCCGCGCGGTCCCCGCTGTCATTTCCGCCGGCCATCTCCACGCGCCCTAATGGGATCCGCTCAGAATGCCAGAAAAAAAAGGGTTGCACGATTGCTCGAACACTGGGACGTCCCTCCTTGGCCGGAGCGGCACGCGATACTGGCACACCGCGCCGCAGGAGGTGTGGCGACGCAACCGCAAGCTGTCCTCCCGCGCCGTCACGATCTTCCGCGCATGATCCGCGTCCCCGACCGTCCATAGCCAGCCCCCGCCCGCAGAGCGGATGTCCCAGCGGGGCCGCGTCACCGCCCGCGTTTGATCGCGGGCATCTGCGGTTGCCGGGGGGGTCGATCGCCGCTTTGTCTCTGTTGGGAGTCGGGAGACCGACGCGGCGGGGAGAACCTCCACCCGCTGCATTTGGGGGGCGAGGACAGCACGGGCCTGGCAATGCTCGTGGAATATTCTGCCCCAGCACCTTATATGCAGGGGCTTGCGTCACCCTCTCCCTTTATATGGGCCGCGCGGATGCGTCGGCGGTCGAACATCAGGCATGCGGGACAGAGAAGAAAACGAATGTGGAGGAAGGGAAAAACATCATTTTGATACTTGTTTGCCAACTACCTGGATTGAACAGGTGACCATTAGAAATCAGCATATGCTTCAGTCTACCGCGCTCCCAACTGCGCCAAGTCGGCATGAATCTGGAAAGGGGCCGCTTCTATTCCCTTCTTTGCCCCACAGAATACCGAATTCGCCCACCCTCATATCGGTACCTATGCACCTTCATAATCGCCCATTTCTTTACCGGGCGTGGTCCCTGATCAGCCCCCACTTGCATCCGGTCGCCCCGTCCTAAAATGACGGGCCGCAGCATGATAATGCCCGTCCAGGGTATAAGATTTCCTTATCGAGGTGCATCGTGCTTTCGGTGCACCTGCCTACCCTGCCAGATCCGCGTTAAGTTGCCACAAGTGAGAGGGATGACTGACTCTGCCGGGGTTAACGTGCAGCCGTCCTCTGCGGGCGTTCGGCATGCGATCGCACCAGCACACAACTCGGGAAAGGTATCGTCATTCAGAAAGGTTCAGTGGAGTGGCACTACATTCATCCCCCTGGGAGATCATAGTCGGAAGGTAAGAAGGGCAGAGTCATTTCTTCGTAAGGTTAAGGATCATGAAGCGAGTCGGAGAAGGAAAGGAACAAGTACAAACGCCGCCGGCCTCGCGGCTTGTCCACACCACCACGCCGTCTATCATCCTCTAGTGCTCCGCAGCGTCAAAGACCGCCTCGTTCTGCGCGCCCTCGCCGACAGGTGGCTCCTCGCCCAGTCCCTCAGCAGCCTCGATGATCTCGTAGAGCCTGCTGGCGATCTCAGGCGGGGGCACCTTGCCGCTGAGGATCTCCCTAGCGGGCACGGGCGAGCCATAGAAAGCTTTGTTCGCGTCCTTGCGCTCGACGAGGACGGTTCCCTCGAGGGAGATGCCGGCAAAGAGACCCTTGCTCTTGCTGTAGCTGAACATGGGCGCCGGGTGCGCCAGCGCACTCTGGACCGCGCCGCCCGTCCCGATTGGCCCGGCCGTCGCGCTGATATTGCCGCCAATGGTGACGTTGCCACCCATGGAGAATGCGCGGACCGCGTCGTCGCTGTTGAGCACAATGACGAAATCGGTGATATCGGCGCCGATCTGTGCGCCCCAGCCCACGCCGGCAGTCGCGATCGTCGACGGGGCGGACCAGGAGCCGTCAGGCAGCCGCGCGATCACGATCCCCGACCCCATCTTGCCGGAGAAGATGAATCCGGCCTTGATCACCTGGAAGATTGCGAGGCCACGGGCGCGCGCGAGCACAGCGTGTGGGATCACATTGAGTGCCGAGTCGGCCTGATCTGGGCTGGCTGCATACATGAAGCACATTAGCTGCGAACTAGCATGAGGGATAAGAGACGCACCGAGGAAGCTAGCAAGGATCTTGGCCGCCTTCTCCGCCTCGCCTGGGAGGGAGAAGGACTGTGCGAATCCCTGACCCTCTTGCACGCCCCGCGCGGTCGTCTCGGAGATGAATGTGCCGGCCTGTGAGCCAGCCTTGGTGGCTGCAGCCTTGACCTTGTTGAATAAGGACATGTGGGCGGGTAAGGTTGATGTGAGTTGGTGCGATCGATATGATACGATTAGGAATGTGTCACTGAGAAAGAGGTCGAAAGTAGTAAATAGCTGATAAAGCGCTGAAGCGTCGTATATGCGTGCAGAGACAGCCGAGACGGTTATATGCTCAGAGGAGAGGAGTTGCGCAGGCCCGCAGGGTTGCTCCTGAGGTGCCCGACCAGTGACGTGCCTGCCCCCGCTCGGCCTGCGCTCGTGACGGCACTGCCTCCAGCACCGGAGCCGACCTAACGGGCTGCGCCGGGATTGTACTTTGTTGAAGAATGCAGTCCGGACAGTTATCAGCAGCCATTATTCTGCTTTTAAGGCGGCAGGCTACGCTGTTCCGAGGATCCATGAACAACTGCGGCGGACAATTGTAGCGAGCTGACAGCTTCATGCTCTGCTGGATGCACTGTGCAATTGCCTTATCGGGAAAGGCTTGGCATTTCTCATACCACTAATGCACCCTGGTATGCACCCGACAAGTCTTTTCAGAGCAAAGTATTTCATTAGTTTATTTGTCTTGCTAACGTCGTACATCCTATTCTCTCTCTTCTCCGCCTTCATTCTTCTCCTTTCGCACTCCCGCACGCCCCTTTCCACAGCTGGATGGACCTCTCCGCAGCTCACCCCTGCGTGAACTGCGGATGATAAACCAACGTCTGTGCCCTAACCTGCTCACGTTTCTGGAGTTCGATCCCCTTGTCAACTGAGTTCAGCCCAAGGGGCATGGCCTGCATGCACGCATCAGCTCCCCCCTGGCCCGCCAGACCGAACGAAAACGCACGTGAACAGGATACGGCCTGAGCCTGCCCTCGCTCACCAGCGCCTGCCAGAGCCGCGTCAGTCCCTCCAGCTCGTGCTCGTGCCCAGGGGAGAAAGGATCGGCATCGCGCGCCAAGACGTGCTGCACCGCCACGTTGTCGGGGGCGGTCCCGCTCAAGGGGCGGACGACGGCCAGCTTCCCCGCCGCGCCCGCGGAGGAGAGGACGGCGATGCACGCGGCGGACGTAGAAGGCTGGGAGATAGCGTCGAACGCGAGGGAGAGGGATGCAATGGCTTGGATCTTGTCGACGACCTGTGCTCATGTCAGCATTTCGCTACACACTCCACAGGAGAGAGGAGGCGTACATCAAGATCATCATAGTCCAGGATCACGTCCGTGCCGAGGCTCTTGACGTACGCGAAGTTCTCCTGGTTCGAGGTAGCAATTACCTGGAAGCCCGCAGCCTTCGCGAGCTGCACAGCGGCTGCGCCGGCGGGAGAGTTCGCGCCCCATACGAGGAACCACTCGCCCGCTACGACTGGGGCGACCTTCCCCGCCTCGTCCAGCGGGAGCGGCACGCCCAGCAGCGTGTACACGCCTACGGCGGCGGTGAAGTATGCAAGCGGGAGCGTGGCCGCGTCGTCTAACGAGAGCGTACTGGGGAGGTGGACGGTCCCCGACACCTTGGCGAGGCAGTACTGCTGGTAGGTACCGTACCCGTTCTCCCCAGACGGTCGCATCCACGCAACCCGGTAGTGCACCGCGAACCCCGACACGCCCGCGCCCACGGCGGCGACGGTCCCGGCACCGTCGTACCCCGGGACGTTGGGGTAGAAAGGGACGATCCAGCCCGTGTCTGCCTGGCGATCGGTCAGCGTGTATGCCGTACGGTGTGAGAGGCAAGGACGCACGTGGAAGGCATCCACTGGGTTCTGCGCCGTTGCCACAACCTTGATCAGCAGCTCACCCTCCCCCGGCTTGTGGAGCTCGATGGCTCGCGCAGGGGCGAGGTGGCCCCAGTTTACGGAGGGGGCGACGATGGCGAGGTTCTGGGTCATGGTTCAGTTCCTGGTTTGGAAATGCCGTTCGCGAATGAAGGACTACTTACATAACCCCTCGTGATCCCTTCAGTCAGCAGGACATCGCGGAAGCCCTTTGTCGAGTACTATCTGTTGCCGGACAGCAGGGGTCGCGCAGGTGCGCAATAGTAGGGTGGAGTGATTGATCGATCGTGATAAGCGCTGGGCAAGATGGTCCCTCTGCCTTTGGGGGCCGGTGACAGAGCGCATTTCACTCCCTCTAGGCGTCCAGTAACACGATATGCCACCCATGATTATATAGAGATAGAGATACCTAGTAGTGGGCCGTCCAGTTGTCCCACGTTGTCCGTCGTTTACCCGCCATTGCCAACGTGGACCCTTTGCTTCCCGGTCGGCTCCGGCAGCTATTCCGTGGCGTGGCGGTCGAAGCACCTGATCGGCATGTACGCTTGACCCCGCATTCTTACATACAAGGGTGTACCCCTTCGGGGCGCGGCATGTGCGTGAGCACGGATGGGGTGTCTGCATAGGGTCCGGAGTATGGGTTAGAACACCTGGGTACCTCCGCAATAATAATTACAATGATATTTACATTAAGCTTCATTTACAGTAGGCAGCATGAGCATTTCACTTTGTATATTAGCTATGGTAGTATCCAAAATATCTGATAACAAAACCATGGTGTCTCTGCGTGTTCTAACCCTTGTAAGTGCGGTGTAGAGCTGTCCATGAGCAAAGACATCTGTGCAACAGTCCAAGACTGTCCTATCCAGAGTGAGGCCTTGGCAGCTATTGAAGGTTGTTGCATATGCCAGGTGAAGGGGCAGCTGAATGCGGGTAACTGTCCAGCTGGCATGGTAGGGTCGAAAGGAGAACCGAATGTGGGGGATGCAATGCACCTCATCGCCCAGCCTGCCATCCATTGTGAGAACACAAATCTGGACAAACCGCTGATTAAGAGACTCCACCACCACCTGTGCATTCTTTACCAACTTCTTCTTTACCGAAAAGTTGCGCATCAATGAGCAGACAACACCTGCTTTGAGGGCAAGCATATGAGGTGGAATGCCATTATGGGTCAGGGTGTTTAGGTACTCTGGCAGTTGTCGGGGATCCTCTGGTTCTATGTCTTCACCCTCCTTGATGGAATCTGCGCTGTGATAGATTACTATATAGCAAACCTTAAGGACCGCAAACTGCAAAAGGGGAGGTGCATACCTTCATCCGCCTGCAAGAGCTGCAGCACTTGCACATTGAATTCATCCACCAGCAGGTTGCATGGGCTGAGAAATGCCCGATGCAGACAGGCAGCAGGATCCTGGAGCACATGCAGGGGATATAGGAAATCAAGTACGTCATCCAGGCTGAAAAGACAGCCAAGCATTGGCAGCGGAATTCGGGCCTGCGATGTATCGGCACCAACATCATCGACAAATGCTGAGAATTCAGGATCATTCCTGTTCCTCACAGGTCTGTGTAGTGTATGGAGTTGGAAGGCTGGCCAAAGGGTGCTGGACAGAATGGAGGCACCATATGCTGCCATATGGCCACCTGCAACCACTGGGGCAACCTGCCGGAAGTCGCCAAGGCCAAGGAAAGGGATCCCACCAAAGGGGTGTGGAATCCCTGTAATACGGCGACAGACAATGTCGATGGCTTCCACCGTTGTTTTGTTTGCCCCTGGCATCTCGTCAAAAACAATGAGGCTGGCTGCCCTGATTAGGTCTGCTCACATTGAGGGCACGGCAATCTCTGCATGCACATTCACATGGTCCTGTATCCATGGTGAACAGGCTGAAGCAGGACAGAATAGCGATGGCATACCCCTTTCACTGGAATGCGGAAAAGCAAGTGAGCAGTATGACCTCGCTCATAGTTGGAAGCAGCAATGCCTGTTGATGCAACCACCAAGACCACCTTCCCCTCGCTGCGAAGCTGGGCACAGAGAGTGTTGACTAAGAATGTTTTCCCTCGGCCGGGTTTTCCCTCAACAAAAGAAGGAACAAATGGCCGATCTGGCTCATGGGCAGCCAGGGCAACCTGAATGTCATCATAAACTTCCCGCTGCTCCCCATTGAACCACATGTACTGTACTCCGATACGAAGGTGCGCATCACCCAACCCTGGCAGAAGCATAGTTTCTTTGCCCGGAGTGTGCGCTGGCAGAGAGTGCTGGTGACACTGTGCAATTTTGCTCAACCATGTCTGAAGATCCGGAGACACCAGCTGGATACCGGCAAGGAGGGCTGCTCAGTTACATGCCCCGAGTCAGCCCAGAGGAATTCCGTCAGCAAACCAGTGCACGACTTGAAGAGGAGCGAGACCAGCGTGAACAGGAGCGGGCAGAGAGGTGCTTTCAAGCAGCTGTTGAGGAGTGACGTGCTGGTCAAGCACTGAGAGCAAGGAAGCGAGAGGATAAGAGGCGGTCAAGGGCTAGAAAGAAGGAGCAAGAGATCGAGGATGGTGTGAGGACACCAGCTGGTTCAAAGGCACGTCCAGCTGGTCATGAATTCAGGGCTGATCTGACCGGAGAGCAGAAGCGTGCTCATATTGAGCTTAGTTCATCTGAACTAGCATCCGATACCAGTGACAATGAGGAAGAGTTCACACTCCTGGCTGCTGGTCAGAAAGCAGAGCTTTCACGACCATTCCAGAATGCAGAACAACGAGAGAATGCTGCACCAGCAAAGAATATGAATTGGTTCGAGCCATTCATCTGGCAACAAATCGAGCAGGCACATAAGGAGACTGGTTGGCATCCACACCAGTTAGCAAAGCTCCTGAAGTCACGGAATCCAGCAACATTTGCTGGTCGACCAGCAATCCACCATGGGACAATCACGCGCTGGATAAAGCCAGGTGGTGGGTGGACTGACACAGTCAAGAAAAGCATTGCTAGGGGTGCACGACCAGTTTATAATGCTACAGGTGACACTGGTGTTCTGGTAGGCAGTGTTTTATGTTGACCAGCATATGCTCATCTTGCTGAAGGCCGGGTGTAGTGACACTGTGGAGCGAGTCAAGATCCAGCTTCTACAACTCCGTGCTGCTGGTCTTGCACTTTCCGCGCACTTGTGTCAAGGAATTCTCATTGCACACCTTGCTGAAGACCATCCAGAGGTGTTCACTCGCATTGTGCGTCGGACTGGAGAACAGTTTGCGGTATCACTGGACTTTGTTTGTCGCTTCCTTAGCCAGCAGTTGAATTGGTCGATCCGACATGCAACAAAAGCAGCACAGAAATTGCCGGAGGATTTCCGTCACCAGTGCTATCAGCTATGCTTGTGTACAGCATCGCTCATTCAGCACTATGCCATACCGGCTGATTGCATTGTCAACAGCGACCAAATGCAGCTCCAGCTTCAGTATGGTGGAAGTGTAACATATGCCGAGCGGAATTCGAAGCAAGTTCCAGTGGTTGGCAAGGAGGAGAAGTGCGCATGCACGGTCTTCACTGGTCTCTCAATGGCTGGCCAGCTCTTATCATTCCAGTCAATATGGGAAGGGCGGATTCCACGGTCTTTGCCATTTGCAGGTCGTCCAGATAAATCCGCAGAACTGCGTGAGGCACTCGAAGCTGGTCACCTCTTTTCACTGTCCATTGGTACCTACTGGTCGACCGAGCCAACAATGAAGGAGTACGTCAACCAGCTTCTTGTTCCGCATTTCCAGCGCTGGAATGAACACCACAGGCGTGCGGCTGATGCTTGATGCATCTGGCTCATTGATTGCTGGAGCATTCACCGCAGTGAATCATTCCGTGGCTGGCTCTTCAGTGTCTACCCATGGATCCTACTACAATTTGTGCCGGGTGGTTGCACTGGTGTCACACAACCAGCCGACACTGGTATGCAGCGTCCACTGAAAAATATCATCCGGAAGGCTGCACTGGAGGACGTGGTCCATGAAACCCAGCAAAAGCTCCAGGCTGGTATAGCACCTGAAGAACTGCGTGTCGATGTCACAATTGCAACCCTGTGTAACCGGACCGTCGCTTGGCTCAAGAAAGCACATGCTGGGTGCAACAATCCGCTGCTGGTCCTGAAGGCATGGCGACTTTGTCAAGCTGGTATCGGAAACATGGCTCTTTCCTATGACTGTCTGATATCAGCATCCACCCAGCGCATCCTCGAAGAACTCCCATTCCAGAACAATGAGCTGTTCTGGCAAATCCTACCAAAGGGTGGTGTACACGACCTCACACTCCAAGGTGTGCATTTTCCGGAGGATGATGAAACCGCAGCTGGCATCGATAGCATTGATGTAACATTAGATCTTGAGGAGACTGGGACTGGGGAGTACGACACAGAGGCTGATATCGCAGTGAGGTTTGCTGGTCTGTCGCTAGAATGACACAAAAGGTTTGACCAGGAGAGTGTGCAATGACCAAAAACACCGGTGACATGGGCCCAAAGTGTGCCACCAGACCATGGGGTGACCGGTGACCTGCACACCTTCGTATCGGAGTACAGTACTGGTCCTGTGCTTCTGCTGCCAGCCTCTCATGGTGCTGGGCAAAAGCAGCAAGTTCCATTGCAAGCTCAGGAGAACGTCGGACAGGTTGTGGAAGGCCATATGTTGAAAGATCTTTTCCTGCATCCTCGAGGTGCTCCGCAACTGCAAGAAGTGCAAGCTCCTGTGCTTCGGCTGGCAGAGGATGCTGGCGTAGAATATCCACAGCCATCTCCTCGGCAAACTCCTCCCACAAAGGTGGGGCTGGATACCCCTCCAGTATGATCCGTGCAAACAGGAATCTCAGCTGCAATGGGGAGCGGAAGTCAAGGACAGCCTCATGCATTGCATAATGCCCCTCATTCTCATGATCGAATAGGCCCAGAGCTTGTGCGGCTGCTGCATAAGAGGCATGGCGGACACCATGGGCCCAGAACAGCTCTTCATGGCTCCGTGCTGGACGGTGTTGAAGGAGGCATCTGAGGTAGAAGACATCTCCAAGGGAGGGTGCCAGGGTCTGCAAGCACGCACGGTGCTCAGTGGTCCGCTGGCAGACAACCTTGCGTGGCATGTAAGGATGCTCTTCCTCGAGAAAGTCAGGGCTCCCCTCTGGCAGGGGATTCCCATCCCACTGTACTGCAATATACTGGGTGAAGTATTCCTCATATAGGAGTGCAATAAACCGGTCATGTTGAGGGCGTGCAAAGTAATGCAGGAGGGTGGATGCTGTCGAATGGCCATTATTTCGATGGTAAAACTGGCCATAGTTTTCTCCTTCCATATGGACAGACAAACGGGACACCGCTGGTTGGTGCAGGATGATGTCAAACTCCGCAATTCGCCAAGCTCCCTCTGTGGCAGACAGGTATTGTCCCTTGATGTAGTCGGCAATGTCGTCAATTGGAGGACGGTTCTCTTGGAAAATGTTAAAGAGGGTGTGATCCGATCCTTTAAAGAGGTACTTGTAGAGGTAGATAAAGACATGGGTTGTTGCAACAACATCTGCATGGATATGACAGTCCAGCTCATCGACAAAGAGTGGCATGTGTGGTGCGATCCACCGGTCTGTTTCCGTCAAGCGTTTGTAGTGCACAAACCCATCCTCATCCACCCATGTAGCAGGGGTAATGGGATGCGGGAAGTGATAGGTGCATTTGCCGTCATGGTTGCATCGACTGTAGTGGTCTGGGCTAAGGTGATCTCGGGGATGCGACATCCACCGCTGAATCTTGGCTGCAAGCTGTCCATCTTCAGGCAGGTGTGCTTGAATGATGCAATCAATCTGGTCATGAGGTAACTCGGGATGAACCTAGTAATCCACAAGTTGTGGTCAGACAGCCAGTTTCATGGAATGGTGAGGCATAGCAAACCTTCAGGACAATGTGTGCATGTGGCAGGCCCTGCTTCTGGAACTCGACAACATGGACAACATAGATGATCTTCCCAAAGCGACGCTTGAGCAGGTGGTGGAAATGCTGCAGCCGCAGTTTGAAAACCCGGGCCACCACCATTGGGACATCAGAAGCATTTTGTCCAGGACGTAGGACCTCGGTGATTTCAGGCCATGTGGGGTTGCATGTCATTGTCATAAAGATGCTTGCTTTCCCATCCATCCTGGCCAGGGCAAGTGAGTCAGCCGTCTGCTCACTTGCCCACCGTCGAGAGCCCATGAAGCTGGCCAGCAGCTCGATGTCAAGCGGTTCTTCCTCAGGACCATCCTCATGCACTCTATGCTCCTCTGCATAATGCTCTCGGGCACGGTGTATGTACTCCAGGCGTTGCTCTTCCACTCGCAAAAACATGTCACAGATGTACTCATTGGTGAGCCGACCGAAGCGAAGGAAGCGGTCCTCTGTCAGCAGGCGATAATGGTACCATTGGATCTGGGTAAGACCATATGGGTAGTCCCCCCCTGGAGCAGCAATCTGGGCATCATGCCCAAGCAGTCCCCAGCCTACCGTACCATGAGGAAACAGCAGCGGGTACTGCAGTGGCTCATAGTGCTGACTGAAGATGCTGATGAAGGATGGTTCCACATCACCTTAATGTTGGAGTCAGGAGAGGTCCTTCCATGAAAACAAACAGGAGAACATACCCAGATGCCATATTAGAATGCTCCGAGGATTGACTTGAGTCGAGTTGTGGGCATGCATGATGGCAGCAAAATCACCACCTGCGGTGTGTTCGGGGAGCTCAAGAACTGCAACATCCGGCACCTCTTCATCATTGAACCGCTGCAGGGCCCACAAGTATGGGTTGTGTTGTTCAAGGGCAGCCGACACATGTGGAAGCCAGGCTGGTGGGACATGCAGGAAGCGGGATCGTGCTGCACACTCCTGCTCATCATAGAGAAACCAATGAATTGCATGGGTAGGGTTGGCAGCATCCAACATGCGATGATAGGTGCGTCCCGCCAATACAACATTGGACAGGGCTTGGAGGTTGTGTACAAAACCCATGGAGGTTCCAATGGCAGTGAAGGCATATAGGCTGTTTTAGCTTGCGTGATAGGGACGATATTTGGCTGCCTTCCCAAAGGACATCATATTCAGGTGGCAATGGTGGAAGACGGGGTAGGTGGCATTGCCCCCGATTACAGCAGATGGTTGCAGGCTCCCCACTATTGTGGCATCCATCAGCACTGTCTGACATGCTTCATTATCTCATCAAACTCACCTCAACATGGGTGCATGGCAGAGCTCACACACACGGTCCCACTTCAACACTGCCTGCTGCCTTGCTTCCCCCGTGGAGCTCGATGGGAAGGACAGCCACCATGGTGCCAAGGCACGAGCTGCTTGACGTTCTGCATATTGTTGTCGATTCTGGGCAAGCCGTGCTTCTCGAGCAGCAGGTGTCTCTTGTGCCCTACGGGCTTGGTAGTTGGCGGCAACCCGGGCTTGGTGCTCTGCATGAAGCCCATTGTTTTCAACCAAGCGGGCATAGCGTTCTTGCTCTTCAAAGGGTGTGCATGGCATGGGAGGCACCATCCATGGAACGAACAATGCCAAAGCGGGAAGACAGCTTCCATGCAGACCTGGCAACAAAGGACATATTGCAACCATGTTTCAATTCACAGGATAGTCGTATGGAACAGCTCAGGTATCACCGCCTCCGGCGCTGCTTTCGTGGAGGTTCTCCACCTGCTTCTCCAGGACCAGTGTCTCCCTCCGTGGTCGAGTCCCCATCCCCTAATCCCACCTGGCTACTGCCAGCAGTGCTGCTCATGAGCCCCGAACCTGTGCTTGAGCCGGGAGTGGGGGAACCTTGCTCCGGTCCACGCAACCTGCTTGGGGAAGAGGATGTATTCGACCATCAGAAGCTGGTTTTCGCAGGTGTGATTGGCGCAGGAGATGGTGCAGTGGTGGAGGTTATCGACAGGTAGTCCATCTCCACCACCTGGACATGTCACGTTAACCCCATCAACACCGCTTGTGGTGGGAGGAAGCACCCACCCGCAGGCACAACCGGTCCGGTGGGCTGTTTGCATGTGCAAGTGCCATGCCTGTCAGAACCCCTGACACATGGATGCTTGAGGTCGGCGACAGGCAAGGAGCCGCTTTCGTGAACCGACCCTCTTCTGGGAAGAAGCAGGTAAACCGGGTCAGTCATTTTCCCATCGAGATCCATGGTTGGGCATCCATGTCAAACGTACAACCATCGATGTTGGTGGGGCAGGAGACGACAGACACAATGGTGGGTACCAAATACTTCTGTCGTTCCAAGGGTAGGAGCTGTAATCATCGTCAACAACATGAGCACCAGAAAAGAACATCGCTAAGACGTACCACCATACAGTCCAACTCAAACTCAATGTCATCCATTGTGCACCCCTCTCCCACTACCATTCCCGGAGATCGACTCGCAATCTTGGTGGTGATGCTGTACACCCCATCTTCTGGCTCTGGGGCTCCGGATGGCAGGAAGTAGTGTAGCACACCCAGCAGGTCTTCACCCCGTAGTAGCCCATGTAGGCTGCCTTTGTGTGGGGCCAGCGGCAAGAGAGCACTGCATATGAGTGTGTGGGAACCAGCAGTAGAGGGTCGCCAATCGAAGCAGCCAGCAACAGCAGTGAGGATGACGGACATGGTGTGTGCATCCAGATCCGAGCAACACATGCCCATCTTTATTCATCTTGGCGGGGTGCACACATCTTCCGGACCGGTCCATCGACCACGAGACCATGGTGGAGGTCGACCCATGAGGAAAATCAGCGATAACCGAGGCCAAATGTGGAGGTATGCTTGGCCGGTTAAACCAAAAGCATGTTCGATCGCTTCTTTAACCACATGATACATTTCTAAGACCTATTTTTGGCCCACTGCCGGTAATCATTGCAAAGGTTTATGTCCATGAAGCCAGCCAACACATATCGAAGGCCCTCAAAGTGGTAAGCATAATAAACCAGAAGGCGAGTTTTGATGAAGAGAAGCTGGCCAGGTTGAAGAGGCATGCGAATGTTCAGCTGGGGTATAACCAAATAGCCCATCTTGAAATCTCCATAAGTGAAAAGAATTGTGTAGTGATCCGGGTCATCGTTCATGTCGATGTGAGGCACATCACTTCCTCCCCGATGCAGAGCCAGACAGTGCCAAGCACACTGCTGCAGGGAATAGCGACGAAAGCCAAGGGGATGGATGGATTCCAGGAGTGCTTTGTTGTCCCATGTATGATCAAGGATTCTGCAAATAATCAGCATCATGTTCAAGAAGAAAGGAGAGCAGGCTGTGCGTACTCTTTCCGTTCTCTGGCTGCCTCTGGGAAGCATGTCCCCAATAACTGGAGCACATGCTTACCCACTTCCCTATCCACTGCCGATAAAACCTCATCCATTAGGTACAGGGTGTTGGGTGATTGTTTGAGTGCATCCGACGTGATGTGAGGAATTGTGCTGGACCTCCGCCACACTCCAAGATGCAGGCCTGGGTATGTTGATCTCTCATCTTTGTTGATTGTTGATCTCGGGTCCGAGGCATAAAGCTTGTCAATGAGCTTCAGCACATGCTCCGAAGGAGTAAAGCCATGGTGGATGCGAAATACCGGACAGGAGCAGAGTGAGGGCAGAGCAGTGGCTGTCTCGCTGAGCTGAAAGAAAACATCACCCATTTCGGGGGCAAGCGGGATGTTGTCCGAGTGCATGTGGAATCCAGGCCGAAGGTCCTCCATCTTCTCTCGGACTGCAGCATTGCTGCGAGGCCGGCATATGAAATCACTTGGGATCTCATCCAGGACCTGGATGGCATTGCTGTCCAGGCCCTTCTCCGCAACACGGGCCAAGTAACAGGCCTTGTGGGCCGCTTTTGTCCGCATTGCCCGGCAATGGCAATGACGATGCACAGGCAGTGGTGTTGTCTCCGGCCCCCAGACCGGCGAGAGCGGGGGCCGGAGAGCAGGTGGAGGAGGCCGAGGAGGAGGAGGAGGAGGGAGCGGCAGGGGCACGGAGC
>KV417281.1:88309-181953 GCA_001630345.1 Calocera viscosa TUFC12733 | reverse complement strand
GCGTTGCCGGTTGCGGCGCGATAGCGCGCCGGCGCTGAGCGCGGCGGGGACGGTGACCGCGCTCGTGGTGGCGGGCAGCGTGGGGGTGGGCTGCGCGCCGCCCACCTTGGCGGCGCGCTCGTGTCCGGGCGAGCACTCGCTCGCTCGCGGTGTGCGAGCGAGGAGGGCGAGCAAGCACGCTCGCGGCCTCTGGCCGCGCTCTCGGAGCGCGGCGGAGAGGTGCGCCAGGGGTGCCGGGCGTGCTGGCCCGGCACGGCGGAAAGAGCGTGCCCCCCAGGGGCACGCAGACGTGCAGATGCCCTGTGCTCTTGCCAGAGCGCAGGGGCACGGGCCGGGCTGGGGGCGCGCAGGGAGGCCATTGGGCCAGGCAGGGCTTGAGGGGGGCGGAGGTCCGGTCCAGAGAGGGGGCGGTCCAGGCTGTAGCACGCCCCCACGTCACCCATGGAGGGCATCACAGACGGGGCAGGGTTGGGAGCAAAGCAGAGCCGGGCGAGGTCGCTGTCCAAGCGAGAGAGAGAGACAGCGAGGGCGTGGGAGCGAGGGGCGAAGGTTTTTGCCGGAGGCAAACCACGCGGCAGAACCGCGGAGAAAGTGGGACGACGGACGGCCGTCTATTACTCTCCTCTACTGCATTCCTCATCCTGGTCACGATCAACATGTACGATCGACCCCCGCACTCCTGCGTCCTGCATTCCTCACCCTGGTCACAATCGGCATGTACGATCGACCTTGGGCATTCCTGCGCGAGCCTGCATTCCTCAGCCTGATCACGATCAGCATATACGAGCGACCCTGTTCCTTGTAATTGATAATCCGGAGTCGGCGACCGCCAGTCCAAACCGAAGTCGGAGGCGCTCGCAGTCCTGGTGCCGATCTCCGCTGGGAGGAGAGCGGATGGGCGCGACGTCCCGCTTAACAGCGCCTGTTTCTTCATGCTGTACAGCTCACTGTAGGTTGTTTCCAACATAAAGACGGCCAGTGGAAGGGCGCTCTGCGCGTGGCTGATTACCCATCAAGACTTGGTACTCCAAACCGGCACTAAAGTGGTTGCTCTGACCTGTACCATTATGACAACTTGTTTCATTCCACTTTGTCTTTCCACACAAGCGACCCTCGTACATCTTCCGACTCTCCTTTACTTTCCTCTATTATCCCGTTGACTTCGGCGCCTCCGCCTCTACGCGCCCAAATAGCATATATGCACCTCAGCTCACACAGGGGTCTCCTGCGGGTGATACACCAGCTTCTGTCCGCTGACCTTGTGCTTCCTCTGGAGGTCGAACCCTTCGTCAATCGAGTTGAGCCCATTGGGCATGACCTTTGCCGATACATCAGCTTCATCCCGCCTACTTTGGCGAAAGAAACACTCGCCTTGACCGGGTTGGGCTTGAGCCTCCCCTCGTTGACCAAGGCCTGCCAGAGCCTCGTGAGCCCCGCTGTGTCCTCCTTCTTCTCCGGGACGTACGCGGTCCCCGAGAGGACCCGAATCACCTCCACGCTATCAGGGGCATTGCCGCTGTACGGGAGGGTGATGATGACCTTGCCGCCCTCAGAGGAGAGGGAGGCGATGCACGCGTCGGTCGTGGACCCCTCGGAGATGGCGTCGTATGCCAGGGAGAAGGAGGCGGCGGCTTGGATCTTGTCGACTATCTGCGGGCGCTCCCTCAGCTCAGTATTGTACGTTGATAAAGGCAGCTTACAGCGCGATCATGGTAGTCGAGGACCACGTCCGCGCCAAGACTCTTGACATATTCAAAGTTTGCGGGGCTCGCCGTGGCGATCACGTGGAACCCCGCGGCCTTCGCGAGCTGCACTGCAAAGGCGCCGACGCTGGAGCTCGCGCCCCAGACGAGGAACCACTCGTCCGTCCCAACATCCGCCGCGACCTTGCCCGTCTCGTCCAGCGGGAGCGGCACGCCGAGGAGCCAGTGCACGCCCATGGCCGCGGTGTAGAATGCGAGGGGGAATGTTGCCGCCTCGTCGAACGACAGCGAGGCGGGGAGATGGATCGTCCCCGCGGCCTTGGAAACGCAGTACTGCTGGTATGTGCCGTACTTCGCTGCGTCAATTAGCGGGGTCATCGTCGCTACCCTGTCGTTGATCGCGAAACGCGCCACGCCCGGGCCCAGGGATACGACAGTGCCTGCAGCATCGGTGCCCACGAGGGCGGGGAATGAGGCAACCGGGAAGATCCCGTCTGCCTGCGTTCGTTACCATCTTAGCTCCTTACCTAGACACTGCAATGATGGAATGAACGCACCTGCAACTGGTCCACGGGATTCTGCGCAGCGGCCTCGATCTTGATGAGCAGCTCGCCCTCGCCGGGGGTGGGGAGCTCGACAGGCTGCGCGGGAGCGAGCTTGCCACTGGGTGCGGAGGAGATGACGATGCCGACGTTCTTAGACATTGCTCCTTAATGTTGCTAATCGATGCTCGTCGAGAGACCGGTGGATAGTCCAGTCTCAGAGCAGGAGCAGGTATTATATGACCATCCCCCGGTCCGCCCGGTCGCCAAGACCAGGTTTCCATGATGTTGGACACGCGCAAGTGACCCAGCCTTGCCATTCCTAGACAGTCTTACGGATCGAGGTCAGCAGAGGAAGCTTCGGACTCACTCTCGGAAGAGGGGAGCCAATCGCGTAAGGGGAGAAGCCCTAGGTTGGGCGGAGAGGAATTCCGGACCCTGCTGCCGTCAGAAACCTGACGTCAGCAGTCAGGTGATTTGGTCACGGCCCCTTATGTCAGCTTGTCATGAAGCAATCTTCGTCGCTCTGCATCGAGAGGGACGGCCTGTGTGTTGGTTAGGCGCCCACCTCCAATCCAAATGGCAAGCATGGGTCGGAAGACGATCCACTATGTGTGAGACCCGCAAACAGCGGCCGTCCAGCTCCCCGTCCGGCGCACAGCGGAGTAGTTCACCTGATTTATTCACTTTACATTTGGTATAAATACAGTCCGCACGCCTCAGTCACTGTCTCATGCCCAAACGACCACTCTCGTTGTACAGCAACAGCGCTTCATGGCCTGGTGTCATTCTTTGTCCGAGCCACGGAACCAGCGCACTCAGAGTCCCGCCGGCCCCGGCAGTTCCACAATCTGCGCGCTCCCCGGATACTCAGGCAGGTTGAGCTTCCACTCCTCCGCCATCGTCCTGCCCCGCACACCATATCAGCTTACGCACAGGAAGGTGGGAGGTAGGATCAAGCTCGACTCACGGCGGTACGAACCTGCCCCCTAGCCAGTGCCTGCCCCTGTACCCGCGCACGCCCAGCTTAGGCGCTGTGAGACTCACCAGCACCTCTGGATTGAGCGCCTGCCCCAGGTCCTCCCCTTCCTCACTCTGGAGCAGCACGGGCCCGTCCTCGACATGCCACCCCGAGGGGATGTCCACGCTCACCATTGGCAGCCTCGCGTCGCGCAGAGCGGGGAGGATGCGGGAGAAGGGCGCGCGCACGGGGCCGAGGAAGGAGAACCCGAAGATCGCATCGAGGATCACGTCTTGGGAGGAGAGGGAGGCGTGGAAGTCGGACTCGGAGGTGAGCGAGGGGATAGACAGGTTCAGACATTGTTTGTGCAGGCGCTGCGGGGTGTTGGGTTAGGAAGGGTAGGAGGAGGCGCGAGGCGGGCGCACCTTGTAGATGTCCTTATTCCCCGGCTTGGGCATGTACAGCGTCGCTGCGTATCCAAAGTGACCTTCCCGGCGCACACAGCATCAGCCCCTCGCGCGCTCTTCACTACGAAAGTGAAGACGCACTCAAATGCCTCGCCGCGACCAGCCCATCCCCACCCTGGTTCCCCGGCCCGCAGCAGACCAGCACCCTCCTGTACCTCGGCAGCGCGTATGAGGCGGCGAGCGCCTGGGCGACCGCGAGCCCCGCGAGCTCCATGAGCTGGTCGAGGGAGAAGGCGCCGTCTGAGGGTGACATGAGCCGGGCGTCGATCTCCTGCGCGAGGTGGGCGGTGAGGTAGCGGATTTGGGCCATTGCTGGATGTGGATGTCCAGTGTGGTATGCAGCTGGGTATTGATGTCCACGCAGGTTGGAGTAGTAACCCTCGCGTTGAGCTGGAGTGTAGGATTCCCACTTTGAGCGATTCCGCCTTCACCGCAGGATCGGAACGACTGACGTCATCACGTGGCTGGGTTTCCTTGTGCACCCGCACCCTTCCCCGGGCTTGCCTCTTCTGGCCAGCCTACTCATGTACGAAGAGTCAACGACGGACGGGCGGACGGCTTCCGCACCAATTAATGGCGTTTTCACCTGCCACGCCGCCCGTGTTCATGGGCGCTCATGGACGCCCGTGGACACCCGATAACCCAGAGGGTTATATAATCCTCGCTGATGCTGAGGACTGCCGCTATCCAACATCATACAGCATCACCAACCTAAAGTATCAACAACAGACTAAACAACAATGTCCAAGAACCTCGCCATCGTCGTCCCATCCAAGGGCAGCGGCAAGCTCGCACCCGCAAAGCCCATCGAGCTCCCCACCCCCGGCGAGGGAGAGCTGCTCATCAAGGTTGAGGCGGTTGCGCAGAACCCAGTGGATCCGATGCAGGTGCGTGTTCCGCTTTTGCGGCTGGATGAGGACTGGGACTGACGTAACACAGGCGGATTTGGGTTTCGCAGTCACGTCCTTCCCCACTATCCTCGGCATCGACGCCGCCGGAACCGTCGTCTCCGTCGGCGCTGGCGTGTCAACCTTCGCACCCGGCGACCGGGTAGCAGCCATGACGCCCGTCGCCGCGGCAGTGTATGGGGCGTACCAGCAGTACTGTCTTGCCAAAACCTCGGGGGCAATCCACGTCCCCGCCTCGTTGTCATTCGACGAGGCAGCGACGCTCCCCCTCGCCTTCTACACCGCAGCGATGGGCTTGCACTCGCTCCTCGGCGTGCCAATCCCCCTGAACGCACAGGACAAGGTCTCCCGCGACGTGGGCGCGGACGAGTGGATCCTCGTCTGGGGCGCGAGCTCCAGCGTCGGCGCGCTCGCCCTGCAGCTCGCGAAGGCCGCCGGGTTCCACGTCGTCGCCACGGCCAGCCCGGCGAACTTCCACTACGTAAAGAGCCTGGGCGCGAACGTCGTGCTGGACTATCATGATCCCGCGGTGGTGGAGAAGATCCAAGCGTCCGCCTCCCTCTCCCTCGCATACGATGCCATCTCCACGGGGTCGACGACCGACGCGTGCATCGCCGCGCTCTCCTCCGAGGGCGGCAAAGTCGCCGTCAGCCTCCCCTACAGCGGTAACGCCCCCGATAGCGTCGAAGTGCTCCCGGTCACCTCCGCGCTGCTCTATTCCCCTGGGCGTGAGGCGGAGCTGGAGGGACTGACGAGGCTCTGGCAGGCCTTGGTCAACGAGGGCAAGCTGAAGCCTAACCCGGTCAAGGTGCGTTTTGCCATATATTTAGAGGAGGGATGAGGCTGACAGCGAACAGCTCATGCCCAATGGCCTCGACTCGATCGACGAGGGGTTCGACCTCCAGAGGCAGCACAAGATTAGCGCGCAGAAGTTGGTGTATCACCCTCAGGAGACCAAGGCGTGAGGGAGGGACCAAGGGTGTGAAGTGGATGGCAGAGTAGGAGGGTACAGTAGGTAGGAGGACCGCGAGCGGTTGTGTACATCAGACTTGAACATCAAAGATTTCAGTGAAATGAGTTGAATGCCGTAACGATTGGTGCTGGGCCAGTTCGCAATGCTAAGTCCATGTAGCGGTGTTGCCCCACGGCGGGCCATTCTCTACCCCAACACTATATTATGGCCGTAGGAACAGCAAACATGCAGCCGGCGTCCGCGTCCTCTTCCAGGCATCCACGCCGCTACGAGCTGCCAGTGCACCCTGGCATCACGGCATCACGAGCTCCGCACGCACCCGATTTTGGTCCGGACGGCCAACAATGACGGACAATACGCATTGCTCTAGCTCAACACTCGCTGTCTGCTGGCATACGACAACAGTCGCGTGTCTACGTGACGGGAAGGCGCAATCCGTTCTATATAACCGCGTCTCCTGGACGTGATCGTCCAAAGGACAGAAGAACAATGTCCACAAACCTAGCTATCGTCGTCCCCGCCCCAGGCAGCGGCAAGCTCGCCCCCGCCAAGCCCGTTGAGATCCCCACGCCGGGCGAAGGCGAGCTGCTGATCAAAGTCGAGGCAGCGGCGCAGAACCCGGTCGATGCGCCGCAGGTGCGTTGTCCTTCCGCATGCCGAACGAAGGCGATGAACGCCGCACGCAGGCAGACGAGGGCTTCCTCGTACCCTCCTTCCCACTAATCCCGGGCTGGGACGGAGCAGGCACCGTCACTGCCCTCGGCGCTAATGTGTCGGGGTTCGCAGTGCACGACCGTGTGGCATGGATGAAAGCGATTGGGGAGAGCGTGTACGGCACGTACCAGCAGTACGCCCTCGCCAAGGCGTCTGGGGTGATCCTCCTCCCCCCTGCGCTCTCGTTCGACGACGCGGTCACGCTCCCTTCCGCGTTCTACACTGCTGCAGTGGGCATGCACACGTTGCTTGGCGTGCCGCTCCCGCTTGACCAGGAGGGCAAGGTCGTCCCGGCCGTTGGGGTAGACGAGTGGCTCCTCGTCTGGGGCGCGAGCTCGAGTGTCGGCGCTGCCGCAGTGCAGATCGCGAAGGCGGCGGGGTTCAACGTCGTCGCCACGGCGAGCCGGGCGAACTGGCCGTACGTCAAGAGCCTCGGGGCGGACGTGCTGCTGGACTATCACGACTCTGACGTGCGCTCTCTCCGTTCCCCTTTCTCTCTTACCCGCACACACTGACCCTTATGCAGGTCGTCGAGCAGATCAAGGCGACCGCCTCTCTTTCCCTAGCGTACGACGCCATCTCCCAGCCCACCTCCACCAACGCTTGTATCGCCGCCCTCTCCTCCTCCGGCGGGAAAATCGCCATCACCCTTTCTTTCAGCGGCACCTCTCCGGACAGCATCGAGGTACTTGCAATAATTGCGCCCACCGTGTATGCGCCAGGGCATGAGACGGAGCTGGCTGGGCTGAGGCGGCTCTTCCAGGCGCTTGTCGGCGAAGGAAGGCTCAAGCCGCATCCTGTAAAGGCGGGTTACTTCGGCTCGGGAGCGCTGGGAGAGGAGCTGACACGTGCGCAGATCATGCCCCGAGGTCTCAACTCAATCGACGATGGCCTCGACCTCCAGAGGCAGTACAAGATCAGCGCACAGAAGTTGGTGTATCATCCGCAGGAGACTGTGTGAGCTGCGAGATTTCCATCCAGGAGCGCCCGTGTGAGACAGAGTTCCAGCGTGCCGCGGGGTATGCCGCCGGGGGTGTGCAATTCAACGCAGGGATGAGCGGACGAGTGATGTATGCGAGAAGCACTAGCGATGAACAAGTGAATACAAATCCAAGTATCAGCGCCTCATCTTCAGGAAGTCGTCCCACGCGTATCTATGCAGTGTCATCACGACCAGCTTGCAAAGCGTGTCGCGACCCATGCCGACTATGCGGACCCTTCCGGCGTGTTCTCCAGGGTCACCGCTCTTGCTTCCCACATTCACCGGGAAAACGTTTCGGTCCGACTCTGCAATGTGCATGTTCTTGCTCTCCGCTTACACCACCTTCCTCCGCCGATGACTAGGCTGACCAACATCCTGGACCCTTACAATCTAACTTACCCCGATTTCAATACGAACGGCGCTCCCTAGCGACGCGTCATCTCGCTCGTCAGACAAGAAGCCCGAGTCGCCCGAATCAATATCATTCGCTGCGCACCACCCCCGTATGCTTCCTTTCCACGACGGAATACATTGTGGGGTGCCCCCGCTCAGGGCTTGGCGTCTGTGTGTATGACAGGTCCACGCCGTCACCAATTGCATGGATGTCGTCTGCTAGCGTGTCGTCGTCGCCTGCCTCGTTCTGGCACTTACCGACATTGAAGACCCTGGCTCGTTAAGGGCTATAACTCTGCCTGCAGACCATACAGCAGGCAAAGTGATGAGCAGGCCTCTCCCTCTGTGGTACTTGTCAAACTAGCTGGGCGAAAATTTGCGACCGACTTCCTGTCCATTCAGCTCTACTTGGAGAAACTTTGGGGTCTTGAGCCGCAACACTTGTTTCATTTTCGTCCACGATTGACCATTCTCTGCATCTGGAGGATACGACTCGACAAGCGTTACATACCAAAAGGAGCGTCTCCCTACACGCAGTAGGGCATCTGCCCTCCCCGGTGATCAGATAGCATGTCGACCACCGCGCCCTTCGACCCCTCGTCGGCCACAGACGACACTGCAATCCGTGCGCAACAATATGTCGCCCTTGCCGGCTTTGTATGTTCTTCTCCCCTTTCTGCTGCAGAGGGGCTGAACGGAGAGTGCAGTGCCTGATGCTGTACGATATGCTGATAACACTGGATATCGAGGTGCTGTGATCATCTGTGCCTTACCCAGAGAGGTGCTAACGATCGATCAGATCAACCTAGTTTGGCCGGCTCCGAGATCATTTGTCAAGCTTCTGTTTCTATGGAATCGTTATGTCACGCCATGTCTCTACATCTACGTCATCTACAGTCAGTTACATCCATTCATTATCATTATGTCCGAACTCATATAAGCATAAGCTATGTCTGGGGTGCTCAACACGCCGACAGACCCCAATGTGAGTCTGTTCATTCAACTATCGTCGGCTTTGACTGACACTTCCGACAGTAGTGAGACCCGCCCAAAACCTCTCGCGAGTATTGGCTCACAAATGCCACAGCTGCTTCGAGTTCATCCTAACTACATTGACACTCGAAGGGATCAGCGTGAATGGTGTCGGAGCAGGTAAGCTTGACCTGCAGCTTAAGAATCACGTGCTGATGGGATACAGTACTAATGCTGCTTCGGGTCCATGCGCTCTACAATCGCAGCAAAGGGATCCTAATTATCTTAGTCTCATTGTTGCTGCTGGAGCTCGTGAGCTCTGTTGTAGTAATGACCTACGGCATCTTAACTGTCCGTGGTGCGTGTCTCTCCCCCGCCCGGTTGGGTGAGAAAGCTAACACGGCGACAGACGGCATGTCATTCGTCGAACCCGTCCATGCCTGCATCTCCACACATCACCTGCGTTGGTTATGGATCGTGTTCCTGTTCATGATCCTGTTCGACGTTGTCATCTTCTTCCTCGTGGTCCGCAAGACGTGGAATTACGCCAAGACAATCCAAGCACATACAGCGGTCATCACCGCCCTGCTGTTCGACGCCGTAGGGTATTTCATAGTAAGTGCTGCGAACATTCGTAACAGCCGGTCTGATGGCGCGTCTTCAGGTGATGATGGCAGCCGAGTTCTTGAATATCATTGCATATACAACTTTTCCCGTGAGTCGCTTCCTTCCCCATTTGTAGCATCAAGCTCATCCGTCCCCAGTCCAATCTCTTCCTTATTGGGATCTAGTAAGGGATGCATTGCCACAGCAATCTGCCAACTAACGCGCTTCGTAGCCTCATGTGGTGCCTGAATACAACAATGATATCACGGTACGCGCCTTGTCACTCTAAACGGAAAGTGCAACCTTATAGTCTCTCAGGATATACCTCAACCTGCGTAGTGCCGCGAAGCCCGAAGACTGGAGCTCCCTAACAGCTTTCAAGACGACGTATGACCCAACCAGCTATGCGACCGACGACAGCGGATGGACCACGTACGGAAGCGAGTAAGAGCCGGGGCGAATCGATCGCGCTGTGTGCTGGCGGTCTACCTGTTCTATTATATTCACTAAACAGGCCGTCTAGTTTGGGCCGTGTTGTATTCTAATCTGTACAAATCGTCCACAAAGAATAATTAGAAGCATTTTGGAGTAAGCTATGATGGACCGAGGTGTTGGGGATTGAGGAGGGAAAGCAGGAGTGTGTCATGCTGCACGCTTGAAAGAGGTCCACTTGTGCGTTCTTGTCTTGGCACGTGCTCCCCGCACGGGGACGCTCGCTCCGGTCCGGATTGGAATCCGAACAGGACTGACACTGCGTGGGCAACTACCGTACCAGTGACAGGAAGCGTTCATCAAGCGCAATCATCAATTGTCATCGGACGTCGGCACTCTCTCACCGCCCATCTTTCGGGCCTCCACTCTCCCACACGAGCGCTTAGCCCAGTGTCTTTGTCAGCCGATCATACACTGCGCATACACGCTCTATATGTTGATACATTGATAGTCCAGCCGCTCGTCCGATCATGCATATATCTCTCCGCGCGGTCCCCGAGCTATTTCCAACCCGCCCTTCCCACGGCGGTCGCTGCGTACCGATTGCGCAGCCCCGCAGGCCGGCAGGCCGGCGTAATAACTGTACTGCTTCACACGCTGCTGGCAGAGGGAAGAACGTGTGCCGAAGAAAGGAAGTCTAATGCCGCGTCTGGGCACTGATACTGACCGGTGTGGGACCAGCTGGCACCGGCAGGGCGGCGATCTCAGGCATGTGTATCATACAGTACAGGATGTGGAATGGGAGTTCCTATTCTTGGCCGGGTTTCGAATGCTTCTGATAGGGGTACCGTACTGGTGCTGATGTGGAGCTCGAGGCGGGGCATAAAGACACGTCCCCGCTCTGATCTTACTGTCTTAACATCCCAAGTGCTGTCTCATACCCTTCTACCGCAATATACCCTCCCCTCCTAAGCGACATGCACCCCGTCCCCCTATCCGTATCCCTCCTCTTCCTCCCCGCCCTACGAACTCTAGCAGCTCCAGCCTGCCAGCCTCTCCCCTGCTGCAGATGCTGCACCCCCGCCGGCCCTTGTCCCGAAGAGATGTGTTATCCCCTGGAGCTGCAGTGCTGCCCCGAGGTGGTGGGACGGTGCGAGTATGAGGTGGAGCCGCTCAGGCTGGAGAGGTGGGAGGTGGAGAGGCTGATGAGGGTTGAGGCGGAGAAGGAGCAGGAGGGGGAGGGGACGCCGTTAGGAGAGGGAGAGGGCGGGGAGGCGGGGGAAGCGGACACTAAGGAGGAGCAGCTTACGCCGCCATCGGATGCCTGAGTACGCACCAGCGTCGAGCAGATGGCGCGGGAAGCTGGCAGGTGCGCAGCTCCCACGTCTTGCTGATGATGTCTGAGGTCGTTAACGTTATTCCCAGATGCCAGTGGGTGAGCCGGGATCCGACCAGCCGCCGACCACTGTACCAGCGTCCACCATCAGCGAGCTCCCACCCTCGCACGTCGTCCAGCGCAGCGCAGCGGACCAACGCCCGCCCACGTTCGTGCACCCGAAAGACTCCATTTTTCCCAAACCGAAGGGGAGAGAAGGAACGAGGCGACGCGCTGTGCTGGAAACGTGCCGAGCACAAGGGCCCGGGTTCAGTCCGATCAGGGACGAGAAGCACGCCCCCGCGAGGTGCAGGACCCTCAGCCTTTACGTGACCCGCACCGCAGGGCCATTCATTTTCTCGAAGGCGGCCGAAGTGTATGGCATTCTGCGTATTAATAGGCAGGATTTGCCGGGGATAGGGCGCGGTCCAGACGATAAAGGTGTTCTGCTGGCAGGTTGGGTGATCGTGTGCTGCCTCCCCACACCTCCCCATACTCTCCCCGGATGCTGCTGTTCCTCCTCCTCCCCCTGCTCGCCAGCGCCAGCGCCCTCTCACCCCCGCGCACTCTGCAGCAGCGCCAAACCCTCTCTCTCGGCGTCTGCACCTCCCTCTGTTCCTCCGCCTCCGACACCGCCCTCGTGCAGCAAGGCGAGGCCTGCCCCTCCTCGGACACCGCCTGCTTCTGCTCCGTCGCCTTCGGCCTCAGCCTAGGCTGCCTCGACTGCATCCTCGTAGAGGAAGCGATCACACTCGGGAGCTTGAAAGCCGCGTGCGCCGCCCTGAGCTCGACGGCGAGCGCAGCGGGGTCGACGTCCACCCAGGCGGAAAAGGCAAGCGCCACTTTCCCCAGCGTGGCAAGTTCGGGGCAGACGGCGCTTCCGAGCGGGACGCCGACGAACGGGAGCGTCTGTTCAGCCCAGTGCAGCGACGCGGCGGACGTGACGGGCATCAACAACGTCTTGGTGAGCCTTTCATATTTCCCACCTTGTATCTTCCGCCTTCCATCTTCTGCCTGCTCTCCCCCGTCCGGCCCGCTCTCCTCCCCCTTCAAGCCTCTTCCGTGTCCCCACCCTCCTGCACCTCCCAAAGACCCCCCACTAACACCCCCCCAGGCCTGCAGCACGACAAACTACTCGTGCATCTGCTCCACCTCCCTCGCCCTCTCCTCCCCCTGCCTCGACTGTTTCCTAGCGCAAGAATCCCTCACCCAGGCACAGTATACCACCCTCTGCGCTTCGCAGGCCGGGGGAACGGGGGATTCGACCACCGGAGGGGCAGGGAGTGGGAGTGGGAGTGGGACGAGCACTGCAGGGCCGGGGCCGAGTGCCCCGCCGGGGTTCAAGAGCGGCGCGCTGGGGCTGAGGGGGGGTTGGGCGGGTGGGATGCTGGGCTGGGCTGCCGCGGGGGCACTGGCAGTGCTCGTTTGAGGCTCATTTTGGCGGAAGATACCCTGCAAACTCGAGATGGTCCGTGACCGCCAGGAGGTTATGACCCAATTTCAAGGTTGATATCCGCAGACTCTATGATATTGTCACGTGTTTCCTCTTCGGAGCCGAGTGTCTCTGCTTTTGTCACTCTGATGCGCCTCCTGCTTAAACAGCCAACATCGATCATGTTGTTGTGTTGTATGCCATCACAACAGGCTCACAATGGTAATGTCAGCTTCTTGCATGGCCCCGGTGGCCCTTAGATCGGTCCTTGGACCAATCTAACGGCCTCTGGGGCACACAGTCAGTGTTCTGCTCCACAACCAACACGACCTTCGAAGGGCGTTGTAGCACGCCGTCCCTTGCGCTGAACTTCATGCCAGCATCGCTGTGGAGGGTAGCAGCTGTGTCGGGCAGAAGCTCGTACCATCATTCGCCTCGAGAATACCAGTCTACCATTATTGGTACCTCCCACGGCTGCATCCTCCAAAAACATTCTTTCCCGATGAGCTCGGAACAGAGCTCCTCCGAGGACAACACACGTGAACAGGACATCCGATGCCAAGAATGGTGTGGCTGTCCCTGAGAGCGTGATGTTGGACCCCTGGGCTTGGCACCGCCCTGAAGGCTGGCGCTATTTATAGACCTATCGACGGGGATCGGTATCGCAGAGCAATGCCTTCGGAAACTCTGATAGCGTCTGGAAGCACACACCTGCGCGGAATGCTACTACTTAGACGCCAGCAGGGCAGCAGGCAGCAGGGCAGCAGGCAGCAGGCAGTGATAGACGCCGTGGGGCGGTACTCCGTGCCAACCGCGGTTTTCCACATTGTCGGAAATGTGCAAACCCGCGTAGACCCTGAGACCCGTGTCCCGTTTCCGCGTGTCTTCGCCCCTCGAGTCATCAGCGGGCCAATGGCAGCCTGGCTTGGCATGAACTTGTGGCATTGGGGGCGAAGGCGGGAAAACGGAAACGGGCGCTTCCTGATGGGCTGGGCGGAGGGGAGGCCCTGACCGGTGATGGGGCTAGCACTGATGCGGACGACGGGGGCAGGGAGAGACAGAGTCTGTGATGAGTCGGGGGGTACATAAGCAGGCCAAAGGGAAAGAAAGAGACGCCTGCAGGGATCCTCTTGGCTTTCCCTTTCACGTCCTTATCACACCGACGATGCGCTTCGCACTCTCCCTCTCGCTGCTCGTGCTCCCTCTCCTCGCCGCAGCCTCCCCGCCCGCGGTGTACGGCGCGGCCTCGCGCTCCCTGCGCCGGGCGGCTTTCCCCAACCCGCTCCTCTCCCCCCGCCAAGCAGCGTGCACGAGCCAGTGCTCCTCCGCCTCCGACACGGCCGCCATCGAGAACCTCGCGAATTGCGTGTCGAGTAACCTGCCCTGCGTGTGCGCGGCCATCGAGTCCGTCTCCTCCACCTGCCTCGACTGCGTCCTCTCGGCAGAGGGCCTGACCGCGTCCGAGTTGGCCGCCGCGTGTGGCGGGACGGCGGGCACCGGCGGCGCGGCGACCTCTGTCGCCGGGGGTACCAGCTCTGCGAGCGCCAGCCCCACCGGCACCGCTTCGGGCGGGTCGACAGACGGGTGCGACACGGAGTGCGCGTCTGCCTCTGACCAAACCGGGCTGAACACGCTCACCGTGCGTCCTCCCCTCTCACCCCATCAATGAAACGGACACAGCTAACCCCCAATGCAGGCCTGCGCCGGCACGGACACGGCCTGCATCTGCACCGCCTCGTACACGCTCTCCACCACCTGCCTCGACTGCACCCTCTCTCTGGCGGATGTGACCCCCACCGAGTGGGCCCAGTCCTGCGGGAGCGCGTCCGGCGCGTCCGGCGCCGGCTCCGCGGGAGGGTCGATCAGCACCAGCAGCGGCAGCGGCTTCGGCTTCTCAAGCAGCTCGGCTAGCTCCACCTCCAGCGTCGTCCTTGGCGGCGGGGCCCCGACGACCGCGGGGAACTTGAAGCCCACCACAACGTCTGCGAGCAGCTCGAGCTCGACCACTCCCGCTACGTCGCCAACGACCACTACGCACAGCGGGGCGGGGCAGGTGGCCGTCGGTGGGTTGCTGGGGATGCTGGGGCTTGGAATGGCTCTTCTGGCGTGAGGGGGTTGGGAGGCTGGGAGTACGGTTGTTTCATTTCAAGTGCGCAGGAGGTACAGGCTGGGAAGGCTGGGTTCGTAGGGACATGGACTGTTTCGTTTTTCTCTTCAGGGGCGCAATACAAGGGCGTGGATAGCCTCTCCGAAGTGCCTCCATCTTGCTAAGAACTTCGTCGTTGGGCGCCGGTTACTGGGGAAAGCGTGTCACCCAAGTCTGCCGCATCCAATGTTTGATTGAGAAACTTCCTTCCATTCAGAAAACGATCGATTCATGCCCCGTGCCCAAGATTAGTCTACATACAGTGGTAAGATAGCCTGATTCTGTGAAAAACGAACAGATAAGGAGAAGGATTCCGACGCCTCTCGGCGTACACCTCTCAGAGCAGGACGACCATCGCCCCCAGCACCATCCCCAGCACGCCCCCAACAGCCACCCGGCCCGCGGCGCTCTTCCCCTGCCCACTAGGTGAGCTAGGCAATGCACTCCCGCTCCCACTCCCTGCCGCACTGCCTGAGCCAGACCTGGTGCTTGCGGCCGCAGGGTTCGTGCTCGTCAGTGACACCCCCGGTGCGCTACAGAACGTCGCGAGCTGGGCGGGGGTGATCTGGATCGCAGTCGCTATACAGGTTGTGCAGGTTGAGGAGAGTCCGGGGACGGAGCTGCAGATGCAGGTTAGGTCGTATAGTGTGCATTGCTGGCCCGAAGTTAGGATATGCAGGGGAGGGAAGGGAGATGGGAGCTCACCTCGAACTGGCTGTATGCGGTCGCATCGCTCCCCGAGCAGGAGGACTGACAGCTCCCACCGTCAGGCGGCGATGGGCCGCTCGTGTCCGCCGGCGCGCTCGCGCCGAGCGTGGGCGTGCTCCCCCCCGCTGGGAGGGTAGGCGTCACGCTCCCCCCGGATGCGGCGGCGCTGCACTCAGCCGCATACTCCGCCTGTGTCACCCCATCATTCCCGAGTATACACTGCAAGCAGGCCGAGGAGAGCTGGGAGGTGGTCGTGCACAGGCAGCTGAGGTCCGTAGAGGAGCAGACGGCGAATTGGGAGAGGGCGGTGGTGTCGGACGCGGAGGAGCAGGTGGTGACACATGCGGAGGCGCTTTGCCGGCTGGAGAGGGAGAGATTGGAGGCGCTGGCCAGGAGCGGGAGGACGAGGAAGGAGAGGGAGAGCAGGACGCGCATCTTTTGGTGGGTATATGTAGGGAGCGGTATGGAACCTTGCTAGAGGAAGAGGAAGAGAGATCTGGAGAGCATTTTCGACAACGACCTTGACTGGGATTTGTATCCAATCCGTTGAAGGCTCGCTGCTGTCTCCGGTCGGATCGGACGTGCCCCGAGGATGTGCGTTTCCATGGAACGGAGTTCTCCGTACGCGTCGCGAGGCACGAAGGGTGCCTGATGGGAAGCGCGTGTCGAACTGGGGTTTGGAAGAACTCGTAGCAGTGAATCTCCATACCGCACATTTCGGCGGTCCCTTTGTGGCAGAAAGCTGCAAAAGAGAGCTCATGTTCCTAAGTCTTGTCGGAGCAGTGGGACACCGGCAGTCAGCACACCACGCAGCAGCCTGGACCGATCGCCAATCATGATACCACATACAGGAACCGTTGAGTTCCATTGTCCAACCTATGCTACGTACATCGATGCAAAGTCCGTGATTCGTGATTGAGATGAACAGGAAATGATAACGTGAATGAAGATGAATGACGAGATAGATGTATGCGATGCCGAAAGCCCATTCTACAGCACTCGTACAGTCCGCGCAACAAGTCCGAGTCCGAGTCCATTCAAGCCAGTCCGAGTCCGAGCATCAGCCCCGCCAGCCCCGCCAGCCCCAGCGACGGAAGCCCGACCCTCCCCTCGCCGCTCTTCGCCAAGCTCGTAGGCGCTCCCAACCCGCTGCTCGTCGTCCCGTTCCCGGAGGGGAGGATAACATTCCCCGTTCCTGTCGCCTTTGCGCTCGTCGTCGTCGCACTGGCGCTTGCGAAAGGGTCGCAAGCGGAAAGATACTGCTCGTACGTGAGGGACGCGGCGGAGAGGTAGCATTCGAAGCATGTTGGTGAGAGGGCCGGGAGGGTGGGGCAGAGGCAGGATGTGTCTCCTGCTGCGCATGCCTGGCTTCTCGTTAGCTAGCGGAGGGGAGGGGAGGGGAGGGCGGGGGCGCACGGAGAGTCGGGCAGTGAGAGGGGCGTCGGAGGGGAGGGAGCACTCCCAGCCGCTGGCGCACGCGGCGACTTGCCTCAGTTCTAATGCTTGTGGGGGGAGGAAGGGGGAGGCGGCGGCGAGTAGCGGGAGGGCCATGAGGGGGAGCAAGAAGGAGACGGAGGGACGCATGGCGTTGTCTATGCTCTACGAGCGACGGGGAGGGGGACTGTAGCTGCAGGACAGAGTGACGGCACTGGGCGTCTTATGTACCATACACGATGTGCCGATGGGGGATGAAGAACCCCGGTCTGGACGGCAATTCATTCCCTTTCCCTGCCTATGTGCCGATCGGACCATGACCTTTCCCAGTGCGGTCGGCGATCAGCCCTTCGACCGGTGTGCCGCGGTGCAGTGCGCCCGCCATCCGCCTTCCTCCCGCCGCCCGAGCTTGTGCGAGCGTGCGCCTGGTAAAGGATAGGAATAGTATCAATCTTGAGCACAGTACTAGTATCGTGCGCGGCATATCAGCCAGCTTTGGATTGAGAGACAAGACAACGTCATGCGGATGATCGAGCTGAGAGAGGGTCGAGGCAAGCACGTGCGGGGCGGAAAGGGAAGGGAAGGGAAGAAGCCAAAAAAAGGCGGGTTTGACTCCCGCCGAAGATGGCCGGGGCCGTGCTCGACGGAATTGACGCGGCTGGCAGGCTCGCGAACGCAATAGGAAGGCGAGCGGAACTTGAAGGAGAGAGGTGTGCATCTTTGGGTACCGCTCTCTTTCCCTTCGGATGTGCTGTGCGTGATTGGCCGGGGGGAACGGGGCGGATGTGGGCGTTGAGCGGCTACAGTATAAACAGCCACGGGAGAATCATGTTTGCCAAGCGGTTGGAGGACGGGCGGCTCCCGACTGCTGGCGCTGCTCGCCTCGCCGCGTACAGACGGTTCGTACACATTCTGCTCTGCTCGACACCGGCGCATCGGGGCGCATCAGAACCGGCGCCTGGGCGGATATGCACGCTGCGGCCCAAATACTGCCATTACGCAATCCACGATATTGACTGCCTGCACACTACACCCGAGAGACGAAAACAAAGAAAGTCCATATCCAACACTCTCCCTCACGCCAGAACGGCCATCACCACTCCCACGACGCCCACGAGCCCGCCCACAGCCTGCCCACGCCCAGCAGCACTGCTCTTGGTTGGGCTGGCGGAGGTGCTGCTGTGCGAGCTCGTGCTGCTGCTCCGGCTCGTCGTCGTCGTCACTGTGTTCGTATTCGGCGCCGTGGTGGGCGCTCCGCCTAGGGTGACCCCGCCCGCGGATTGGGTGCTGATGCTGGAGCTGGAACTCGAGGTGGCCCCGCCAGCGGAGGAGGAGGAGGAGACGGAGGCGCAGTCTTGTGCCCATTCGGCGCTCGTGACGCCCGCGGAGGTGAGGGTGCAGGAGAGGCAATCGGCCGAGAGGAGAGCAGATGCTTGGCAGACGCAGGTGACGTCGGTCGAGGAGCAGGCCTGGGTACCAGTGTGTTAGTTTAAGGCAGGAATTGTGAGGGGAAGGGGCGCACGAGGAGGGTCTGGAGCGCAGCTTGGTCGGAGGCGGACGAGCACTGCGTGCACGTGCCTGCCGCCGAGGACGTGCTAGCACTAGCGGAGGAGGTCACGGTGCTGCCCCCGGAGGTGGTAGCCCCGCCCGTAATGGAGGAGGTGCCGGCGGAGCAAGCCGCCTGGAGGTCGGACTCGCTCAGGTTCTCGCTGGTGAGCACGCAGGTGAGGCAGGTGGATGACAGTTCGCCGAGGGCGCTGCACACGCATCCGATGTCCGTCGTCCCGCATGCTGAGAGGGTGTTGAGCGCGCCCGCGTCAGAGGCGGAGGAGCACTCGGTCGTGCAGGTGGTTTGGCGGGCGGAGAGCTGCCGGAGGAGCGGGTTGGGCGCGCGCCGGACGGAGCGGGCGGCGACGGCCTGGAGGTGCGGGGCGGAGGCTGCGGCGAGCAGCGGGAGGGCGGCCAGAGCGAGGGAGAGGAGGAAACGCATCTTGTTAACGATTGGGAGATGGAAGGAGGGAGGAAGGAACGATTTGAACCCTGCTGGCGAGCGCGTTTTTCTCCTCAACCGGGGTTTTGTACCCTCCGCGCCGGCGCCGCACACGCGCCGCACACCATCGCCAAGCCCGGAGCCCAGGCGTGTTTCGCCTCAGCCTCCCATCTGCCCATCCGACCCATCAAAGGCATCCGCTTCAACAAATTCCACAGCCCACATCTCTTCCAGACCACATTCGCCAAGCCCTCTCCCCTCATTGGCCCTGCGCCGGGGGACGCGCATGAATGGCAGGACTTTTCTTTAGGAATGGGGGCGGTGCCGCCCTTGTCGCAGGAAGCGGCGGGGTCAGGGTCCACTCGGCGTTCTGGGGGTTCCGAAGCTGATGCTCGGACAAGGGCTGCCGAATTGCCGCCGAGGACACGATTGAACTTTACGCCTCGTTTAATGAGAGGCGTTAGTTGCAGTTTATCCGCCGATTACTCGATTGTGTTTATCTGCAAACGCTTTCGGAGTCCGTTCACGCGGCCATCGAGCAAACACCCGTTATCCTGCATTGCCGGATATACCAGGGCTCAAATCGACCGCCGAATTCGAGTCACCTGCTTCAGCTTTCACGTGACCAACCCCGCTTGCCTCCCATTTCCGGAAAGCCAAAACCGGCCCTGCTGTTACAGGACGCCTACCCCAGATACACTACTCATTTATTACCAATATCAGTCCACGCCGCGTTCTTCTGCAACCTCGGGATCCAGTGATGATCGAAAACACCCTTCCCGTGACCTCGTCGAAAGGACCACATAAACGAGCCGTACTACGATGAGCCGTGCCATCCCTTTGGAAGTACTGGCACAGCAGCCCATGCCATGTATCCTTCCTCGACGCCGACCCTAGCCTCCAACACGGATTCTTATGACGGCTGCGAATTGCAGTGTTCATCATTGACCGATTCGAGCCCCTATCGTGAAGTAACGGTGCATTAAGTTGCGGACCAGTCTTCTCAAAGAACTGTGCTTTGTGGACTATGCGAACTTCTACCCGTGCGTCTGTAATGCCCTCTCCCAACTTTCGACCACCTGCTTCGACTGTACGTTGTCCGACATACAGATTACCGAAGCCCAATACAGTACGATGTGTTCCTCGTCCGGGGTGGTTTGATTGTCGTGTGATGCATTACAGTTGTCATGGCGGAAAGTGTCCGTGCCGAGTTCACACCTCACGGCCCCACGAAGATGATGATGACCTTCGAAAGCCTCCATCCATCCCAGGGACCATACATTTCCACGCGGACTTTTGGATTACGGCATGAAACGCGAGCATGCCCCACGAAGACGGCACAGCAATCGGATCCGCGCTGAAAAGCATCAGAGCATTCTGTGGAAAAGAAGAGATGCAAGTTTCCATTGCAACCGGAGGAAGCGCCTGCGTGAGTGCAACATACAAAAGATGGACATCTCCCAGTCCACAACGCCTCTACTCGTCTCGAAATTCAGACCGCCGACGCCCATACATCATCTGCGATGCGCTTTCTTCTGTCACTCCTCGCAGTTCCTCTGCTCGTCAGCGCCTCCTCTTCCGGAGGGCTCAGTGGCATCTCGCTAGTACGCTCGGCATCCGGTATCGTTGGACGCCAAAGCGCTTCGGCGTGCGACACCTCCTGCTCGTCGGCATCCGATGAGGCAGCACTGCAGGCATTTGCGGCGTGTTCCGCAAGCGACATCACCTGTCTGTGCACCAGCGCAGCGGCCCTCTCCTCAACTTGCCTGCAATGCATGTTGACAAACGACGGAGTGACGGAGGCCGAATTGCAGGCCGAATGCAGTGCAGGTGCAAGCGCGACAGCCCCGAGCGGCACCACCCCAACATCGGCTGCTCCTACCTCCATCGGTGTCTGCACGTCAGAGTGCTCTTCGGCTACCGATTTGGCAGCATACAATCAAGTCCAGGTGCGTTGTTCATGCCCACTCAGGTGTCCTCCAGCGTAGTAACGTATGCGTACCAGCAATGCAACGCCACGGATGTCCCATGCCTCTGTGCGGCTCTCGCGCTCCTCTCAAGCAGCTGCTCCACTTGCGTGGAGACCACCTTCCAGATTACGCAAGCAGAGCTCAATTCAGTCTGCAGCTCTGGAGGAGGCAGCGTTACAAGCACCGGCAGCGGCGCGACGAATACGGGCTCGAGTGGCGGGCCATCGGTGAGCGGAGCTGCGAATAGCGGCGTTCCCGGCAGCGGAGGTCCTTCGCCGAGTACACCTACTAGCCCGCCGAAGAGTGCGGCGGAACGAGTTACATTGGGATGTGCTGTTGGGGCGATGGTGTTCGGGGTCATGGTCGTTCTCGCGTGAGACGAGGTCCTGCAGCATACCCGTCCAGAAGGCAGGAGTTGTGAGGATGTTATCATACTGATCACCAGTCGAATGTAATCGTGATTCCGACTCGTTTGTCACTGGGTCCAAGTTGGCGTGAGACGCATCGAGTGATTGCAGCGTTGGGACGAAAAAGCGAACCGCGCGTTGTAGGGTATTCATCGCAAAACAGATCGAGCAGCGCCATCTGGATTCCTCCACGGCGAGGTTATCCCTCGGGCAGAGTGAGAATTCCGTAGCTTGCAACCATTCCAGCCTGCTCGCAAGAGCGCTGAGACATCGGGCCACTCAGGGTATCTTCCAAAGACCAAGTCAGACGATCCGATCTCCTCCGCCAGCGCATTTCGTCAACCCCGCTTTCGTTACCTAGCCAGGGTCCATCGGGTACCTGAGCACTGCGTTAGCGGCTTATGCGTTCCAATCCAGGCCGAAGGCTGAGTGCGGGTTGGGGCACACACATCCGGCCAGCCAATCAACCTCGGGAGTTTAGGAATGTGCTGAGGTAAACCCGTTGTAGGCGCCTGCCAAGACAGGGTCTCTTTGACGGGCGGTACGCGAGGGGAAGCTGCAAGAGTGAAACGACGCGGAGCGGGCGGAGTGCAGCGGAAGGCAAGTCACCGATTCGTATTCTCGCGCAGGGCGAATGAGCGCAAGACAAGATGCGGGGGTACAAAAGGCGGGTGAGATGACCTCACAAACAGTCTGTAGGATTGACGAGACCTTCCCGACTCAGAGTCAGCGACAAAACACACGATTGTTAAAGCCAAACAATGCACCTTGGACTTTTCCTCCTCCTCCTTCCCACGCTCATCCTCGCCTCCGTACCACCCCACTTCGCACGCGACCCCTCCGCCCTCATTGGTCGTCAAACTGCGACTTGTGCATCCTCCTGCTCGTCCGCATCCGACCTTGCCGCCGAGAATGCGATCGGAGCCTGCGCAGCGACTGATGAGACCTGCGTATGCACGAACGCCGCCCTCCTCTCCTCCGGCTGCTTGACTTGCATTCTCACCGCCGAAGGATTGACGGTGACGGAGCTCGAGCAGGCTTGCGCAGGTGGAGGAGGCAGCGCAACGGTTCCGGCGAGTGTGACGGCCACGGGCACGACAACTGCACCCAGTTCCAGCCCTACGGCCTACTGCACAACGGAGTGCACCTCGGCGTCCGATCAGGCTGGCGTCACCCGCATGGAGGTACGTGCATCTCCTTACTCCCTCCCTTCCAGCTGCTGATGCTCTCTTCAGCAATGCGCCAACTCGGACCTCACATGCC
Organism: Calocera viscosa TUFC12733; assembly: GCA_001630345.1. Taxonomy (NCBI): domain Eukaryota; kingdom Fungi; phylum Basidiomycota; class Dacrymycetes; order Dacrymycetales; family Dacrymycetaceae; genus Calocera; species Calocera viscosa. The sequence goes on along the minus strand of KV417281.1, from coordinate 159,575 downwards.
TCTGCACGACCGTCTCCACGCTCTCCACCGCTTGTCGTAACTGCTGGCTCGGCCTGGTCGGGCTCACGCAGGCGCAGTACACGGCCGATTGCGCCGGCGGCGGGAGCATGAGCGGCGGTTCGGGCAGTTCGATGGGCATGGGGATGAGCGTTGGGAACGGCGGAAGCAGCGCGACCAGCACGAGCTCGAGCAGTGCGAGCTCGCCCACTAGCCCTCCGAAGAGCGATGGGAGACGCGCGGGTGTCGGTGGTGCGCTTGGTGTCGTTCTTGCGGCAATGGTTGTATTGGCGTAATGTTTGTACTTTAAATATCTTGTTCAATGATTCCCTCGCTTTAAACAAACATGGAGGCTCACCTCTTACCGCTAATAATACTCATGCGCGAACATGCACATCCATTGTCGGTAGATTAGCTCATCCTGACGCGCCTCTGACCTTCGCTTCGACCATCGGCACGTTGTCTAGAGTTAAAGCAGATTAAAAGCGGTGATCCTGCTAGCCATGCAGTAGCATAACGATAATCGTATTGTCAGAGGGATATGGGTATGGCCTGGCGATGCGTAGTATAGCGTACATGACAAGGCACACCCGATTGAAGGGGTTTTGTCCAAGTAGCCCACTGGGACGGAAGCATCCTTCGCAGTCACTTATTTACTCATCAACAAGCTTTGGCAGGGACAAAAAATATGTAAGCGTGGATGGGGTAGTGGTAACCTCAGTCGTTGCCATTGGACTGCCGAAAGCACGACAACAACGATTCGACTGGCCCCGGGTTCGATTCCCGGTCCACGCAAACAAGCGATTACCTTTTGAGGTTTGGGCCATTACTGCTTTTGGGAGTGCCAACTACGAACGGACTCGCGTGGACCACGAAGGATAGTATCCTATCACAGGTGACAACCATTGGTGAACATTTGTTCAGTTCAGGACATGCGCAAACCTATCGACCGTGCATTACAATTCGTCGCGTTATTGTACCTTAAACGTGCTCAGAGTAGGTTGTTTTCGAGGTGTCTGATGATTGGTAAAACAATCGCAATCTCGCCGTCCAGATCACTGCAACCCGCGTCATGCTCCAAGGTCCTCTGGAACGTAACGCCGGAGGGATTTTCGGGATATCCAAGGACGTTGATGCTCGGGTGGAACAAGTCGTCTACCGAGAAGGGCCTCCAACCGACGACATCCAAGCCGGCCGCCCCGAAGCGAGCGAATTGGACCCAGGCGTTTTGGATATACTTGGACAGGGCGATCTCCGTCCTGAAACGTGGTAATATCAGTAGAGGAATGACACGGGCACCGTGGGAACGACTCACCCTGTGGCAGGATACTTGCTTATGAAGCTGGACGAGTTGTACGTCTGGAACACGATGGGGATTTCGGAGGTATGGAAAGCACGCAGAGAGCCGTTCCCATTGTTGATGTTGCCAAAAACCCCTGCTTCGCTTTAGAATCTGTGCGTTCGACGGCGGGGGAGTATCACTTACCAGAGTAGATATAGCGATACGTTGGGACTTTGGCGTTGATCCGATCCCTCGCGCTGGCAAAGGCGGGGCAGTGGAACAGAACCTGGAGGGATCCTCAATGCGATGGGACAAGACACGCGAAGGTTTGAAACATACGTCAGTGCATGCCACGCTGGCCTCATTAAATGTAACAAGCGGTGGCAATTTGCCCCCAGTTGCCTCGTAGGCGGCGACGAAGATGTCCCCTTCGTTGGCGTTGTTGCCCAGGAGGGTTGGGACTTTCAGGAACTGTCCTTGAGTGAGACGCCTCTGCCAGTCTCCGAACAGGGTGTAGCCTGAGATTTTATGTCAGTTCAGCGCAAGTTGTCCCCCTTCTGGACATGCAGCTCACCGTCGGTGATAGCAGTAAATGGAATGTTGTTCTTGAGGATGGCGGATTGCAAGTCTTGCCATCGCAGCGACTGCATGCACTGCATGACATTACCGCCTGAGGGTATCCCATCAAAAGAGACTCAGGCATCAAACGATGATAAGTACTCACTGCTTGAACACCCAACGATATTGGTGATCGAGCTCCACACGGTGGGATTGGGTGCGATGAACTGATCCAGGGCCACACTAATGCACGGGGTCAATCCAATGCTCCGACTAATGATGGCTTAACTTACAGTCCGGACTCGAGGATGATCCCTATCAGATGTGTCAGCCTAGAATCGCGAACGAGGGAGCTCTTGCATACCTTTCACGATGGTATCCTGTGGGTTCCTGATAGTGTACGCGTCCACTGCCAGGGAACCGAAACTCTCCCCAAACAATGTGATGCGATTGGGGTCACCGCCGAAGTTGGCGATGTTCTTGTAAACCCACTGCACAGCAGACTCGACGTCCAGCAGTCCAACGTTCACGCTTCCAGGAGCATTGGGGAACCCGAAGATGTTGGTACGGTAGTTGATGCTGACAATAGTGATATCGTCGAAGTCGCGGGTGAAGAAAGAACCATTGTAGGCAGCGGTGTTGCTCTGTGAATACAGTCAGGCGGTACATGCGCAGAGGTCGCGACATGCTTACTGTGCCGAACTTGCCGCTACCACCATACACCCAGATCATGACGGCCGTCTTCTGAGGCCTGGTGATGGCAGGTGCCCAGATGTTGAGGTTCAAGCAGTTTTCGGAGGTCGGAACTGAGAGTTGCTGGTCCAGAATGCCTGTGATATTGAGGGCTGCTGCTGCGCTGGGCCCAATCTCCGCGGGGCAGGAGTCTCCCCAGCTGGACGCATCGAAGACTTGCGAGCGGACGGGTGCAGGCTGAGGCGGTTGGAATCGGTATAGAGCTGTGTTTGCCGCATACGGGATTCCTCGGAATTGCCGGTTTCCGTTCACCGAGATACCCCTGACCTGACCTTGTGCTGTCTGAACAAGGAGCCCATCGTCGGCCGACAGAGGTGCGAGTAAGGAGGAAAGACCGTAGGCCCACTGCAGGAGGAGCGAATACATGTGTGTTTCTTTGAGTATCAGAAACGCTATCCCAGGCGCCCTTTTATAGGTGAAGTTGGACAACAGATAGCTCCTGTACGTGCGGCCGCATTTCCATAGAGCAATCCATGCAGGCGCGGCACGCAAGCCATATGCATCTTGTACAGGTCAAGCGAGACCTGCCGAGACACGAGCCCATGCAGACCGTTGTCAAGTTCGAAACCCAAGAACAGGCCTTACAGGAGCGCGGTCGTCCCCGTGCTGATCTGCGAAGAAATACGCGAGCGGTCGACTATTTCAAGGTACAAACGCGAGTTGCGGGCGCAAGAGGAAGGGCTCAAATGGAACTGCGGATGCTGATGAGGCGCGCCGAGACAGCCCCGCACGGATGTTCTACCGCATCTGGGAAAAAAAGACGCAGTTCTCATTACAATGATCTTCAATAGAAGTTCATGCACATAACTTCTATGAATACAGTATCTAAGAGTAGTGGGGCTCAGAAGGCTGAGAAACAGTCATGAGTCCCAACGAAAACAGAAAGCAGAGCTCCAGATGTAAAATTACTCTAGGTAGCGGAAGATCCTGCGCGCATAGCGGCCGATCTTGCGCTTCTCAGCATGGAACCGTGCCATAGGGAATCTGGCATAGAACTCATCCAGGAATGTTGGACTAGATATTCTGGTCAGGCCCGGCCGTAAAGAGCGAAGATGTTGGACTCACTTCGCATAGAGGTCAAATAGGTAATGGCCTCCGCAAATCTCGGACGAATCTCCGGAACACGGCGTGGCACACTCACCAGCCGAGTTACCGTTCGGCACGGGAGCACCTCCATAATAGATACCATCGCTGCAGAAGCACAGATTCCCATGCTCAACAGCAGCGAGAGGATAGCCCAAGTTGTAGCAATAGTCGACGCAGCCTTCCACAGTCTGATCAGTAAGCGCTCCAGTGGTCGCATTGGGTATGGCGCGACTTTCATCAGGAGAATAGGGAGTCGGCTCAGAGTAGCATCCAAGCGGGGTGTATGAAGGAAGAGCACCACTGGATGTGGACGACGAGCTGGCACTTGAAGTGCCGGTGGGCGCCGTGCTAGTGGGCACTTCGGTGGAAGAGCCGGAAGAAGACATACTAGTGTCGATCGCGGTGTCGGTTGACGTATCAATAGAAGATGAGACCTCATTGGATGACGCTGTGTCGGTGCTGGTTGCCGTGCCCATGGACGATTCGGTGGAAGAGCTTGCCGAGGAGGTGCTAGAGATGGACGCTGGCGCGCTGGAGGAGGGAATCGATGTAGGCGTAATGACAGACAAGCTGGACGTGGACATCTCCGAAGAGGTGTCTGGTGCCGAGCTGCTGGGAGTCGAAGATGTAGTGGAGCTGATGGCAGCCGAACTACTGGAAGTTGACGACGTGATAGGAGTGCTGACGGTATTCGTGATAGCAGTCGACGTGCTCGACGTGAAATCCTCTGATGAGCTCGGAATTGACGACGTTGGGACAATGCTGGTCGTTGAAGTGGTGGACGCTGAGGTGGTCGTAGTGATGTCCTCGGAGCTGCTGGCAGTTGACGACATCGTGGGACTGACATCGGCAGCGCTGCTTGGAATCGACGAAGCACTCGAAGTCTCAACAGCCGGGCTGCTGGGCACTGACGACATGGTCGGAGAAAGCACTTCCGAGCTGGACATGGATGAGGCGGTAGTCGGTGTGACGGGGGCTGAGCTACTGGTAGTTGATGAGATGGGAGGACTGACTTCGACCGAACGGCTCCGAGTGGACGAGGACGTCGAAGCTTCTGTGTTGCGCGTAATCGAATGGCGACGAGTGAAGGATGACGTCGAGGTACCTTCGTGTGAGGTGCGAGTAATGGAGCGGCTACGAGTGAACGAGGATGTCGAGATACTTTCTACTGAGGTGCTCGTGGTCAAAGGCGAGAACGAAGAAGAGGTCATGGAAGACGGGGACGCGGAAGACGAGGACGCGGAAGACGAGGACGCGGAGGACGAGGACGCGGCGGAGGTTGCCAACTCCGAACCCGCTAACAAGGAGGACGACGAGGACGCTGAGGAGGACGCTGGCGAGGATGAAGGGAAGGAGTTTGAAGAGGAGGAGGCAGAGAATGAGGATGAGCTGACGGACGACGGAGACGACACGGACGACGAGACAGCAGATGTAGTCGTTGGGACGACCGGGCTCGTGGTCATCTCTGAAGAAGCGCTTGTGGTGGATGACCCAACAGAGCCCGGCGAGCCACCAACGTTCGGTCTGTTCAACCAGAAGATGAGGAGTTGAAGATAGCAATGGCAGAGATGCACTCACGTGTCCACTATGTATAAAAGACCATCGGGGCAGCTGCCGTCCGGATTTGTAGGAGTGATCTGAGAGGCATCGAGCGAGTTGCTGCAGATGCACTCGGCGCCACCATCCGCCGTCGCTGAGAACTCGTACCCTCCATTCGTGCAGGTGGTAGGACAGTCAAGGAGCGCCGCCTTGATGTTACCTGCATAGCGCGATTGGGAAGACGTCGGGAAGAGCGCGGCCAGCGGTGCACAGCCGAGGGCAGCACTGCCGGACGGTAGACCGGTAGACCCAGCCCCAGATGCAGAGCTCGTGGACGAAGAAGTTTCGACCGAGCCAGTTGCGCTGTTTGCGCCAATCGCCGTCGCAGGAACGGCCTCAGACGAGGGGAGAGCGGTGTCCGTTGCTCCCCCAGCACTTGAAGTCTCTGTTGCGGTACCGGGACTGAGAGTGGAGATGGAGAGGAGAATCGACGTCCCGCCGGTTTCCGAAACTGACAGAACAATTGACGTGAGCGAGCCGGTTGAAGACGCAGCTCCGGTGTCAGTAGCGCCCGTATTCGTGTCCGTAGAAGGAGAACCACTGCTGGAGCTGCAAAGAAGCGGGTCGAGGATGCTTCCAAGAGAGCCTCCAACACCGCAGTCAGAGGTGCTAGAGGCCGCCGGCGAGGTCGCGGTTGCCGAAGAAGTCTCAGTTACGCCCGCTGCGGTGGAGCGGGCCGAGCCTGATGCAGACATCGGCAGGGTGCCGCTGGATAGGCACGTCAATTCAGAGTTGATTCTTTTCTTACCGGTTCACTTACGTGCTGGTTAGAGTCAAATCGTTGTCCGGACAGCTGCCGTCGGTGTTCGTTGGCACGATCTGGCTCGTATCAAGGGTGTTGCTGCAGATGCATTCGGCACCATCGAGTGCAGTTGCGGCATACTGGTAGCTGCCATTGAAACAAGTATCAGTGCACGGAAGGGAGTCACGGTGCGGCGGGATGCGGATCGCGAGTGCTCGGCCGAAGACATCTCGGGTGGAAAGCTCGGGAAGGATCGCAGTGCCAGGAATGCAGCCAATATCAGTAGAAGTTTGCCTAGTGAGATCGGGAGCGTCAGAAGGAGTCGAGCTCAGGGTCGTGGGCAGAACGCACCTGGTAGAAGAGTGGGCAAGCGTACCGGAGGAACCGATTAGGATGGAAGCCGAAAGGAGTGTGGAGAAGTAAGCGAGCGGAGTCATATTAGAATTAGGCCGTATTAGCAAATCGAATTAGGTTCGCCGGCAATTGGATCGCCAAGGATCTGCGGTATCGCGTGGCCGGGACGAGCGGGAAGCTTCGGTCGACAGAAAAGGTCAGACGGACGAGGCGGGCCGTTTGTTTTGAAAACAAACGGGCTTTATACTTGGTGTCACTTGCCGTCATCGGTGAGGCTACGACGTGCTCACGGCGGTCGCTAACCAGAGCATCCTGCAGAGAACAGAGCCATCGCTACTACGAGTCATGACTGCATCGAGCGGATGGATGGGCGGGCAAACGCCATGTGCCCGCTGTCCAAGTGCTCATCAAGCCGACCCGAGCTAGGCTTGTGAACACCGATGACGCCGATGTTGGGCAGATGGTCAACAGTCTGATGAGCCAGGTAGGCGAAATGTCAAGCGCAGCGAAGCGATTGGACAGGGTAGGCAATATCAGTTTTGTGAGGTGCCGTAATGCCAACTCGGTGTGGCTGGTCGTCGTTGAGACGCGACGAGCGCTTGCGCGTCGGTGGCTGAAGACGACGCGTCGTCGAAGTGCGCGTCGCCCTGCTCTCCGAATGCACCTTTCGGTAACCACGAATCTTTCCTGTACTAAACGATTCAAGAAGTGCCACGCTCAATTTGCAATGACAGAACTAGAGATGGTGTTGCAGTGGGACCGTAATGCGCCAGACTGCTTTTGGCTCATCACCACAATACGCGGCCTCACGTGACTGCATACATTCGAGAAGCGCTCGTGTCGACCTCGCTGTCTGACGGCACATATCAGCCGAACCGCTCGCTTGTACGCCGGATGCCCACCCAGGTTTCTGGTGCCTCGTTCAAGTCTATTCTTGAACAGCAAATGAATTGGTGGCGCTTGTTCGATTCTGGGCAAGGCACGTACGAGGGGAGCGCGCCTTCCACACGGCGAGGCGGGGTGCGGGGCGAGGATCGGACAGCCAGGGAGAGGCCATTGGGCTATCTGGCACCACCAGATGAGACTGTGTGCGATCCTCGTCGATGGTGGTGATTACCTGTGATCGCCTCCTGATTGCAGTCACAATGCAAATGAATTGTTCCTATTGTCTTACCACTGAGTGAGGTACAGGGGAGAGGGAAGGTTCTATGAGGCTTGCAACTATGGCAGGAATGAAATCAAGGAGCAGACAACTTTGGGTGAGGTGATGGAGTGCTTGGCTATCTGTCCCTGCAACAAGTAGAGCTCTGGGAGAAGAGATCGGAAGCGAGGGCATTCCTTCACCGCGGACAGGGCGCAGTGATGGAATGCTCTTGCTCAGGGAGCATGGATCTATGGCCATCCTTTGGGAACCTTGATGTTGTGTGAGATCAGCAAAACAAGAGCACTGCAGGATGGGAATAATACCCAAAGCTCAGCATCACATTGAGGGATGAGAGATGGTACAAGCACCTCTCATACACTTGTGTTACAACAGAAACTCAGCCCTGGTCCTTCCCTCACTTCCCACCCAGATGCTCCAGCGCCGGCCCCTCCTCTCCATACACCGGGTCCTTCACCAGCCCACTCACACCCCTAATCTTGTCCTCGAATCCCTTCTGCCCCCGCCTCTTCTCATCCCAATGATACCCCATCGGATAGCTTCCCACCATCATGAACCCGCTGGGCATCTCCACGCCCTTGTGCGCCAGCCCAGGCGGTAGGATCACCACGTCCCCCTCTTGCACCTGCATCCTCACCGCCCCCGGGTTCCCGTCTCCCCCAAACTGGCACGTCGCCCTCCCTGAGTACACTGCCAAGACCTCGTACGTCGTCGTGTGAAAGTGCGAGAACGGGTACATCCCGTAGCGCCACTGGGGCTCGTAGCCGTTGCCACGCATGTGCGCTTCGAGCGCCGAGGGCGGCGTGCCGGTAGGGAAGACGTTGTGGTAGATCAGCACGGGGAGGGTAGCAGGCGAGTCGGCGTGCGGGGCGACGCGCTGAACGGTCAGCTTGAGCTGGGAGAGCGGTAGCGGGGTGAGGCCCATTGTGAAGATACTGCGCAGATGACGGTAGGAACGGAGGATGGCTAGGGAGGGACACGGTCGTCCAGCGAGCATATGTACATTTGGAGAAAGAGGTGGAGGACAGAAGCAAGACGTCACCGACCCTGACCCTGGTTGAGTGCCGTATTTGGTAACCGGATGCTCGGAGGCGCCATCCGTTTCTTATCGCGAACTTCTTCGCAACTGCCCCGCTCGCGAGTCACTTCCGTAGCATGCAGAAATTCATCTATTGACCTTGATTTATTCTTACAACTATTCAACTTTCTCGGCCCCGCCTACGTCACGGTTACTCCTTCGTCTCCCACGGGTGATAAATCAGCTTCTGCCCGGACACCTTCCCCTGACGCATTAGGTCGAACCCGTCATCGATCGAATTCAGCCCATTGGGCATGACCTTCACCGGGTTAGGAATAACCTTGCCCTGGCGCATCAGCGCATCCCACAGAGGGATGAGACTGCTGAGCTCCGCCTCGTGCCCCGGGAGGTAGATCCCTCCCGCGTACACGTGGTGTGTCTTCGTGGACCCGGGGACCGCACCGGAGAAGGGGAGGACGATTACTACCTCGGCGGCTGTGTGATCTAGTGCGGAGAGAGTCGCTTCGATTGAGCCGTTCTCACTGATCGCGTCGTACGCGTAGCGCAAGCCCGGTGCAAGGGCTTTGATTTGGTCCACAATCTACGAACCGTAAGCATCTCCGCATCCTTGGCAAAAGTTACTATGAGACGCACATCCGCATCACGGTAATCAAGCACCTTCTCTGCGCCCAAGCTCTTGACATACTCGAAGTTCCTCGGACTCGCAGTGGAGATGACTCTGAACCCGGAGATGACGCCGAGCTGCACAGCCAAAGCACCAACGCTCGAACTCCCACCCCACACAAGCAGAGTCTCCCCTGTGATGTTCGGAGTGACCTTCCCGGCGGCGTCGAGTGGGAGCGGGAGTTGAATCAAGGTATATAGGCCGAGCGCAGCTGTCCAGTACGCCAGGGGCAGCGTGGCTGCTTGGTCGAAGGAGAAGCTGTCGGGGATCTAGAGAGAGGTTAGCGCTGACTCGGTGAGAGAGTAAGACGGACACACGGCAACTGTGGCGTCTACTACGACTACACAGTATTTCTGGTAGATGCCGAACTTGGGGTGCCGGCCGAGGATTGTCATGGACACGACCTGCTCGCGTCAGCGCACGCTCATCCAGGAGCAGCGAGTCACGCACCCGGTCCCCCACTCTGAACTTAGTGACGCCCTCGCCGACTTTGTCGACGACGCCCGCTACATCTACACCATTGACGAACGGGAGCGAAGGGATGGCAAAATTGTGGTCGATCTGCGCAGATGCATCGGCATTCCCCCGTTGGAGTCAGTTGAAGATAGCGGGGACACACCTGCTTCCAGTCCACCGGATTCTGCGCCGCTGCTTCAACGCGAATGCGCACCTCTCCTGCCTCGGGCTCCCACAGTTCGACAGGTACTGCGGGAGCGAGAATCTTCGGACGCTCGGAGGTGATCAGGATGCCAATGTTCTGGGCCATGCTGGACGTGCGGGTACAGCTACCGGGGCTAGGTGCTGGTGCGAGGACGGGGTTGATACTACTGAGGAGGGTCTGCCTGCCAGCAAGTGGGCTCTATATACGCCCTTGGTGCTCTTCTACAGAACCGCAACAATCTTCCAGGGTGCCAGCGCCCAGCGCGGGTGGTGGAAATGATCTACTTTATGGACAGAAACCCACGGGTGAACGTAGGAATTGCGGCGCAGTATGGCCGGACCGGACCCATGAATGTGGAAGAGCGCCCGTTCAGGAGCGGGTTCGGACGCATCGGGCGACCGCGTCCTGATAGCGGGAGAACCCTTTGTTGTCTTCTTCTCGTAACGTCCTCGAACCATTCTTTCTGCAATCAACCTCGAGTCATTCCAGGTCGCATACTACCATTGCACAAATGGTTACTTGAATCTTGATCATAGCCACATTTTCACCTTTAATCTCAAATCCACTGCCCACTGCCTACTCTATCCGTCAGATCCTCGTCTCCTGTGGATGGTACACAAGCTTCACGCCAGACACCTTCCCCTGACGCATTAGGTCGAACCCCTCATCGATCGAATTCAGCCCATTGGGCATGACCTTCACCGGGTTAGGAATAACCTTGCCCTGGCGCATCAGCGCATCCCACAGAGGGATGAGACTGCTGAGCGCCGCCTCATGCCCTGGGCCGTAGATTCCTCCCGCAAGGTTGTAGTGTGTCCTTGTGGACCCGGGGACCGCACCGGAGAAGGGGAGGACGAGGACGACCTCGGCGGCGGGGTGATCTAGTGCGGAGAAAGTCGCTTCGATTGAGCCGTTCTCGCTGATCGCGTCGTAGGCGTAGCGCAGGCCCGGTGCGAGGGCTTTGATTTGGTCCACAATCTACGAAGCGTAAGCATCATCCGTATCCTTGGTAGGAGTTACTATGAAACGCACATCCGCATCACGGTAATCAAGCACCTTCTCCGCACCCAAGCTCTTGACATACTCGAAGTTCCTCGGACTCGCAGTGGAGATGACCCTGAACCCCGAGATGACGCCGAGCTGGACCGCCAATGCACCAACACTCGAACTCCCACCCCACACAAGCAGAGTCTCCCCTGTAATGCTCGGAGTGACCTTGCCGGCGGCGTCGAGCGGGAGCGGGAGTTGCATCGACGTGTATAGGCCGAGCGCGGCTGTCAAGTATGCCAAGGGCAACGTGGCTGCTTGGTCGAAGGAGAAGCTTTCGGGAATCTAGAGAGAGATCAACGCTGAGTGGGTGAGACATTAAGGCGGACATACAGCGATCGTTCCGTCTACTATGACTACACAGTATTTCTGGTAGATGCCGAACTTGGGATGCCAGGCAAATCTTGTCATGGACACGACCTGCTCGCGTCAGCGCACACTCATCCTCGAGCAGCAAATAACGCACCCGGTCCCCCACTCTGAACTTGGTGACGCCATCGCCGACTTTGTCGACGACGCCCGCTACATCTACACCATTGATGAACGGGAGAGAAGGGATGGCAAAATTAAGCTCGATCTGCGCAGATCAGCATTCCCCTCGTTGGAGTCAGTTGAAGATAGCGGCGACACACCTGCTTCCAATCCACCGGATTCTGTGCCGCTGCCTCAACGCGGATGCGCACCTCTCCTGCCTCGGGCTCCCACAGTTCGACAGGCACTGCGGGAGCGAGAGTCTTCTGGCGCTCGGAGGTAATCAGGATTCCAATGTTCTGGGCCATGCTGGATGTGCGAGTGCAGGTACCGGGGCTAGGTGCTGGTGCAAGGACGGAAATGATACGACTGCGGGGGGTGTGCCTGCCACCGAGCGAGGTATGTATTCCCCCGGTGCTCTTCTAGCTCGAGTATCGGAGATACGACCATCGTCCAGAACCGTAACAGTCTTCCACGGTACCCGGCGCTCGCCGGCGCCCGGGGCTGGTGATCGGAACAATCGACTTTATGCACAGTAATCCAAGGGTGAACTTATTATGAATTGCGAGCTGAGGTCAGCATGACCAGACAGCACGCATAGCGGAGAGCGCGGTTCAGGAGTGGTTCGAACGCATGCGGCGACCACATCCTGAAACGCGAGAACCCGTTGATGTCTTCTTCTCTCAATGTCCTTGAACCATTCTTTCGGAAATCAACCTGTTGAGTTCCTCGGGTGGCCATTCCAGGTCGCATACTACCATTGCACAAATGCGGTACTTGGATCTTTATCCTAGTCACATGTTCACCTTGAGTCTCCAATCTACTACGCATTGCCTACTGTACTAGTTTCCGTCAGATCCTCGTCTCCTCCGGATGGTACACAAGCTTCACGCCAGACACCTTCCCTTGACGCATGAAGTCGAAGCCTTCATCGATCGAGTTGAGCCCATTCGGCATGAGCTTCGTCGGGTGAGGGATGATCTTCCCCTCGTTCACAAGGATCTGCCAGAACGCCGCCAGCCCCAGACGCAGCGTGTCCTGCTCTGGGAAGTACATTGAGCCCGCGAAGATATGGTGCGTCACGGGATTAGTGCCGGATGTGGCCTCGCCGTGGGACGGGAGGACTGTGGCGACCTCGGACCCGATGTGGTTCAGGGAGGAGAGGACACCCGACGTGGATTCCTTCTCCCCGATCGCGTCGAAGGCGTAGCGCAGGTTAGGGGCCAGCCCCTTGATCTGGTCCGCAATCTGCCCGGACGTGAGCACTCCCTCAACATAAAGCACAACTGAAACTTACATCCGCATCGTGGTAGTCAAGCACCGTCTCGGCTCCTAGGCTCTTCACGTACTCAAAGTTCTTGGGGCTGGCTGTGGCGATGACCTTAAACCCGCTGATGACGCCGATCTGGACAGCAAGGGCGCCAACACCCGAGCTCCCGCCCCAGACAAGGAGCGTCTCTCCCTGAACCTTGGGTGTTACCTTCTCGCCATCGAGTGGGAGGGGGATCTGGAGGCCTGAACAGGCGAACAGTCCCAGTGCCACAGTCCAGAATGCCCCAGGCATCGTGGCGGCTTGGTCGAAGGAGTAGCTGGCGGGGATCTGCGGGCGGGTCAGGTTGGTGATGGATGGTGAGAGCAAGAAAACGCACAAGAAGCGCCGCGTCTGCCTTGATGAGGCAGTACTTTTGATAAGTGCCGTACCCCGGCCCGCCACCCAAAGGGGACATTCCGGCGACCTAAGACGCCATCAGCAGGCTGCTTCGTTTACCACGCACACGATGGCATTTACCCGATCGCCAACTTTGAACTTGCTGACACCTTCACCGACCTTGTCGACTATTCCAGCAGCATCAAATCCGATAATGTACGGAAAGCTCGCGAGCCCAAAGTTGTAGTCGATCTGCCGCCACGCTCGTGAGAACTTGGGTATCGCACACGGCATAGGGTACGGCAGACTCACCATCTTCCAGTCCGCCGGGTTCTGGGCAGCTGTCTTGATGAGAATGCGCAGAGCTCCCGGCCCCGGTTCCCAGAGCTCCACAGGTTGGGCGGGGGCCAGTTTCTTCTGGAAAGGCTCGTTGATGAGTATACCGAGATTTTGTGCCATGATGAAGTTCGGTTGTGGCGAGTTGTTTTTCGGTGAGCCGTTGGTAGTTGCCGTGTTTACGAGGTGAGAAATCCTGAAAGCACCACCAGAAATATAACGCATACTTATACTCCCCGCGTTCTTGTCCCTCAACATCGGAGATACGTCCGCAAGCGGCGCTAATCAGGCGACAACCAAATATCCGACGGGCAGGGTCGACAGCTGACCTAATCATTCCACGCCCACGATGATGACCCCGGTAAGACTCGGGAGTGGAAGACATGGGAAGATGACGTAACCGGATAAGGGAATGTCGCGTGCGGACGAAATGGCGGACGATTAGCCTTCTCCTACAAAGCTCAGTTAAGTAATCAGAAGCACGCGTTGCTGCGGTTGGACGAGGCGACCATGAGAGGTGCGGAGAGATCTGCGCCGAATCGCCCTTCCAACATGGTTCCTGTTGCTGGAACCACTCTTTCAGGTAAGATAGCTGACGTACAATTCCTCTCTTGCCACCTCTTCTTTATCAGCTTGCTTACATCTGGGCAGCCTGAACCACTCCTCGAGACCAGGCTGCTTACAGATGACGAGAAGGAGGGAACCCAGCTTGCGGTAGGAAAATAGGTTCCGTAGATGTCCTACACTTACATTATCCATGACCTTTCCCTGACATTTCCACAGCACTGCCACGAACCTGTCGCTCGGCGCGAGCGTGGGAATGGCCACACGTGATCGCACATGCCGATCATAGCCAGGGCGAGGAATGCTGGAGCGCGGGGACGCATACAGGTGATCGTGCAAATCGATCATAGCGAGGGCGAGGAATGCTGGGGCGCGGGAACGCTCTCACGTGATCGCGCATGCCGATCGTGGCCAGGCGAGGAATGCTGGCGCGTGGGAATGCATATACGTGACCGTGTATGCCGATCGCGGCCAGGCTGAGGAATGCACGACATGCTCTTGAGAAAGCTTCCATTGTAATTCCATTACATTCCCCTAGTATTGATACCAGCAAATTTCCATAACGTTCCCGTGTCAAAAGTTTGAGGGACGCTTCACGGGGGAGGAGAGACCCTGGCTTTGCGAGCTGGGTGATCACGCATTCCGCTGCCAGGACCTGATGTTGTTTTTCTTTCTCCACGGGTGTTCGTGTACCCTGTATTGGTGTCCTGCTTCCGAATCTGCCAGACTTGAGCGATATCGCCGCGGGAAGCATCGTGAATGGTCATGAGCGTGTCATTACTGAGAGAGATGAGCTCCGATCACGTGCAGGTATCGTACATGCGGGTAGTATGGTGCCCGCGAAAGGTATCGTCCTGGTTCGAAAGCGAAACTTGGAATCCAAGGTTTCGTCAGCCCAGCAGCACCGCCAGCACTGACGCTGTGAACAGGGCCAATCCGACACCCCAACCTCCCGTCTTCAACCTCTGACCGCTGCTAAAGCCGGGTGGCGCGCTCGTCCCCGGCAGATTGCCAGTAGAAGTGCTTGAGGAGCCGGACCTTCCAGTACTGCTGCTGGACCCTCCAGTACTGCTACTGGAACCTCCGGCGGGAGAGTTGGTCGTAGTAACTCCTTCGTACTCACACAGGGTGGTGTATGTGGAGACCGTTTCCCCTTCCATCGAGACGAAACAGCTCAGGCAGGCAGGCGAGAGGGTAAGTGTGTTCCTGCAAATGCAGGCGTAATCCGTCGTGGAGCATGCCTGCTCGAGAGTTCAGCCTCTCGTCGTTAAAATGCAAGTGGACAAGAAAACGTACGAGAACATTTTGCAGCATCTCCAAGTCGGATGGGTCATTACACGGCGTAATGCATGCTGTAGCGGCGCCTGGTAGTGAGCCGCTCGGGGATGCTGCACTTTGCGATGTGACCGTCGCTTGCCCAGCTCCCACAGTCGGCAACGTGATGCCAACCTGGCCCGCGGCGAAGGTGGACGAGCTTGGGGCAGGCGTGGTTGCTGCTGTATTTGAGCCAGACGTCGCTCCGTTTTGTAGGGTCGCCGGAACGCTCGCAAGTGAGCTGTACTCGGTGCAATCCGTCTCGAATTCGGGGAGGGTCAGGGAGCTCTCTGCCAGCACACAGGAGAGGCAGTTTGACGAGAGCGAGAAGGCATAGTTGCAGACGCAGGTGTCTTCGGCCGTCCCAGCTTCGCAAGCTTGGAACTGTTGGAGGACGGTGACATCGCTGGGAGACTGGCAGACAGTTGCACATTGAGCGCTTGTTTGACGGGCCCGCAGGGCTGCTCCGCGGTGTCGAGGGATGGAGACTGCACCCGCGAGGACAGGGAGCACCAGCAGAGCGAGCAGGAGCATCGTGCTGGGACGCAAATGGTGTGTGTTCGGGGGGGAAGGACGCTCCAGCCGCGCTGCGCCAGAGCCTCAGCACGACGGCTTTAATCTCCCGCTCCCCGCCTGGCGACCGCGTGCTCGAGATCCTCCATCTTGGGAAGTCGTCGCAAACAAGGCTTGCGCAATCACGGGCGTGTTCGGCGGACTGTATGGTCTCTGGTCACGGAGGGCGTTGCCAAAGGGTCCTGAACGCATGCTTTCGACCTCGTCCCTTACTGCACGCTCGGCCCGGGGCTCATTGTCGTCCTGCTTTGATTGAGCGTCTGATCGGCATCAGAATCGTGGCGGTGCGGCAAATCCGAGGTCTATTTCCGGGGGCGATGACTCCAATTGGAGGAAAGAAGCAAATCGACGTAAACAAGCAACGGCGTCCCGCCTTTGTGGAAGATTCGCCGGGCTGACGTCCGTGCGCCTCCTGCGGGATTGTTCTTTTTATTCAACTCTTCTTTTGCTGTGACCACGTGAACAATGAGGTCAGCTTGGGTGTACACAGCGAGGGCGTGGCGCCTAACTTTGGGATTATCGCAAGCGATAAGCAACACCACTCATCAGGCTCAGAACATGTCCTGCTAGGGACCGAGTGTCTTCCGGCTCCCACCCACCGGCGACATTCCTTATATCCCACAACAGTTTTAACGTTCTTGTCGAAAAGTGGGAATCCTCGGCTCCTAAGCAACTCGTCGCAAGATACTTCACAGACAAATCTCTTCTGGAAGGTGAGGTGTATAAGGTTTCGTCCTCTCTAGTACATGATTAAGTAGAACTTGTAATACAAGATTTCCAAATTCAGGATGATGGGTCTGACAATGCCAACCAACGGTCCGGTCCTGCGCCGGCAAACCAAATTCACTCGCTTCCATACACTGTCCATCCAGAGTCATCAGTCGCATGCGTCTCATCGCTCGCATCCGCATAGCTTTTGAATGCTGTGAGCGAGCTCCAGTCTTCTGGACGCGCCGCCCTCCGCAGGTTGAGGTATATTCTATGGAATGTCAGCAGAAGCTCAGTGGAAGCTCAAGCATCCATACCGTGATACCATGACTGTGTTAAGGCTCCACATCATGCTACGCAGATGTGGTTAGATCCTAGATAATCCGAAGGCAGATGCGCTCACTTGACTCCGACCAAGAACAGGTTCGACTGATTAAGTTCAGCGGGATTCGAGGAAAGACATATCCGGATACTCACCGGGAAGCTCGTATATGCGATGATGTTCAGCAGTTCTGCAATTATCATTACCTGCCGGTCTTCAGAACAGCTCTTGACACGAAAACATGTATCGCTCACCAAGAAGTAGCCTGCCGAATCAACCAGAAGGACACTGAGGAGCGGCGTATGGACATTTGTCGTCCTAGCGTATTTCATCGTCTTGCGGACCACAAGATAGAAGATAACGACGTCGTATAGCATCATGAAGAGGAACACGATCCATAGCCAGCTAAGATGGCTTATCGATACGCATGCACGGATGTCTTCAATGAAAAACATGCTGTCTGTACTCTTGTGAGCCTCGGATTCGCGGGCAGTACGGATCGCGTACAATCCGCAGCGACGACACCGTATGCCATGACGATGATCGCGCCAAGAAGCTCCAATATCAGCAAGGCGGATAATAGAATTAAAATCCCTCGATGCCGATTGTAGAGCGCATATACGCGCAGAAGCATAAGTGCTGCTGAGTATCAGAGTGTTTCCTCCTCGGCACACAAAGCAACCCACATGCGCCGATTCCATTGACACAGAACCCCTCCAGCGTCAACGACGTCAGGAAGAACTCGAAGCAGCTGTCGTGTCCATAAGTTTTAGGTGTGGTTAGGCTGCCCGCATGGCTCACTACTGTTGCACGAGTTAGTCAACACAGCCGGTGGAGTCACGAATCAACTCACAGATGGATCGCCTGGATTGCTCATAAGGCCAGACATTGCTGCATATACATGAGCATCGATAGGCTTGGAGCACCGGATCGCAACTTACTATACACGACGTAGATATACAGACTTGGCGTGGCGTAACGATTACACAGGAAGAGCCATTTGACCGCAGAGCGCGGAGCCGGCCAAACCAGGTTGATCTGTGGAAAGCATTAACGTCTCTCTCAGCGAGATAGAACCGTCACTTACCTCGACATCCAGTGTTAATAGGATATCATACAGCATCAGACACTGTGTTTGTGGTTCAGCCACCGTACCTAGGTGAAAGAGACAGCCATACAAAGCCAGCAATAGACACGCATGCCTGCACACGTAGAGCATTGACATCGCTCGCTGACAGCACTGCGGAGGCATCGGGGATAGACATGGTGCCACAGCAGGAGAGGATAGCACCTCTCCTTGACCCCCTGAAGTCCCCTACGATGATCTGGGGTGGCTGGCCTGTCGGACGACGAAGATGTTGCTCGCGATGATGAACAGCCCCGATGTCGTAACTGAGAGCATGTTGCGCGCCTCTCGCGCAAGGAGGTGGGAAGCTGGAGAAGGTAGACCGTAGATGCGAGATTATGAGCGCAAGGTGCGGTGCGGTTGAAAGCCGCTCGTCCACTGGTCTGGTCCTAAACTGAGGAACAAGGGCTCATTTCGGAGCCATGACCCTCTCCAGCCACGCGTATAGTTGACTTCGATCGCAATTGTAGAACGACGGTGACGACGTGCGCGCGACGACGAGCTAGGAAAGGCGCCCGGATGGCAATGCGGTGCGAAAGGAACCCTGACCTGGGCATGTATTACTAAGTCAGCTAGGCACTGAGTTGACAGTCTCAGATTGTAGGGTTCTTCCATTGCTCCAAAGCGGTGAGGTTGGTTGCCGAGCTGAGGCTCAATGGGTGAGAAGTGAGGACGCCCCGGCAGAGAGAAATTGAATAGCGATCTCGGCAGAACGTTGATACGGGTTATCGCACAGCGCCCTTTCTATTCATATAAGCGGATCGCTGCAGACCAGACACAACCAGATCGACCCTGCTAGTCGATCAAAGAGCATGCTGCGCAGTCGGCGCGCGGGTGGACATGAATTTCAGCCGTTGAAGTCATGGACGTGACACAGTAGCTTGGGGCCATGAGCATCGTGAGCTGAGTCAAAATTCAGCGGAGAATGCCACCCGAAAGGCTCTGCTCCTCTTAGATTCCAGATCGCTGCAAGCAAGGTCGCGTATGTAAAGTCACATTTCAAAAATGCTCTCTGGAGAGAGGACGAGCTGGTGGTCGTCGTCGTGTAGCAAGCCGCCGGGATGCCGAGCGGGCGCGGCGACGCAGAATCACGGTTCAGGGCAAGGGTCGTGCGAAGTCGTCGCACGTCGCTCACACCACTCAAACACGCACCATCCTCTATTCCTCGCTATTGAAAGTGCTTCAAACGCGAGGGCGACATGGACGTCGTCTACGCTGTCAACTTCTATGTTGAGAAGATAGTCTCATCTCCAACTTCTATGAAGGCACTTTTGCTCGATCAGCACACAACACCCATCATCTCGCTCGCAGCAACCCAGTCAAGCCTTCTTGCAAACCATGTCTACCTCACGGACCGTGTCGACAATCCGAGGAGAGAACGGATGCCGCATCTACAATGTGTGGTCTTTGTGAGGCCGACCGAAGACAGCTTGGAATGGGTTGGCAAGGAATTGGAGCAGCCGCGTTATGGCGGCTATTACCTATGTGCGTCCTGTTGCCAACTTGTCAAGTCGACTCAACCGACACGTGTATCTGCAGATTTCAGCAACACCCTAACGAAGACTGCGATTGAGCGACTGGCGGCTCAGGACACCTATGAGCTCGTGCACGAAGTTCAGGAACACTTCGCAGATTACTTGCCGGTCCTACCCTACCTCTTCTCACTGAACTACACCCCGTCGCCACCAAACAACTTCCCGCTTTATGCCCTGTCCTCCTCCTCCCTCCCCTCTTCCACCTCCCCAGCACACCTTACCCTCACCCCACAATCCCTCCAGCATCATCTCGCCACCCTCTCGGCGCTTCTCCTGAGCCTCAAGAAGAAGCCAACAGTGATTCGACACGAGCGCTCCTCCACCGTCTCCCGCGCATTGGCCGTCGCTATGCGCAGCCACCTCGCCGCTGAACAACAGCTGTTCGACTTCCGTGCCTCTGCGGGGACATGTGTACTGCTCCTCCTCGATCGGCTGGAGGATCCGGTGACTCCGCTGCTCATGCAATGGACGTACCAGGCGATGGTGCACGAGCTCCTGGGCATCCACAATGGCCGCGTCGACATGAGTTCATCACCGAGTGTTAATCCACAGATGCGCGAGGTCACTCTGACGCCCCAGACCGATCCCTTCCTGGCGCAGCATCTGCACACGCCATTCGGCGACCTGAGCGTGAGCCTCCAGGCGCACGTAGCACAATACAGCCAGAAGTCCGCAAGTGCAAACAAACTCGATTCCGTGGAGGACATGAAGCGGTTCGTCGAGGAGTACCCAGAGTTCAGGCGGATGGGAGGGAATGTGAGCAAGCACGTGGAGATTGTGGGCGAGATGAGCAGGCTCGTGGGGAGGGACAACTGTCTGGAGAGCTCAGAGGTTGAGCAGGAGATCGTCGCTGGCGGCAGCCATGCGGAGGATTGGAAGGCGTGTTTTTCGTTCGCTTGAGGTTTACCTGAAGGCTAATATACGATTCTTAGAATGTGCAGCGGATAGTACAGAACCCCAACATCCCACCAATGGAGAAGCTACGGATATCAATGCTGTATGCTCTTCGACATCAGACCAATCCACAATCCTCGATAGGCTCCTTACCGGCCATCCTATCTCAAGCGGGTGTGCCTGCTTCCGACGTTTCGGTGCGTAGTTTGCGCTGGACAGCTGCTGCTGCATCTGACCATTGCGATCTAGCTGATATCCACACTCCTCACCCTTTCCGGGTCCCAACGTCGCCAAGCCGATCTCTTCTTAACCTCCTCCTTCCTGGCCCGCGGAAAGTCGGCGCTCAAGGCCCTAAAAGGTGCCGAGAATGTGTATACTCAGCACACGCCATATCTCGCCCAGACCCTCGAGGCGATCGTCAAAGGCCGCTTAAGAGAGCAGCAATATCCTTTTGTGGAGGGCGGCGGGCCGAACGCGACTTTGCAAAGACCGCAGGACGTCATCGTCTTCTTCTTGGGAGGAACGACGTACGAGGAGAGCAAAGTCGTGGCTCAGATGAACGTGGAATTGCAGCAGCAAGCCGCTATGCAGCCTGGAAGCGGGAGTGGTACTCGCATCCTGCTGGGTGGCAGCACCATTCATAATTCCAAAACGTGAGCTGGGACCGTCATGACGGGCCGAACCGCGAACTGACGTTGCGATGTAGATTCCTCGATCTTCTGCGTATGGCCGCGCCGCAGGCAGCTTCACTTCCCAATCCGACATCGCTTCCAGCCACTGCATCCGGCACAACCCCAATGCCGGCAGGTTCGCCCACTCCCAAGTCGCCACCGGCCTCAAACGCGCCTGCATTGAATCTTCAACTGGGCAGTCTGAACTTAAGCGTCGGAGGACCGGCGGGAACAGGCCTGTACAGAGGGCCGTCAAATCAGAGCGGTGTCGGAATACAACTGGACCCAGATGGTTTACGGGAAGGTGCAGGGCGCATTGGCGAGGGTGTGAGAGGGTTGCTTGGGAGAGTGAGGGGTGGTTTTGAGCGGGTGGCCAGTCCGGGCTTCCGAGAGCCTCAGGAGTAGCAGCGTATTTGTAAAGTACTTAGGATAATCCAGATTGCGGTGATACCCAGAGGAATTGTGTCTACGTACGGAACCCGCAATCCGCGAGTTGACGTGTGCCGCTCATTGGCCGTACATGTTTCAGGCACACTAGCGAATTGTTCATTGCAACTGTCCATGAGCTGGGTTTTTCAATGCCCCGACGAGACGATGTGGATCATGAATATTATGTGAAAGTGTGAGCAGGCTTCTTCCTACTTCTACAGATGTTTTGCAGAATTGCCACCACACACCTCGCTTCGACCGTTTCCGCATCTCTCTCCGGGCCATCTCGCCATGCCGCGCTCGACCCGTCCCTCATCATCCTTATACCGGCTTCTCGATAGGGCAAGCTCGTCATATAACCCTCCGGTGTTGCCGCCAAAGAGAACATGTCAAATTCCACCTCCTTCGCGCACTGTTGCAGGATTTTACGGCTGTGCGTGCATCAGTCGCGGAAAGCAGACCAACGATCGGTTCTCATACCGCTCTTCGCGCTCAATATCGGGTAATCCAAGCCGTTCCCATAACTCATCTCTCCCAGAGAACTGAAGCATTACTTGGCCCAGAAGTCGAACGATGGCCGTAGCAGCGCAGTCTCTTGATTGATGAGGAATCTTTGTCGAGGTGTGCACTTCGACTGTGTCATCAAAGACCCTAAGGTCCGAGGCAACGGCTGCGCCATTAGCGCCCGAAATCTTGCAGGATGCAGCACGAGCACTTACTCCAAGGTTCAGCCGTTTGTCGACTTGGACGGTTCGTCAAACTGGGCATCTTTGCTGCAGAACGCGTTCCAGCGATCTCGACCGCCTTCCCTTTCCCTTTATCTTGCCTAGGCTGGTCGACAGCCTTACCTCTGCCTTTGTCTGCTGCAAATGGAATCGCGGCGGCCAACGTGTCCTCTGACATAGGATCTGGACTATCCGTCCGAGTAAGGTCCACCGTTTCAGATGAAGGACTTTCTGGAGGAGCTTCCATTGGTTGATTCTCCTGCGACATTGAGTTTGCGAAAGGGACTTTGAACGCCAGTCTGGAAACCTGGCGACCAAGAGGTTTGGAAGATGGTTTTGGGGCTGACGCAAAGGATGAAGTCAAACATGGAGGCTTCTACGCGGCTGACTTACCAGTGTTCACACTCTCAACCGTATTGGTCCGAGTACGCTTCGGCGCTTGCTCGGGCGCGTTGAGCTCAACCTCAGCGAGGGTCCGCTTCGCATTAGACGTCACCGCGTTGGGATGAGATGGACCAGCTGCTGCGGGCGGCGAGTGGGATGGTTGGAATATGGAATGGAGGCCACCGCCCACTCCAGCAGATACCGGTTGGCGAACTCGTGCAATGCCAGGCGATATGGGCTTGGACAAGTTAGAAGGACCGGCCACCGGGAAGGACTGAGGGGCAGGACGGAATTTGGGTGGCGGAAGTGACTCCGCGGGTCTGGATGGCCCGGCTTGCATAGGTGCAGGTTGAGGCGCTGGCGCTGCTGGTGGGCGGCCTGCTAATGGCGGCTTGAACTTCTTCGGGAAGGTGGGCAGCTTCGGTTGATACTGAACGATCTCTCGAAGACCACCGCTTCCATCTGAGGCGGCCTCTCCGTCATCTTCGGACTCGTCGGCATCATCGATGAGGCGAGTGCGCCAGCCGTTGCCCAAGCCGTTGCTCCAGTCGTCCTTCGTGTTGCGGGCTCTGGCGACATCCTCTCGCTCCTGCTTGATCAGCACGGGCTCTTCATCTTCTGGCTCATCTGCGTAGGCTTCTTCCTCCAACCGAGAACTCTGGGTCGCCATCCACTCTTCAGACGAGAGATCTTGCGCTCGCTGCCTGACCTTCTCAGGGTGTTTACATACGTCACACATGTTGTCACAATATGACTTCAGGGCCTCCTTGTCTTTGTGGTCGATTGTCTCCCCGAAGTACCTGCAAATGGACTAACACACATGAGCCAAGGCATAGATTAAAAGACTTCTTACACTTACAACATGGCGGCAGACCTTGATATTCTCGGCCATCTTGATGAGCGCCTCAAGGCTCTTCGGTGCACGCTGAGATGGCGCCGGTGCTGCGCCAGCTCCCTTCGCACGCTTCTGCAAGTCCTGAAAGACGAACCGCTGCACCCTGAAAGCGTCTTCCTTGGAATAGTACAAGATGCACTTCGACGCCTGTGAAGTTGCTTAGCGGACCTCTCGGGCCAACTCACGAACGCCTTACCGAACCATCCCGTCCGGCACGGCCTGTCTCCTGATAGTATCCTAACGTAGATTGAGCAGTGTGAGCATATGAGGAAGATTTCCTTACTCACCCTCAAAGGACTTTGGCAGGTCGTAATGGAGGATGTACCGTACGTCTGGCTTGTCGATTCCCATTCCAAAGGCGATAGTTGCAACCACAACCTCGACCTTATCATCCAGCCATCCCTGTAGTGTTTCTGCGAGTGCCTTCTTATTCACGCCTCGATGATATGGTTTCGCCGAGATGCTCTTCCTCTTCAAGAACCCAGCGACCTCGTTACACGTCGCCCGCGTGCGACAGTAGATGATTCCGCAGCTTGCGCGGCCCCGGCGCTCGGTGAGCTTGACGATGTAGTCCACAATGTCCTGCATGACCAGGTGCGCTTCCGGATTGGCGACGTACTTCACTTCGTAGAACAGGTTGGAGCGGTTGAACGGGTGGACGACGCGTAGGAGGTGCTCGGAAGACATCTTTAGAGACGAGACGATGTCATCTTGTACCCTTTACGCAACCTCAGCCATATGATCCAAGGAAGACATGAATAGCGTACGCAGTTGTGGCGCTGGCCGTCAGCGCCATAATCGGTACATCAGGATACTTCCCGCGAAAGTTACCCAGCAGCCGATATTCCGGTCTGAAGTCCCAACCCCATTCCGAGATACAATGCGCCTCATCCACGACCAAGCGCATTACTTGCTTGTTATCGTAGACCTGCTGCATGAGCTTGGAGAACTCTGCACTGGCCAGCTTCTCGGGCGTGATGTACAGCAGCCGGGTGCGAGGATGGCCGCTCGCGAGGTCTTTGGCAATCTGGCGTAACGACTCAGTTTCCTGGGGCGTGAAAGACATAAACAGGAGCTCACTCGTGACTTTTCGCGTTGCGATGTGTCGGAGCATAGGGAGGCGACGTCGACCCCTTTCTTCTTAAGCGCCGATACCTCTGGAACAAGGGTCAGAACAGCCCGCAATGCTAGTCATCGCCCACGCACGGTTGCTCATCAAGGCCAAGAGCGGCGACACAACAATCGACACTCCAAACTGGTCGGCTATGGCTGGTATTTGGAAGCAGAGGCTCTTGCCCATGCCTGTTGGGGCTACGACGAGAACGTCCGCGCCTCGGACGGCGGCTTCGACGATCTCCTTCTGCCGCCCTTTGTAGGCGGTGTAGCCGAAAGTATGTGTGAGGACGCTAATAATACAGATATAAGTCCGCCTTTTTCAATGTCTCCAGCTGTATGCGCACCGATAGCAATCGACCAGACCGCTTGCTGTCCTCCTGAACGACCTGGGTTTGACGAGTTGTCCCGTGACCTCGACATCTGCATTATCATTTGGCGGTGTCTTGACAGAAGACGATCTGCTCAGTGGACGTGGCTCCCTGAACAGCGGCCAAACGGGTACAGCCAGAGCCATCGCTCGGCGGTACGATCCGAGCGAGCAAAGAGCAGCGGTGTAGGATGACTTGAAGTCACGACGCGTCTCGCAGACAGACGCGCTTGATTTCTTTCGTACGCGTGGGTCGCCGGAGCCGAGTGGCGGCGTCTGCGGTTTCCCCATCGGGCTTCGCTCGATTGAATCGCCCGCGTGCACGTGCAACCTGGTCGGCGTCCTGTTTGGTCCCGCCTAATTTCCCAGAACCCTGACACAGTAGTGAGTGACACGTCTTCGTGCATCTCGGCAGCTCGTTGGTGCAATTCTCCGCAACTTCACCCCCATCTCTGTACTCTTTCTGGTCCGGCTTGACTTGGTTGCTTGGTACTACGGCAGGGCATAATGGCTAAGGGAGGCGTCTTCGGTCACCTCAAAGGGCTCGATGCCTTTGGCAAGGTGCGCGCGTTGCGAAGGGACGCGGCGATGTGTTGCTGAAACAATGAATAGACCATGGAGGATGTGAAGATCAAGACGCGGACAGGAGCATTATGTGGGCGATGAATACTCTTTGCTTCTGATATGCTCTGACATGGCGCGCAGTAACACTCATCTCTGCTATCATTATTGTCTTCTTCACCCTCATGGAGTTCGTTGACTACCGGCGGATACACCTCGAGACCTCCGTCGTCGTGGACCGTAGTCGAGGAGAGAAGCTACTGGTCAACATGAACATTACCTTCCCAAGAGTACCGTGCTACCGTATGCCCCTCCTTTGCCGCTCACTCTCTCAAGTCTAACGAGTTCACAGTGCTTGGCTTGGACGTCATGGACATCTCCGGCGAGCACCAGCACGACGTGACGCACAACATGCAAAAGGTGCGGCTCTCGCACGAGGGCGTGCCGATCCCAGACGTCCTCCCCGAATCCGGA
Source organism: Calocera viscosa TUFC12733 (assembly GCA_001630345.1). Classification (NCBI taxonomy): domain Eukaryota; kingdom Fungi; phylum Basidiomycota; class Dacrymycetes; order Dacrymycetales; family Dacrymycetaceae; genus Calocera; species Calocera viscosa. Next base: position 133,518 of record KV417281.1, on the reverse strand, counting down.
CTGCAGAATGATCTGGAGAAGGCAATCATCGCCCGGGGTGGGGACGAGTGCGGGTCCTGCTACGGCGGTGAACCGCCCCCGTCTGGCTGCTGTAACACCTGCGAGGAGGTCAGGGAGGCGTACATGCGCAGGGGTTGGAGTTTCGGCAACCCAGATGAGATCAAGCAGGTTGGCGTGCACATATTCGAGGTGGAATCACTGTCTGATGTACGAGCAGTGTGTGAACGAGGGCTGGACCGAGAAGATCAAGACACAGTCCCAGGAGGGTTGCAACATCTCCGGTCGCGTTCGCGTCAACAAGGTTATCGGCAACTTCCACTTCTCCCCTGGCAAGTCGTTCCAGACAAACGCAATGCACGTGCACGACCTTGTTCCCTACCTGAAGGATGCGAACCACCACGACTTTGGCCACCAGATCCACTACTTCGCCTTCGAGAGCGACGGGGAGCAGCAGGCCGAGCTCGGACGACTCAGCAAGAGCATCAAGACGAGGCTCGGGATCGACAAGAACCCACTGGATGGTGTGAAGGCTCATGTGCGTAACTCTCTGCGGAGATGGGCTAGCCGCGCGGCAAATAAAAAGGATGCTGACCGACGGGCCGCCCTCTTGCGTACTGCGCGTGACGATTCACAGACCGAGGAAAGCAACTACATGTTCCAGTACTTCCTCAAGGTCGTCTCGACCAAGTATGAAATGCTGGCCGGCACAGTGGTACGACCTGTCCCTCATTAGTGCATCGATCACAACCTAACACGATCTTGGCAGGTCAACTCCCATCAGTACAGCGTAACGGGCTACGAGCGTGACTTGTCCAAAGGCGACAGGGCACAGCGGGATGAGCACGGCACCATGACGAGCCACGGTGTTACTGGCATTCCAGGTACGTCTGTGTCATCAAGCGCTTGAGATCCACACTGACGGCTCGCCTAGGCGCCTTCTTCAACTTTGAGATCTCTCCCATGGTAGTCGTGCACCAAGAAACAAGGCAGTCGTTCGCGCACTTCTTGACCTCGTATGCCTGTTTGCACCGTACTCACTCCCACGTCACTTATTTCCTGTGCAGAACATGCGCCATCGTTGGTGGTGTCCTCACCGTCGCCGGCATCATCGATAGCATGCTCTTCGCAACCGAGCGCAAGCTGAAAAAGGGCTCCAGCTCGACGTACACCAACGGGTCGGGGTTGAATGGCGGTGGCTACCAGAAGGCCATGTAAGGCGTGGACCCGTGATCAGGAGACGGATAAGGAGGGAGCGATCCATGCATGTATGCATTCCTATGGGATACTAACTTAACTGTATCTGTCATTGTTTGGCTCGAAAACGCATGTTGCGTCCAAGCGGCGCTGATACCCCTAGATTGTGGCGGGATATCGACAGGCTCGCCTATGCGATCAATCTGCCTGACATAACTATAGCCCGTGCATTCAATCACCTAATGAATCGGTTACTGCATACTGGTTACACGTTTATGACTATGAGCGAGCGGACAAGACAAAGGATTTCATCCTAAATAACCTCGTCAAAAGGGGGCATAAGGGACACACGCCTGCGCATGAATATGCAGGGAATCACAAAACAAAGGAAAGAAACAACCACATAACAACCAAAGAAATCGTTCAGAAATGAGGAGCGTGTCGTCACACAATAATGGTCTTCGGCCGAACATGCACATCTCCACTCGTTCCTGCCTTCTTGGGCGGAGCTTTGCCGACTGTCGTTGACGGAGTTACCTTGGGCTTTGGCCGCGATGGCGTCGGTGCCGCTGTTCCGCCCATACTGACGCGAAGGGATGCGCTGCGGTTCATGCGCGGGGTGATGCTTGGTGGACGAGCCATGACAGAGGCTGGCCTGCTGGGAGGCTTGGCCGGTGTCTCCTCCTTGTCACCCGTGAGCGAGGCAGTAGATGCGCGCGTCGTGAGGGATGGGCGCGTCCCAGGTGCAGTGCCCGGACGAGATACAGGCGTCTCGGGCACATCGACCGTAGGCATCCCACGGAAGGAAGAGGGCGGCGCGGCGGAACCCGTACGGGAGGCCAATTTCGGACGCTGAGCAGCAGGTCCAGTCGCACCCGCTGAGCTCGGCGGGCGGGCGACAGACGAGGAACGAGACGGGGTACTGCTCGCATTCGACGCCATGCCAATAGATGACGAGCTTCGTCCGCGGTAGGCTGTCGGCGCGCTGGTCGCTGCTGGGGCACGCGCTGCGGGCCCCGGCACTCCGCCCTGGCTTAGGCGAAGTGCGGCAGCCCGGTTGAGGCGAGGAGCGACTGCAGGAGCCTTTGTGGAAACGACCTGTGAAGCGCGTCAGAGGACTATTACGCATCATAGATAGCACATAGAGGGACGTACAGAAAAGGTCTGGGAACGTTTGTGCCCAGGAGTGCCGTCGTATTCCACTGCCTTCCGTTCTCGAACTGGCAAGGATGCCACCGGCTGCCCGGCGCGCAAAGCAGCAGCTCTATTCTGTCTGGGCGCGGTGGCCGGCGGAGCAGTGCTTGCGACAACAATAGGCACGCTGCGGAACTTGTGTCCGGGCACATCGGCGAACGTGACGGCGTCGTCGTCCGAGGTGTGGATCCGCTTGGGACGGCCCGCGGGCACCAGCTGATCGCTTCCGGTGCGTAGGAGAGACGCGCGATTCTGCCTCGGCAGTATGACCGATAGACCTGTGCGTGTGGGAGACACGGACTGGCTCTGGCCGCTGAAGTTGGAGGAAGGCACAAGCGACTCCGGAGTGCCCGGATCCGCGAGAACTTTATGTGCCGGCCGGTCTGGTGTTGCTTGATTTGAGGGGTTGAGCGAGAAGTCACTCTCCGAAGCAGGAAGCGGTATGTCGTTTGCCAGATCAGCGGCACGGAAGGGAGGCGAAGAGGCGAAGAGGATCGAAATCTGTCGTTCGGCAGCATCATTGCTATGCGAACCGAAAATGGCGTTGTCGGTCAATGACCTGCCGTAGATCGCGCGGAGGCTAGGAGGCAGGGGTCAGCACGAAAGCGTGCAAATCGAGCAGGAACGCGTTGGACGCACCTCTTCGGCGCGTCATTACGCGCCTGGTTTGGGTCCTCGGGTCCCATAAGAGTGTTAAGAACCTCGACAGCGCGTCTCCGCTCAAGGACATACACCCAGACAGGCCCATCGGCTAGCCAGGGCCCGTCGCGTCCGAACAAGTCTTCGAGTGCGGCATCATCCTGCTGGAACTCGACCTGACGCTCCTTGACAATCTCAAAGCCAGCCTCGACCAGACGCGGTTCGATTGTGAGCCTGTGCTTGACCGCGTTCGGCTTGAGGATAGCGATAGTACGGGTCACGACCCTGGATGGAGACGAGCTAGGGGTGGTGGTGGACATGGTGATGGATTGGTGATGGGAATAGGGGTAAAGGATGGGGGATATAGACAGTGTGAAGCTGGACAAGAGCTGGGTGGGGATTGTGTGGTGAGTGGATAGAGTGAGATAAACAGAAATGAATTGGGAAAAGCTACGTGACAACAGGGGCAACGCAGCCCGCCGACGCTCGCAACGGGCGAGCCTCAAGGCACACCGCACACGTGACATTATGTGATACTCATCATTCCTCACCCCGCCGCTCATCACTCCACTCACTTTTGGCTTCTCTTTGCATTGAACTTACATGGCGGCCGAGACGGGCGCACGTATACCTGGGTACAAAAACCCATATATTGGACTGTTCGAACATCCGACACGCCGGAGTGCTGCCCGCGCGATCCGGGACATCACTCTGGGTCATACTATTTTCACTGAGGTTGCCGTCACAGCTGTATTGGCCGATGCTCAAAGAGGGAAACGTGGGCTGTCTTTCGCTCAGGTGACTACATTCTGTATGTGAACTCTGTATTAGGATGCGATGCTTGCTTCAAAGCGAATCCTAAACTCATACAATGTCCGGATTGCATGTAAGCGAGATCCTCCTTCCATGGTCATGTTTAAGCTTACCGTGCAAAGGGAGGTCTGGTACTGCGATGCACAATGCGCGTCAATCATGCTCTGTCCTACGCCTCTTCCCTAACATGATAGTGTTCAGGTCTGAAACGTCTAAGAGACGCGCATCACATGCGTCTCTGTCCTTCTCTTCAGATCCTCTTGAATGCGCTGCAAGCACAAGTCTCGGGCGACGCCGAAGCCTGCCGTCTCGCGCGGAAAGATGTGCTTCTTGTGCTCCAGCTCGTCGCCATACTCTACTCCACGTCCGAAGCACAGGATCTAATCCCCCGAGGAGTAACGGACCCGCCGACACTTCCTATCGACTTCTTCAATCCCGCCTCAGTGTTCGCACATCTCCTTCCGGCCAAGGACCCGCCGAGATTCCCCGTGCCGTATCCGTTCTTTCCTCTTGTTTCCGATCTTCCACGTCCGGGTCAGAGGCACAGAGACAAGATCTTGCTCTATCTGGCAAGCAGATTCCACAATAACAACTTTGGATGCTGGACAAGCGACATGGAACCGCTGGCTGATGGAATCTTCCCGGTAGCGAGCAGTAGGTTTCCCGCTTTCATGCTCGCATATAGTTGACGCGTCCTTCAGGACTATTCAATCATTCTTGCCGGCAAGTTGATATACTTCTATTCCGAACCGAATACCCAATTAATGTCGCTTAGACCGAACTGCGTGGTCATCTACGAAATCACCGAAGAAAAGGGTCTCGTGATGGAGCTGAAAGCCATCCGCCCCATAGCGAAGGGCGAAGAGGTGACTATTCTATCCCATCGCTGCCCTTGCCTGTTGATTCTGACTTCCGTCAGGTCACCATTTCCTACGTCGATCCCGCGATCTGGTTGGGAGCACGACGCAGTCTTCTCAAGATGAACTATGACTTCCTGTGCGAATGTCCCAAGTGCAAGGCAGAGGAGCAGCAGAAACTGTGGACTAGCAGCACATGGCTGACGAGCGAGGAGCGCGCCTCCGCGAGTGTCGAACTTATTGGGCTGATGCTCTCCCTCAAGCCAGAGCAGAAGCTCACAGCACAAACACCGGCTTGCCCGCTGGTACCACAGTCACGAGGGATAGAGGAGATGCCGAGAAGCGTTTTGCCCATGTTCAACTCGACGCATCTACCTGAAGTTGCCCAAAGATTCAGTGATCAGGCACATGAAGGGACGCACAAGGCAGCGGTTCACAATGGAAAGCTTCTGCTGGCCATATATTTCGTGCACTATACCAGTTACTGGCCGATGATTGGTAAGTGCTGCTTCCTTGTTTTGGCTACCCCACAGCGCAGGCTGCGTTTCCTGCTTCTTGCTTTCTTGCCAAGTCATCCATGGTTCTGCCCACGCTATCGTCCCTCTTACAGCCTTCGCACTATTAGAAGATTGGCTAATTTTACTTCGTAGGATTGCATTGCTTTGAGCTCAGCAAGACCATGTGGAACTACTACATCGCATCACCATCACCCACGGCCGCCGGCAGAAGGCAACAACTATTCGAGGCGATATGTTGCGCGGAGTGGGCATACCGAATACTGCTGGTCTCCGTTGCCCGGAAAGGAGACGGAGGCTCGAACAAACCACCGACAGAGGAGATCTCAGGGTTTCGCGATCATATTCTGGCGGACTGGAGCTCGCTCGCTGAGTGATATACCGTGCATGGTGAAGGCAGACTGCCTATACGAGACGTTCGCTTGATATTAGAAGCCAGGTTTTCCATGTGCTCGCTGCTGGTAGAATCGATGGCATTTGCTCCATCTAGCCTCTGTTAGCCCAGTGAAGCCGGATGATGCGTCGCTGGCAGCCGGAAGCTGAGCGATTGCCTGAATGTAGCAATGGCGGCTGCTCTGGTGTTTCTCGGCGCCTACACCAAATACTGCGTCAGTTACGCAGACTCTTGGTCTTTCGGACGGGGTCGTACCATCTCAGCGACGCGCCATCTGCTTGGTCAAGTTGTCAATGTACATCTGCAACGTGGCGTTGTCCGACTTGAGCTTGTCAATATCGCCTTGCACAGTCTGGATGCGGGACAGCATAACTGCGACCAGAACAGGATATCTTGAGGCTGAGTCACCAGTGGATATAGTCTGTGACTTACTTCTGAGGTCCTCCTGCGCAGCTAGAATATCCCTGAGACTCGTCAGAACGAGTAGCAAAAGCAAGTAGGAAACGATCATGCGTACTTGATCACGTTCTCTTTCCTAATCGCATCCTTCACCACATCCCCTGCAGGCACTTCTGCCGCATTGCCCCAAGCCGCGGTCTCCTCGAATAGATTGTTCGCACCTCCTCGGAAAGACATCGAGGCTTGCGGTCGGTAGTGCAATTCCGCGACCGCAGAGGACGTTATCGATAGTCCACGAGCGTCAATGTACCAGAACTAGCGTGGAGAGTACGATTATTATCGCTTGTGAGGTGGCTGCTGCTGACTCGTAAGCGAAGAACAGATCGCTTGGGTGTGCGGGAGTTGCGATAATCAAATCGGGCGCGACTTTGCTCGCACTGGTCGCACTAGACAATCAGGGACTTTGCGCCACGCAGCCTCTACTTTGCACAGCCTCATCAACCATTCATCCTCCTTTCGGCTTGGCCCGCCCGCAAGAACTGTCCCCACCAACGATCGTGCCATCCACCGCGGGTCACAGTGCATTCTTGTGTTCTTTGATTGGAAAACATCTCTGCGATTCCTTTTGGCTCTTGACCGTCGGCACTCTCTTTCGATTGGGGATCAGTCTGAAATAGCGCAAACTAGTCGCTGCTCCTGTAGGACACTGCCTGGGCTTTCCAACGAGGGAGAAGCACTAACCGAGAACAAAGAACATTGAACACCGGATAGTCCGGCCCGCAAACCACCCTGAGAAGAAGGGCTCTCGAATATACTTGAAGACAGTACGTAAAAGGGCGGTCCGCCGGTCAGCATCCTTTCTATTCGTGACGTGGCCAGCCCATCTGCGCAAAGAGTTACACGCATGAGCCCGCGCCTTCACCCCATCCAGCGGGTTCTTGTCGATCCCGAACCCGTCTTGATGCTCTCTCTGAGCCTCCCGAGCTCGGCTTGCTGGTCCCCGTCGCTCTCGAACGCAAAGTCGTGGATCTGGTGGCCGAAGTAGTGGTGGTTCGCATCTGGTGGCCGAAGTCATGGTGGTTCGCCTCCTTCAGCTAGGGGACGAGATCGTGCACGTGCATTGCCTTGGTCTGGAACGACCTAACCCTGTTTACTCTGTATTCACGCGCAGCGTCTCGCCGTTGACCACGGAATTGTACTTTATCCTCTCGCGCTCTAAGAGTCCCTGCGAACAGTCCGTGTGACCCCTTCCAAATCAAAGATCATGTGCGCGGTAAAGCCGACTTGGTCTTCTATTCGGTACGTTCGATACGGTAAGAGCGGTGGCAATTTGAGCACCTCTCTGCGCCCCTGTTACATGACTGTTTGCGCCCACATCTCATACCAAAAACTTGAAGTTCCGCAGGGTTCTCAATGACGTGAGAGGCGCGGATCATGACGGCTATTTACAGGATCAGGCCCCGGTTGCCCCAAGGGGTCGGACCAGCTCGGAGGGTTGGATACAAGCAAACTTTGTCCATTGGGGCGTACCAAAAGACGGCCAGCTCCGCAGCCCTCCTTCGAGATCAGTCCTGCCAGGATGAGAGATCAGCCTCTGCGGACTGCATATCTTGTCTACAGTTGCCTAAATTAGAAATGCCCGCGCAAGCTTATCAGCTACCCGTACAATATGCCGGCACGCATCGCTATTGCACGCACACTGGGCAGACCTCGCATGTGGCTCTGCCGTCATCTTCACCCCAAGAAGAGGCGGAAGGCACGCCATCAACCAGAATCGCGGAAGGGCCGAACAACTGGCGAGCCTGGCCGCCGGTACGCAAGGGCAAGTCCAGGCCAGGCAGGCCAGGCACGGTGCTATTCATTACGCTAGATGTTTCGAAGGCAATGAAATGGACTAGAATGAACACGGCGGCCGTCTTGAATTGGTTCTTCAAACTACTGCTGATAATGACGAACCTCGCGTCTAACAACTTATTTAGTATAGCCGCTCACTTTCGCTGATACCCGTCCCCGCATGTCGAAGCAGGTGCAAAACTCGGGCGTCACGACCTGACTAAGTACGCATACACGGTGATCGGCCAACAGCAGTCTACTTATCCGCATCAAGTTGACTTCATAGGATAAGGTAACCGCGTGGTCCAGAAAAAGGTCGGGCGGGATCAATGACCATTATGATTGTCGACGAACAAGAGTGCTAAGTGGACTCGACCAAGCCACCTGAAGGCTGAACTCTAAAGTTGTGTAGTTGTTCCAGATAATACAAGTCTGCTTGAGACAATTTGCTTTCCAAGTGGGCGTCTGCCGGCTGCTTATTTGGGTGATGTTATGTAAGGAATACGATGACCTCCGAACATTCTGGATTTGACAATCTGATTCACAGGGTCCGGGAGCAGTCTTCAGAACCAATAGAGCATATCGCTGTAATCCGTGTAATCTCTGGCTTCCTTGAGATTAAATCCAACCCATTTCGCATGGTATCTTTGGAAGGCGCCTGTGTTATGACAGAAAAGCAAATTAAGCGGCAGCAGTCACGAGAGTTATCGAGAAGCGTGGCGTTCTTTGTGGTCACAAAGCAAGGGAGACTCAACACCAGATGGCTTCTAGAGCGGAACCACCCCACCGTAGCACGTTGCGCCATGCTTACATTAGTGTCTTGCCACGAGGCAATGGTTAATCGATGAAAAAGTCACTGGTCCATGTTCCATGACGAGTTCGGAGGTCGGCAATGCACAAGAAGTGGGCAACCAGAACGTTCAGCCGCCCATATTAAAGTTCAACAAGTTGAGAAGGTAGCCATTCCAAACAGAAGGAGCCTTCTGTTGGGTTGGTTTTCTGATCGACGCGCTGTGCTGAACGAGGATCACAGCGCTTTCGCTAAGCAGAGAGTGTCGCGTCATTACGTCCAGAGCTTGGCGAATCGTGAAGTGGTGATTTGGCGGATGTTTTGCTCCTTTAAGAAGGCTAAAGATATAGTTCACAAGGCATTTCACAAGCACAGAAGGCCAGCAAGGAAGAAAGCAACGCGCTTGTCATCTTCCGGAAAAGCGAGACTCCCGGAGCTACGGAGGATGCAGGCGGTAGTCGGATACGCTGGTTTCGATGCCGGGGTTTTCACGGAGCCAAAGTGTAAGATTGATTCCGAGGTATGTGGTCGATCGCGTTTCGATCGTGATGGGCCGGGAAAGCGCCATTCGCGGCATAACGACGCGCTGTTCGCCGTCGTTCACACTCCCTTCCCTGCTGGCTGGCAACACGTTTTCTCCTGTATCCACCTTCTTTGTCGCTCTACACTTGGTCCGAACTCGTCATGTCTAACTTTCTGTCCGTCGAGCCTTTCTATTTCGCGACCAAGTGCCATTCTGATGTGGAACTTCCCCAGTCGAGGGCTTGGAGGACGTAATCCTCGTCAGCAGCCGCAACCCGCACGCAGATCTCCCACAACGCCATCTTCATCTCAATTCCCAGAGATGCCTGGTCAGCTCCAGCAGTATGGCGCCGCGCCCAATTCCCCCGGGAAGCCGCTTTACCTCTGCCAACCGTTCGTCAAGGCCGCATTGGTGAAGGGGAGCTTCAAGACAATCATCATGCAGCCAAAGTATTCCGAGAGGATGGAGTGGATAGCTGTCAACAGTGCGCGCTTCTTTGCTACTGTGTCCCGAGCGGCGACTGATCCTCTTCTCACAGTCTTCGATTTTTTCAACAATCTGAATTTGTTCTATGGCATGCTGACGGAATGCTGCTCAACTGCCACATGTCCAACCATGTCGGCTGGCTCGATGTATGTGTCCTTGCCCCGTATCGTTCATCCTAAACCCATGTTAACGGACCCATGACTCTTCTCACTTGTCTAGGCTTGATTACACTTGGGTTGATCACAACAAACGGCAAATCAGACTACCTGCGCCGACGTATATCGACTATGTCATGACATGGGTACAGAACCTTTTGGATGACGAGAGCACTTTCCCTACGAAAGCAGGTGCGTGACTGTACAAATGCTCTGGCCCTTTCAACCCGTGCCGCCCCGCGGTCTGCGCGGGCGGAGGATCATCATGCCGAGCAACTGCCGATACTCCTGCTAATTCGATAATTGTACAGGACGTGACTTCTCCCCAAACTTTCCAAACACGACCCGTCATGTCTTCAAGCAATTGCTTCGTGTCTTCGCTCACATCTACCATGCGCACTATCCCGCATTGCTGCATCTGCACTCCGAAGGGCACTTCAATTCTCTCTTCGCCCACTTCTTGGCATTCGGCTTCGAATATCAGCAGCTCGACGTCAGAGATTTCAAAGGGGTGGGGGTCGCTGCACTGGTAGACAAGTGGAGAGAGATGGGAGTGTTGGACGGCCAAATCGTGCCGTCGAGTGGTGGACCCATGTGAACGGAGGGTTGGAATGTGGGGACGATGGACAAGGAACAGAAACGTGGTTTCCGCGGGACGGATGCAAAGATGGTTTCTGCACCGCCCTGTCAGCCTGTGTTTAGCGAGGGCGGGTAACTGTACGAAGCATAGTGAACCTGTACGAGTGAGCATGCGAGGTGGAATGATAATTGGCCTGACTCGTTGTATCAGGACCCCTGTGCCTGGGTTGGTCAGGACACCGCAATGCCAGGCACGGCCCGGGTTGCGGGTACAGCAGGGAAAAGGACGGGTATTGTGATGCCTCGCTTGCGCCTCTTCCGTCATCCATCACTAGTCCAGTCTTGCCAATTCGCCCGCTTGCCCAATCCCTGTCTGCCATGGAAGACCAGCGAACCGACCATACATGCACTGCGGTCCCCCTACCTCTCCTTTCTCACGCCTTCTTGCTCTGATACCGATGTCCAAATCTGGGTGAAAGCCGGAAAAAGAACGCAGACGCACCACCACACACCTTTTCTCAAACCGGAACACGCCATGCCACTCGCATTCTTTCCTCTTCGGCGTCCTACTTCGCCATCGCCATCCACCTTCCTTCTAAAGCCCGCTTGTACTTTGTGCTTTAGGTGCCGCTGCTTGTCAAGCTTCATCGGCGCCCATCCTCCTCATGGCAAACTCCACCCGAAATTCTCGAAGCGGCGTCACTGCGTCCTCCGCCGTCAATCAAAAGCCTCTTCAACCCCCCCAAGGGATAGAACGCTGGCCGTTACCTTCTCACCCACATCACTCAGCAAGCGCGCCCTACCCCCGCCATCGACCCTGCGCCATGTCATCGCTTCCGTACCCCGCCATGCCCTCCCCTCCTCAGCAGTTGCAACACCTCGAGTCGTTTCGAGAACATCATGTCCAGCAGACATTTAGTGCTCCCACGCGAAAGCAGAACACTGTACGTCTGTTAATTCATTCGCCTACGCGCAACCGAACGGTCCCGACGGTCCCGCCCTGCGCTTCGGGTCTCGTCGAGAGCAGATTTCTGATATTGTCTCTTCTGTCCCCTTAGGCCTGCGATGGATGTAGAGCGAGGAAAGTCAAGTGTGTCCATCCTATAGGGCAGCCAAAAGTTCGTCCCCATTCCTACCCCACAGTTCTACGGTACCGTCGCGCTAACACTGGGCCCTGCATCTGACAGTGCGATCATTGCACCCTCAAGAGGATGTCTTGCACGTACGCATCCCGTTGAAACTTTCCCCGATATCCGTGGTTGGCTAATGTCATCATATTCAGGCACGTTATACAAGCCGCGACACAAGAACGGAAAAGACAGAAGGCATCGCAACATACGAAGTCTAGAGCGGCTGCGGCCTCCCCACCACCAAGCCAGCGGACTCCACATCAGAGCCCCTCTCGGCGTGGCTCCTTTAATGCATCTACCATCGCCATAGGATCCCCGGCCCCAACGCATGAGTCCTTAGACTCTGGGTCGTCAGGAATGATTGACCCCGCTGGATCCCGGCAGAGCTCGCCAAGCCCTGGCACAACTACATCAACAGCCCAGCTGATTGCCTGGCTACTTGCTCCCGATGGCGAAGCATCGACCACTTCCTCGCACATTACATACTCCTGGCGTGAAAGACAAGGGGGTCCAGGAGCCTCTACAGAGCCTAACACTGCTGAGTTATCCCCTGTTGACCAGCTCCTTGTAGACGATTACATGCGCAATGAGTACGCCTTCAACCAAACCGCTGTTAGCAAAAACTCACATGTACGGGATAGGTTCGCGTTGGACCTGACGGAAACGTATTTTCAAGTGGGCTCTTGTCATGTCCGCAACCCACCTTCAAAGCCTGACCGAACACCAGATCGTTCATATACGGATTCCGCTACTGAATCCTGACCTGTTTCGGGCTCGATTGCGAGGGTCCGTACCCTCGACGACTCTGCCGATTCCAGAAGGCTATACAACGGCCGCAGAAACCCTCGGACCGCCCGCGCCTGCCATGCTCGCTGCATTGATGGCATGCGGAGCCAAGTTTTCCGATCATCATCTGATGCAGCTCGATCGAGAAACAAACGGAGGAAAGAGCCGGATACAGGCTCGCTTGCTAGATCGTGCCATGGAGATTGCGGAGGCGGAAAAGGTGTATCGAACCGCGACACTAGAGAATATAACACTCGCTATGATCTTGGAAGGCATGGATCCCAGTGAGGCTCTGTTTTATTGTCGCTCGCCTGCCATCATTTCGCTTACTTGTCTTTCCCTTAGTGAATCTGGGACTACCGGAAAGACCCTACGGTGAGGCATTCTAGGACGTCCTGCATGCAGCCGCGTTGATGGAACTGCGCATACCACAGGCCCCAGCGGATTCTGGTTGAAAGTAGCCGTTGATCACATTTTTGCGCTCGGATACAATAAGGATTCCGTCGTGTCTGGCATCTCCGATGCGGAAACCAAAGGACGTGCATACTTCGCTTGGTGGATTACATATGTCAGCAGAACCTTGAGACCTTGTCGAGTCAACCTATTCACCGGATTGCAGCTAACAGATGCCTATGCCTCGGCTTTCTTCAGAAGAAAACCTGCCCTGTGAGTGACACCGTATCCCAACACTCATTTTCCAGGGCTTATGGATGTTCTCTCCTGCAGAACTGATCGTGACCACAGTCATGCACCTCCAGTCGCCATTAATACAGCACAGTACAGCGACCATTCAGAATTTGCCGTATGAGCGCAATCCTCCGATACATGCCATTAACCTGACACAATCTAGGTCTGGTTATCCGCTGTTTATGACCTGGCAGTGGCGGCTCGAAAGCTCTCCTTAACCGCCTTATCAGCTCGGGCACAAACCAGCGGCATTGTGGCGCTGGAGCTTCGAGAGGTTGCGACTTTGCTCTACCGTTGGAGAGACAACCATCTAGCCCTCGTTGGTGTTCCTACCACCCTCCAGGTCGATTGGGACTATCTGAAAGCTATCACATGCTGTCAGTTCACATTTCGTTGATCACATTTTGATCTCACATAGTGGGTAGGTGTGAGCGATGCCAACTATCATGTCATGTGGATAATCGCGAATCACGCGATACTTGATTTCGGCATCCATCAGCCTGCCCCCAGCGGCTCTCAGCCGAATGTTCCATTGGTGGACGGAGAAGAAACGCAAGCGGTGGTGGATTTGAAACGAGAATTCGCGTATGAAGCATTGCATGCTGCAACCCGGATATCTGCCCTTGTTTGTTCCCAATCTAGTCCCTGTAACGCGAAGGGCTGACAGAGTGAAGGCGACTCTCTTGACGGCCCATGGCTATCTGCGATTGGACTATAATGTTCTTCATTACGCGATCTACGCAGCGGGTGTTACTCTCGCGAGGGAAGGAGCTCCTGAAGCGGTGAACTGCATTGCCGGCGTGCGTTACTTGCAAGCGAGTTTTGGTGAGCCGATTTAACCTTTTGACACAGTTGAAACAATACAGCTCTGCATATCCAGATGCTGGTCCTGAGGCCGACTATATCTCCAGTCTCCTTGCACAGACGACGATCGGCCAGCAGCAGTCTACTGATCCACATCAAGTCGATTTGCACTTCCTATCCTCGACTTCCAACTCAATTTCGCCCAGTTCACCTATCGGTCTTCATGCCGAGGTCGCGGCGATCGATTTGAACGACAACGTCATCGGCTTCAGTACGCAAGACAACAGTCGTGGCAGCCGCTCCTTACTTGGAATAAGACATGATATCAGCCCAACTCCACAGCCCAACAGCCAACCTTCCTCCTCTTATCTCGCCTATGGAGTCAACATACCGCTACTTCAACGTTCGCAAGCGCGCAGCGGACTCACAGAACCTATCCTGCAGCAAGGCTTGACTATGGACCCGGCTCCTCAAGCCACCGGTAACCAAGGCCATGAAGCTAACGGTGGACAGAGGAGCCAGCTTCACGAAGAGCTCATGCAAACGGATATGTCTGATGGTCTTCCGAACGATGCTTTTGAACATCTGTTATTCGACGAACCGTAACCGCTTCCTAACCTGTTTCATTACTGAGTTCCTGTGCTGTATCGCTTGATCTTCCAGTATCGTTCTCAACTGTGGTGTTCTTCTATCGTGTTCTTTTATCGCGTCGGGGAGTTCGGGAATCACTCCCCAAATATATACTACCACTCTTCGGCGATGTGATCCATCCGAGATGACTCTCACAATTCCATATCCGGACGGATGGACCTGTTTTGCAGGGGTTGGGTTTGGTGATCGTGTAACATACGTAATGGGGTGACCACGTTCCGCTATCGCGATAGGATTGAATGCAACTTGTCTTGCTTGCTGATTACAGTCTATTCGAGCCACGGCAACCGGAAGTGGCCCCAAGTTTGCGCTATCGCAGGCTAGCTATCTCACAGGAGGTGAGGGCGACTCACTCTGCTTCAGGCACAGGGCGTGATCGAAATCCGGCGTGAGCCAAATCCGGAGTTTGTTCCTTGTTCTTTATCCTTTTCAGGGCAATGTGGATCTTCTGATAATCAGGATAAGCCCATAGTCACACGTGAAATGGGGAACCGTTGACACGGTGACCATCTACCGGAGTGTCGCCCCGTCTTCTGGGAGGCTTGCAAGCATGCAGACAATGGCGTCCTTCACTTTTCAAATGGGGAGAGAGGGGCGCGGTGGGAGAGGGGCGCACGGTATGACTTCGAGAAGCCTGTCACTCGGCGAAGCCATCCCGCGATCGACTCGGGCCGTTTTGCCCGACCATGCCGAGTTGACAGCTTCCTTATGAGCACAGCATCATTTCTCAGGGACCATGACCGTCGGTCGCGAAGAAATAGGCGCCCCGGTTTTGCAAAATGACAGCGTCTGACGCGCCACCGACGGTGTATGGCTTCTTTACCCCTCCCGCATTGTGCGGACCCGAGAAACGCTCCTTCCCAGTAGCTGTCCTGCGATATGGTGTTTCAATATAACGACAAGGAGGATACGAGTCACTAATTTGAGATAATGCATACCTTTGATTGTGTTAGGTGAAAGGATTATGCTCATCTCGGCCACCGGGGCCACATGTGAAGGTATTCTGTTCATTCGTTTACACATAGCGATAGCAGTATCAAAAGTGTATTGAAGCAGTGCTACCATGGTGGACTACCGGGTGTTCATAAGGGAGATCATCGACTGCAACTCTCGTGTCACCAACGGTTTCTGATTGTGCTGACCACTGCGGATAAGGTTGGTCCATTGCTTAGCACCCGTGCGTTACTCCCCACAACGTCAGCGTACCGCATAACGGACAGCATCTTGCCGACTTCATCCCATTTAGGGCCGTCGCGGTCCTCCTGATCATTCACACCCCCTTCGTTGTCGGTAGTTGGTGTAGAGTCATGATAGACAGTTGCAATTGGCCACAAGAGACGCAGATAAAGAGCGACTGTAACAGCGCAGTCGATGGCTGAACGACCGACATGGAGCTCGCTCAGCTTGGTCGAAGCCGAGAATCCAACCGGGGGACAGGGAATGGGGGCCCGCGCGTAGACGTAACTGAATTCGAGATCCTCGAGGTTAGGGCAGTTCTGTGCAAGATATCCGAAGGAGAGAAGGGTTAAGCTTGAGGCAAACGCAAGGCCAGACTCGTGATTGGCGACGGCGCCTGAAGCTTTGGTGAACCAAGTGATGGCTAACGAAGTGAGCTCTGGCCATGCTTGCGAGAGGAGCTGCACGTCACAATCTCCAAATTCGAGCTCGAGGTCGGCTTGAGAATCGATGCCGCAAGAGAAAGACCTCAGATTGTGGCACTGGTATAGCGGGGTGAATGTAGTCCATTCCAACGTCCCTTCATCCTCATCCTCACCCTCTAGCGTTTCGGTAACGTCGACACGACAGGAGACAAGCGTGTCGGCGAATTCGGGAATGAAAGAGAACAGGGTCTTGAAGACGGCCGAGGAGAATGTCTTCTCAGTCAGCTTGATTGATATGTTTCGGAGCTGAACCGTCCGCATAGCGAGAAGAAGCGGTAGGGCAACGGCGCTGTTCGTCTCCAGGTCGATGGATCTTAACGATGCAAAGCTTTTAGCCTGAAGGCAAGTGCTGAACATCATTCTTTCAAGCGCCACATAGTCTTCATCGCTACCCAGATCTCCTAAGTTGAGGGATGTTAACGTGGTGGATTGGCCCAGGGCGCGTACGACGTTTGGTTGTAAAGCGATGAAGTCAGATTCGAAAGACCGGAGACGGACTGCTTCAATGAGCCTCATTAAAGCTGGTAGAGAAAGCACATTAGACTCTCGGAAGCCATACATTTCGAATTCCTTGAGATCAGGGGTGTTATGTTGTAGCTTGTGTAGAAAGCCAGCTGTATGCATGTCCCATTCGTGGGCGGGAGGGATACCATCGTTGACAACACAACAGCCTGCAACACGGTCCAGCGCGGGGCATATGAAGAGCGCTGCAGTGGATATATGGTCTGTTGATAGTGCTCGGAACTGGAGAACACGCAGACTAGGCAGTAGGATCTCATTCGAGATGCGGAAAGAGGCGACGGTGTGTAGGTTTTGCATCAGGCGCAGACTCTCATCCATGGACAGAGCATCGAAGTTCAACGTAAGTGATCGTACAAGAGAAGCATAAATGTTGAAGCGCGTCCAACGATGCTCGATGCTGACGGGCTAGACCGCGGTCAGGCTTTCCTTGGCTCCCCATATGCGCATATACGATACCTGCTTCTCGACACCCAGCACGAGCTGGAGCAGATTGATGACCGTGACTTGGTCAAGCTCATTCCACAAGTAGCTTGCAGAGGACATATGCAGAGATCTGGCGGTGCGCGCGACATTTGCTAGAGTTCTGTTGTCCAGTTTCTCGAGGATGAGATGGACCAGCTCAGGTATGAGGAAGGCGCGCGTCGAGGCACGAGGTCTGACGTCGATAGTGAGAGTATGCGTAGCACTTCGTGTAAGGATGAGTTGCATAGTTGAAACAGAATTGGTCATCATGCGAGCTAGTGATATGGTGGAGGAATATGACCGACGGAGATCTCATTCACAGGGTTTGGTGGTGAACGAAGAGAGGCATCCAGGGAGGCTCGGAGACTAAACGTCTATCTTCGGGATGGCCCCTGAGCCGGGTGGCAGTGAGCGATGAAATTGCTTGCGGAGTGCGGGGTCACGGGAGGTTTCTTCCATCCCTGAATGCCCTGAATTGGTGGAAAACATGGGTCGAAGCGCAAAAAGTCACAAACGCGTGGTACGTCTTGTTTCGTTGGAAATGGTCAGGAAGGACTGTGATCTGATGTGACATGCAGAAGAAGAGCAAACCTTCCACGTCGTCTTACCCTGCCCCGAAACCGACGCCCGCTGGGGCTCCACCAGTACCGCCTCCAGTTAAGAAGCGTGCTGCTGGGAGCGGCCTCAAGGCAAAGGCAAAGGCCAGTTCAGGCGGCACCAAGGGTGGTCCACTCCTCGGAGGTGCAGATTATGTAACGCTGGCGCTTGGTGGGAGACGAAGGGCTCAGCAAGAGGCGGAAAAGCTAGCGCAGGTGTCGGGCGATGGAACAGCATGATTCGATTGGCTCCGTCAGCTGACGTCCTTTGCGGATCACGGTTACATGTCATCGTGGCGATCATCCTCATTCTTGCGATGCATCCGTATTGTACAGTACAGCAAGGTGTTACGGTTGCTTTTTTGGGTTGGTGTGACGTTGGTCTACGGTCCGGTAGATTTTCACCCCAATGCCAAGCCCCCCTGACTTTAACCGTCTGCGGGGCTCGGGAGCAAAGGGTGCTTTCTGGGCCCGTCAACCCCGGATACTGAGTTACGTCAAATGCGTTTTGGTCCGCATCTGGATCCAGCCATCTCGTTCCTGCTTTCCCCAAGGCCAGCTCACCTGTCCGACAATGGCTAGCACATCTAATACGAAGTGTGCCTATGGAACCACCCGTGTCACAACACTGTCAATCTGAGTTGGCAGCAACCGCTAGTGGGTAACCACGCTTTCATCCTGGTACGCGACTGGCAATATGCCGCGAGAATCCCTGAACCGCGACGAATGGACACGTGAGACAGACCCGTCACAAAATCGAAACTTCCACTGTTTCGCGTCCCCATGGCGGATGCGGGACAGGGGCAAGTCCACAGGGCCGGCACAAGAAGCTGCACGCGACCACTGACCACGCTGCCGTGCGCTTCCCCCTTCTCTCATTCTCCCACTTACCCGCCCGCCCCACCTCCCATAACGACGTTGGACCAGAGACACCCCCCCCCTTCTCGTCTCGACCAGGTGGCTTGTCTATCTTGCAACCGCACCGATCGTCCCGCATTTGTATCGGGACCGACGCACTCGTTTATAAACTGCCCTCGCTCCTTTGACGTCTCTCCTGCAGTACCACCCTCACCTTGTTCTGAACATTGGAGTTCCTCCAGAGCATCGTCATGACCGAAGTCCAGTCTACGCCAGTCATTTCCACAACCACCCCGCGCTTTGGGCGGGGACGCATTCTCCGCGTGCTCACCCTGGGGAAACCACAAGATGCGAAGACTCCGCGGAACGCCAGAATTTCCAGAGAAGAGGGGTGCCGGGCGCATGACCCACGCTCTAGCGCGGAGAGCGGGCCCGCGTCCTCTCGAGAAAGGCAAGCGCCTGCCCCCCCGAAGATCGCTGCCGGCGACCTCAGCACGAGCCCTCTAAGTAGCGATGCAGAGAGTGTCCCCCCCTTGTGAGTCCATACCCTTGACAGATCCCCTTTGCCCGCTGTCTTATGAGCCGATCAGCTCTCCAGCCCGCCCAGAAGATCGCTCTCCCGAGACTGAAGACTCGCCTTCTACGCCCATCGACCCCTTCAGTCCGCATTCTATGAGTTCCAAACAAGCCTCGCAGTCTCCCACACTCTTCAAACGCTTCAGAACGCGCCTGCGAAGCATGTCCCGTGGGAAGGACGAACAGCCCAAGATCTCAGTCGCCAAGAAATCGGCGCCCCCAGTACCAATCGTGCCAATCGCCAAGGACTTTGCCGTCGCCCATGCCCAGCAGCCTTCGACTCGGGCAGCGCGGCCCGTCGGCCCAGTCCGCCGCCTCTCGAAAGGCAATCTGCTCGCTGCTTTCGGCAACAAGTCCACGCCATCGCTCGTCATAAGCCCCACCGAGGCACCAGCTCCCGAGCGGCAGCCGTCAGTCCCACGTCGCTCCTCCGTCCCACGTCTCACGGTTCCACTCTCTGTCGACGCATCTCAATCCAAGGATGTTGATCCTGCACTCATACCTCTCCCTGAATCCCCTCTCGTCCCGCCAAGCCAGGTCGAAGCGCCCGAATCGTCCACAGAGAGCGCGAAACATAAGGAGCAAGTGCGGCCCACAGTGTTGGACCGCCCTGCTAAAGCCGGGCTGCAGGACTCATCTGTGATATCTCCGGGCTATCCGGCGCAAGAGTCTCCCGTCAGCAAGCGCAGCGCAGCTCAGAGTGGGAGGTCGAGCAAGTTCTTTGTCGGTGATTCAGATGACGAGGACGATGACACGCGCCGCTTCTCCGTGCAGAACAGCTCTCCCATATCTCACAGGGAAAGCCCGAGACAACGAAGTGCAACGACCGATGATTCACCTAGCCAAAGACCTGCGAGGCGCCCGACCAAGCCTGGGGCTGCCTCCACAGCCGAGAAGCGCAAAACAATGTTTAATACTTGGAGGAAAAGCACCGATGTTGCTGTACGTCAACGTTGCAGGACATGCCACGAATGCCATACTGACCGCTCATTAGTCTGCTCTATCTGATCTCCGAGCACACAAGCGTGGTCCGTCCATTGAGAGCACGTCTTCGACGGATAGTGCTGGTGCATCCAAAAGGGTCAATCCTGTAAGCCCCACGATGCACAGCGGCGGCTTCGCCCATCAGGAGGAGAAAATCAAAGATCCCGAGAGCAGAGCATTGACTGAGATCGCCTTCATGTAAGGCAGGCACCGCCGCAACCTTTTTCTCCTCTGGCATGTATTTTCCTGGACGCTATTGTTCTGTTATCTGGTTCCTGTTCAATGTGCGCTGTCGTGTATCTCGATGGCATTGTGGAGGATGGGAGCGAAACATGTTGTGCTATTCAGAGCTGGGTGATGCGAATTGCTCCCGTCGCAACAATGATTATTGTCTGCAGCGCCAACGAGCCTGTCCTGCGTGCGCTACTCTCTCCTGCGATGATATCAGCTCCGTAGCAGCTCAACATCGTACAAGCGGACCACGAGGTGCATGCCAGCTGCCGGGCGCACCTGATTTTGAGGATATGCGGCGGCAACAACTTCTGTTGGCACACTTCCGAGTTCTCTCACGTCGGTATGCAGCCGCGTGTTGTTGACACAGTTTCTTTCCACAGCATGATGGTGGCGCCATCGCTCAGGTCGCTATGATGCACGCTTTGCACGTCTCTTCCTCAACTTCCTGATTCCCGATGCGTAAGACTTTGATGCTATCTTCCGTCGCACTCGAACTAGGCAATGATATGCGGTTCACTCGACTTGCATGTTCGAACTGTGTCAGAACTATTGGGGCGACTCGCCGCATCTCATCTATCGCGGTGTTGACGGGCACCTATATTACTTGGGTTTGCACATTGGTTTGCGATGACCGAGGTCGCCGCAGTCCAATTTGCATTTCTCACCGCCACAAGTCCAGTGTAACGATGCTGGGACTCGATACTGCAACGCTTGTCGGTCTGTTCACAAGCTGTGTGCTTTACGGCAAGTGGATTCCTGCCGCTTCCCCTGTGTTACCTAACTCCTTCTTCAAGGCCTCTACGTTGCCTTGTTTGCCGTCTCATTGTGTATTCTGCTCTGTCGTCGCTCCAGCGGTCAGCAAAATGGCGTCTTGTTGGCTGGCTCTGTCATCCTCTTCGTCATCATCACATACATGCTCGGTCTTTCCTTGTCCAACGTGCTCGATGCCTTTGTCTATGGCGGTAGTGGCGATCCTACAGCGTTCCTACAGATACCGTTCTACTGGAAGAGTCTGACCCTCCAAGTACTTGGCTTCTTTATCTGTCTGTTCGCCGATGCCATATTAGTGTGTCTTCCGCTCAAACAGTGGCAGATTGCTAACGGACCAACAGCTCTATCGATGTTGGTTGATATGGGCTCAAAAATGGCAGCCTATGGTGTTTCCCGTCGTGATGTTTCTAGCTAGTATTGGTATGCATGGTGCTCTTGGACTGTTACTTACGTCATTGATCCCCTTGTAGCTATGTTTATCTTCACGGTCGTCGAGCTGACGCGCGCGGCGACTTACCTGCCACAGGATGTACCCAACCTGTACCACGGACTGGACGCCTTTCTTGTTCTTACACTCGTCCAGAACGTCTTGGTCACGATTTTGATAGCGTACCGCCTATGGCGAGTCGACATTGCTGTCGCCGCTTATCGAAGCCACAGTACCCTTCTTCCCGTGATATGGACCATAATCGAGTCTGGGTTATTGTATTCGACAACCCTACTTGTGTTCCTAGTGGTGAATTTCGTGGACGCATCGGTTTCGGTCATCATGTCCGCAATTGTACGCTATCTTTCCTGCCTGGTACATACGTGTTCTGATCGATTGCGTAGCTGTATGTAATGATTGTAAGTAATCCAACATCAGGGATGTGCTTGCAATCCTTATTGCCGTAAACGACAGGGGATCACCTTTTCCTCTATAATTATTCGCTGTGGATTCTCGTCTTGGAAGCACACGACCCGAACAGACGCAACCTCTCACACTATGCAGCCAATTCCGATCACAATCAGCCGACAGACCGAGGTGGATGTTACTGCAGAAGGCGAGCTTAACATGGCGGGCAATTCAGTATCCACAGACAGTCTCTCTAAACGTGACCCGGCCCCCAAAGAGAGTATCTTCAGCAAGTATCCCGCGTAGATCAACCCAGTCAAACCCATGCGGTGTAATCGTTCTACTGGCGTCGCCGGAACGAATACATCAATTTATTGATTATAACCATTTTCCACGAGCTTCAGCTGGCTTGGCACTGTAATCAAACTCCATATCATGCATCTTCCTTAACACAATCCGACACCTATGTCTGTCAACTTCGAAAGCCCCTTATCAGAATAGCATATTGCACGACCGTGGCAAAGCATTCGTTTACTGGATTACTCTTGTTGGCTGACCATCCAAAAATGCAACAATATTCTCAGCCGTATCCCGGAAGAAAACCTGTGTACGGTGAGAAACGCCATAAACGAGCCGGTTCGCACTACTCACAGCATAGTTGTTATCGGCAACGTACCCCATATGGGGAGAAAGCACAACGTTGTCGAGCCTCCGAATGGGGTGATCGACGGGAAGGGGTTCCTCGTCGTAAACGTCGAGGGCAGCCCCGCCGATCTTCTTCTGTTGCAGAGCCTCCAATAACGCCTGTTCATTGACCAAGGGGCCGCGAGACGTGTTCACAAGCAATGCGGTGGGTTTCATGTGTGCGAGGGCTGCACGATCAACAAGATTGCGTGTAGAGGGTGAGAGGACCATGTGAATAGAGGCGATGTCGGATTGCGCGAGAAGCTCATTGAGGGAGGCAACATAGGACACCGGTACCGGTAACGCCGCAACTCGTTCAGGGGTTAGATTCGGACTCCAGGCAATAAGCTTCATTCCGAATAGATGTGCGATCTTGGTACAAGGGCGGTGAGCTCGTACAATGATATCGGTAGTCAGTTAACAGCACCTACCTCAGCGGTCTTCGTTCCCAACTTCCCAACTCCAATCAATCCCAGCGTCCTTCCGAACAGACCGATGGGGAGAGATCCTGCTTGCCATGGAACGGCGCCGCTCGCAACACGGAAATGATCGCGAGGAATGTTGCGAGCCGCGGCAAGGAGCAGCGCCCAAGTGTGTTCCACGGTTGAGTTGCCGTAACCCTGAGTTCCGGAGACCACCACGTTGTTTGCCTTGCACGCCTCCAAGTCAAATGCTATCCCTTCAATGTTAGTGTATACAAATACATGCCATCCATGTAGTGCGCACCAGCGTTCCTGGCACCGGTGGTGATCAAGAGCTTAAGGTTGGGCAAGTTGTTGACGATCTCGGCTGGGAACCTTGTTCGCTCCCTCATGGCACAGATTACATTGTATGGCTTGAGGCGCTCGATAAGCTTGTCCGGCTGACTGGTTGGAATCGTGTCATGGAATACGTCGATGTGAGCACGAGCCAGGACAGCAGACCAGTCTGCCAGCTCGAGGGCGACATTCTGGTAGTCATCGAGGATAGCGACGCGAACCTTAGTGGACATTGTAAGATGAAGGACTGGGCGAGAGTGAAATGAAGGTCGCTTGAGAAAGGGCGAGAGAATATGTCGCACTCCAATTATAGGGCGACGACCCTCGCATGATGGCGACAGGATGCACCATCGCGCCTGTCACCCCCGACCTATTCAACTCGACCGGATCGGGGGAGGCCGAACATGGCCGACGCGATCTGTCAACGGTCCGCCACACTCCGGCCCTCCAGCCTCTTCCTCCAGCACTTCCGTTTCGGGCAGCCGATGTCAGTTCCCAGATACACACCACATTGCACTTCCGCGTGGTGCGCTAGTATGAAGCCATCCCAATTGCGGGGTAAATAAGGTAGCCCATCGTTTCGGCCCGGCTGGCGCGCGACCCTAGCTGCATGTCCTTCATACCATTATTCCCACCTCTTACCCGGTCAAACGTCCTAGCATGCCAGCTTTCGTCCTGGTATCCGCTCTTTGCATCTGTCTCAATCAAGACAGTCACCATACGTCCGCTTGATACCGAATTTCGAAATTATCTTCTGGCGGATGGCGTCCAGATACCACAAGGATCGGAAGATATGTAAGCCCGTGTCTCTCTCACTCAAGCCCTACACGGTTGCTGAACTTGTTCAGAACCGCACGCTCTGGGCTATCCGACGATGAATCCGATGAGGAGGAGGATGTTCCTTCATACGCGTTCCCCGCGCTCGATGCTTCGATTCGCAAAGCTGTCGCAGCCTTCGGAGCCGTCTTTCCCAAGCTCAACTGGAGTTCACCCAAGGTCGGCTGTGTTCGCAATCGCAACGGACCATCCATACTGAAAACAGCTTTCTTCAGGATGCAGCGTGGATGCTTCCCCAATCTTCCCCTCTGAAGTGCACGTCGCCTGCTGACGTCTATCTGCTGCTCAAGTCCTCTGACTTCGTCAACCACGATGTGGACCCTGCCACCGTCTTTGAAGGGTGCCAAGAAGACACAGATGAGAAGGACATGAACTATGAGCTCGAGCTATCGCTGAGGAAGTGGTATGCGATTGACAGAAGTCGAGAATTTCGCTGTTTCGTTCGAGATAACGTGTTACTGGGTGCGTCCATCGCCTTCATCAACGGCATTATCATCTGAAGGTAAAGGATATAGGTGCCTCACAACGCGACTCCAACTACTACGAATACTTGAACGATCCCCAAACACAAGAGTCCGTACTGGGTGTGATTGATCATTTTTGGCGAGAAAACATCATGGAGAGGTGTCCAGCAGGCCCGCATTGTGAGTGAAGTCATCGTGTTGGCGTGTTCTTCTCACCGATCCAGGATTGGATAGACGCCTTCGACCTTCTCCTCACCCGTGATTTGTGCCGAGCACACCTCGTCGACATCAATCCCTTCGCACCTCGAACTGATCCGCTACTCTTCACGTACGAAGAGCTGCAGGACCTCGTTAGGGGTGCCACCCCTCGGCCTAAACTCGCAGTTATCGATTCAGCCGCGCACGTGGATGCTGCACGAAATGCACCCACATTTCAGCATAACATGGTTCCCCTGGAAGCGTTACATCTGGCCGCTGGCCGCACACCGCATGATTTCAATGATGCACTGGTTGAAGAGATCCGCAGAAGCGCTGCAGAAGGCGCTTAGTAATATTACAATGACTATCATATCAACACGGATGAAGCGTTCAATGTGCAGTTTCACCCAAGTCTTCACGGCTGAACTACTTGATCTCGAAAAACTGCCTAAGCGTGGATGCCAGAACGTCCGGTAGAGCCTCGATATCTCGCAGAACAATGTAGTAACTAAATGGGAACGTGTCCATATACCTGTTCATCTTGATCTCCATGCGACCTTCGATTTCTGTGTATGATCCCTGCATCATGGACATGATGGAGCCGTGCATCTGGTCCTGTGTTGGGCTACCCTTTTGCAAATGCAAAGAATCCAGAACAATGAATACGATGACGATCTTCTCCTCTTCTGCGCGTCTGATCAGGGAACGCAGTCGCTCGTGTCCTTGGCAAACGCCGTCGGATATGATGATTTCGAGCTGCCAAAGCTCGGACGCATTGATGGAGGAGTGCTTGGACCGTACGCGAGCATCGCTGAGCATTGTAATGCTTGAATCCAGTAACTTCTCCATATCTGTTCCTGTTTGTGCGAATTTAAAGTGGGACACTAAACGCTCTCCCACTTCCGCGGTGACTGGCCCCTCTTCGAAATCATGCAGAATCTCTACATTCTCGCCGAAACGGATGATCCCAACGTCACCGACCTCCAATTTGCCTAGAGCAGAGGCGACCAAGGACAGCGTCTGGAAGGCAAGGGAGATCGAGCGCGATTCGGCCATAGAGCGCGAGTCGTCGAGTGCAATCAGCACCTGGTACTCCCTCCGACTGGGTTTGGTGCGGCGCAGCCAAATCTTGTCCTTCGTGTAGTCACTCGCGATGTACGGAATGATCTTCCTCATATTCAGACGCTTGCCTGTTTTATAGTCTCCCTGAAGTCGTGTTGCGCGAGTGGGCTCCAAAATGAGGCGCAGTTGTTCACAAAGAGAGTATGCCAGGTCTTGCGTCACGGAAACATACGCCTGCCAACGTGTAGTCAATGATGGGTGCTCGGTGTCTGACTTCGGTTCAGGCCTCAATAGAGAGATATCGGTGTTGCCTTGAGCACTAGGAATAATTTCCTCCATGTCGTCCTGCTCGTCTGTTGACCACCGAGGAATGGCACCGATAGCTTTACGATCGGCTACATCGGACGGACCCTCCTCGTCCACCGTCATTGCATCATCCTCGAGCTTTGCATCAGATTCTGGAGCCATTTCGTCGCCCTGTGGGGCAGCGTTCCCATCCATCTCGTCATCCAATTTCAGTTGATCAAGGGTAATGCCCTCATCCTCTTGTCGCAGTCCGAGAGCTTGTTGATCCACAACAGATTCATCGTCGGGACGAGCCCACTCGAGGGGGCCAGATACGGGTGATTGAGGCAACGGCATCGGTTCAGCCGAAGCAGATTGTATGTTCTCTGCAGCACGAATAGTCTTCTGACTCGGGTCACCAGCCTTGAGATTATGGTCGTCGTATTCCGGTGTGTTGAGAGCATCACTTTCCTCTCTGTGACCGATTGTTTGTGGCTGAGCAGGCACAACATTCGGCACATCCTGCGGCCTTGCTGCTTTTCCCCTATAACTTGATTCAGTGGACGCAACCGGAGTAACATGCGAGCAAACATACTCTGTCTGTGTAGTAGATGAAGACATGGCGGCGACATTTCCCTGCTCGTGTTCATGGTCTCCTGGCTGCCTCTGTTCCTCATTGTAGTTCGGCTGTCTCTTGGCGTCGTCTTTGTCCAAGCTGTCTGTTATATCCTCCAAGCCATTTGGAGCTGCAGACAATAGCCCTCCCCCATCACCGTCAGCCTTGGTGTCAGGGCCAGCTTGTTTGTCTTCAGCAGTCGTCTCCACATTGTCTTCAGGGTTGACTTCATCATCTACGATGCTGTCCGCAAGCATGTCCTCCACATCATCCAGCTTGTGTTCCCGTTCGTTGTTTTCGGATGGCACCTGTGAGCTAGGCCTATCATCGTCTAGGAGATCGGAAGCTGTCGCGGAGGCATGATCTTGATCTAGATCGAGATCCTCGGGAAGATCGAGAGCTCCGCCAATAGGAATATCGTTTTTTGTGTCCAGCGCATCAACCGAGCCATCTTCGCCTTCGCCTGTGATCTCCGTATTCTGATCTTCAAGGTCCTCAATCTTCGACTGATCTTCCGGTGCAGGTGTGGTTTCCAAGTCTGAAACAGGATCCTCACTTTTGTCCTGACCTTGAGCACCGATATCGTTGCTGATTGTCGAATTCTGTGGGACTTTAGCCGTGCTCTCTTCAGATTGAGAGTCCCTTTCCGCTTCCTTGTCACCCCAAAGCTTCTCGTCCAAAGCCACCGGATCCGACGAACCCAAGTGACCAGTAGTTTCATCCAGGTCAGATTGTTCTGCTTCGGTGTCCGAATCTCCGTCGGCCCCGGAAGTTGCCACATCTTCCAAGATACCTTCGAAGTCCTCCTCCATCTCGAATGCGGCGTCCTCCCGAGAATCGTTGTCGTGCTTTTCTTTGGCAGCCTGCTCCATCGTCTCGTCTTGAGTGCCTTCCACTTGACTTTCATCCTGAATATCGGCTGAAGCATCTTCCGCTCCCGTTCCTTCACCTACTCCTACTCCCTCAGTTGCAGTTTTGGAGTCGGGTTTACTTTCTGACTCGTCCTGTTCTTGCGGCTTACAAAAGCCATTGAGCGCGATGGACCTTAAGGCATTATGTAGGACGTAAGTTAGCTTCAATGTCGCCTTGTTGTGGCGAGCGAGACTACGAATGGCGAGTGTCACCAAATGGGAGTACTCCTGCAGGAAAGGCATCATGGCACAGAGGGGCTGAGGCTGCGTTTCTTCCCGAGATTCCAGACGGAGGAGTTGCGAGAGGAGGTGTTGAACGTTTTCCAGCCGAAATGCTGCAACGATATGCTCAAAATTGGCTTCTGTCGCCTGCACGCCGAGTTGACTGCCATCATCGCTATGTCGGCGCTCGGCAAGCTCATTCAGTTGCTGTGCGGTAAGAAGAACCGATGTGATCAACTGGCTGCTCAGATCATGCGGCGATGCTTTCCCCGGGAAGGATGCTGGATCGTCGTACACTTGGTCGGTCGTTGTCACAATTGCATCGTTCAACCAGCGGGTGGTTGGCTCCAACATGCAGGAAAAGTCGGGATATTTCTCACACATGGCCGTTAGGACAAGAGCCGTTTGCTGCATGCTGGCCTCGGCCGTTCTGAGGGTGGAAAGTTCGCCTTGAACGGATTAGCGGCTTGCGTGTCTGGGCATGAGAAAGGTACCTACTGCTCAAAAGAATTGCGGGCTGCGTGCTGGTTACAGTGTCCTTCAGCACCGTGAGGGTAGTAACAAGGCGTTCCTGGACCGCTAGGAGCGGATCAATGCTAGCCAGCGCCGCATCAGTAAGGGCGTCCAGAGGAGCATAACACTCCAGCAGCCGAATGCCTTTCAGGATCTCTCTTAAAGCAGAGAGGACATCGATTGCAAGTGAATGTGTGGTTCGAACACGTTGTTCGGTTGTCGAACCACATCCAACCAATGACAGCTCTGACCCGCTTGATACGACAGGCATCAGGCGAATCAAAACACTCTGTAGGGCACAATGCGTATCACAGGTCTGCGCGAGCCTAAAATCATTGTCAACATCCACCCCACTGCGGATTTTCAGTACGTACAGGTGTCGACCCTTCAAACCCACTCCAAAAGCTGACTCCACAAAGCCCATTGCGCGCTCTAAGTCGCGGGTGGGGAGGTCCCTTTGATGGCCCACAAGAACGTTGCGCAATACGGGAATCATGCCGCACAATTTGTTGAAGTACGCGTCCGTTTTTCGAAGAATGCCGCCCAGGGGACCTTGCTGTTCAACGGATTTTAGAGCACTGCGGTAGCTCAGAAGGCTGTGTCTCTCTGTTTGACGCTCAAGCACCTTTGCTGGCAGTCGGGAGGGTAGTCCAATCGATCGAAGTTCCTTTAGAGTGTCGTACCAGGCTTTTCGTTTTCGAGCGACCAGTGCCTTCAGCATTGTCGGGTTCGTCGTCCTCAGCGTTTCTGACGAGAACTCGTCCATAGTCTCTATCAGTGAGGTGGCGAACAGCTCGATGTCTCCAGATGTATCCCGATCAATGAGGTAGTTGAGCTTTGAATTCCTGAGGTCTCGAAGGCGTGCCAGAGCTGTTGAAAGTTGAAGTGCCGGTCCACTTTCCACTGGAATGGCTCCAGAGGTGTAAGACAGAGGGCTCGTCATGTCATTGATGCTGGATGTGCTGTACTCGTCCGTTCCATCCGATAGCGTGCTACCGTGGTCAAATATTGAGAGAAGGGGTGCCACTGCTTGGCGCAAAATGGTTCTGAACTTTCTGATCGTTTGATAAAGGCGTCTATGAGTCTTCTTGGCACTCTGCTTCAAGGCATCCACATTGACGTCCTTCCAGCTAGCTAGTTGCACGAAGCTGCGTATGTCATCCTCCAGTGGCTTCCGTTGTGACGAGAGGGAGTTTTCTACACCAGCGCTGAACTGGGCGTAGTAAATGGCGACAGATGTCACCAGATCTGCTCTGCCCGCGAGCTCAACTTGCGTGCGGGCGATACTTTTGAGAAAGAAGCCAAACGAAGCAACGAGGTCTAGCCTCGCTCGAAACTGACCTAATGGGCTGGTCGTGATGAAGTCGTCCAATAGTGAGATGAGCTCCTTCAAATTTGCTCCATTGTCGGAGGGAGTCGAGTCAATGACCGCTCCGTATATCAAGAACCACCACTCAGCTACCTCGTTGGCAAACGAAGTGCATTCCGAGTCCAGTAACTGCGCCCAGCAGCTCAACTCCATCCTTCTCCAACCAACGATTAATTCGACAAGCTGCGTTTGGTAGCTTTCCAAGGAATTGTCGCGGTTGGAAAACACCTCCCAAGCAGCGATACCAGTCACGACGTTCTCCAAGCCTGGCAGCACCTGAGCAAGCGAGGACTCCGATGGTAGACTTAGGACGGCTTCACAACGATCCAGAATGTCCTGCAGCTGTACCTGTTCCGGCCATATGGGTATTAGAGCGGCCAGTCTGTTCCGTAGCGCTGACAGGATGAGAAAGGCCTTTTGCAGCTCTATGACGTTCATGCCCCAGTAAAAGTCGTTGTAGCCATGCCGAGTGGATGGTCGAGACATGAAGGCAGAGAGTGCCTCCTGCAGCAAAGTGAGCCTAAACATCTGACTTCCCGCATCCACCGCGTCAGTGAGCTGACTGAAATCAAGACTACCCAGCTGTTCCATATGGATTTCGGTGGTCAAGCTGTCGACAGTCGTCCAAGACGTAGGGGATACGTCCCCAGAACTGAACAGGATACTATGGAGGGTCCAAATTTGGGACGTGGTCTTGCTCCCAATATCAGACTTGTTCGGCGACCCAGGCTTGATATCAGCCATGCCTCCAATGTTCTTGAGATCCTGCTCGAAATCAGGGAATAGCATGCGGAGCTCCCGTTCGATTCTTTCCTCCTCTGGCTCATCTATGTGATCTTCGTTCTTCAATCGATAGAGCCCTTCCTGGTTCAAGCGGTTGGCCTCGTCTTTTTCCTGCTGTTTTGACCAACGCGAATATAGGAGTTGATAGAGAGCCTGGATAACATCCATGTCTGGTTCTAGGAGAACATCCTGGCAAACTTGTTTGGCGATTAGACATAGGTTCAGAATGATGTTTGGTGTCGTCAGTGTATCCGTGGATAAGCGATGCAGCAATTCCTTGTTGTCTCGAATAAAGTGAGAGGCTGCCGCAGTCTTCGGAAATTGGCTGAGAGAAACCGAGAGTGCCCTGCCGTATGCCAAGGGCTCTTCATGTATTCTTCCTGCGCGCGTGGCGAGCCTGATGCCCATTTGGACGGAACGAATAGACAGAATCGTAGCGAAAGCAATGTCACCGAGCTCGGGATACGCCTGTCCAAGCCTTTGGATGAACGAATCAATCGAGCGGTGAACAGTTTCTGCCATATGTAATCCATGCAGCTCCGCAGATCCAGACAGCTCCTCGATAAGCCTATCAACGTACTCCTTCGCGAGAACTTGCTCCATAAACTGACCAATCTCGCGGTAAAAAGCGTTGAGACTGGATGGGTCGGATGGTCGTGATATCGGAGGAGGTCGAATCGCTGCAATATGCCTTCCGGTTTCTGCAAGCATAGCGACAAGAGTTTCAGTCCTACGGTTCGTGTGGTGCCCGTTCATCAGCCATTCATTCTGTTCGTGAAGTTCCAACTGCGAAGCGAGAGACTTTTTCCGTTTCTGGAGAAAATCCAGTCGGGATGTGATATTAACGAGAGGATCTGTCGGTATGTCGGGCAGATAGAGCTCCAACAAAGCACGCGAGAGAGCCACCCATGCAACTGCGAACCTCCGGACCGTGTCCCGATACGAAGGCGTTTCTCGGAACAGAGGAGTCATTGCTGGCAGAATGTAAGACGCAAACGCTTGTGCCAGGTGCTTATTAGACGTTCCCAGCAAGGCATTGAGCCATGCGTGAGCGTCGTTCTCATCGCTCCTTCTCAATATCGAGAAGTCAAGAATATGATCGAGTACATCCGGATGGTAGGTTGATGCAAATCCGGAACATAACTGAGTAAAACATCAGCGTGAGAGGGAAAGACCGATTGATTAGAAGACCCACGTTTTGTATGGACTTGACTAGCAGTTGTTTCATCTGAAGGGTTCTGCTTGGAGAATGCCTTGTGGCGAGCACAGCATAATGTCTTGAACGCCTCTGTAATGCCGACTTGAATGTCATGAGGGATTCGATGGTCTGCCGTTGCATCCTGCAATACATGAGCTCCAGCCAACATGTGTCACTTCTTGAACATACAAAGACTGTGTAGTATTCCGTAGCTCAATGGGGGTGAAGATCAAACCTGGATCCAAATCAACCTGCCCTGTGGTGTTGGTGACGCTGTGAAGTGGCTAATAGACGACATACCTGGTATTCACCGGCGTCCCACGAGAGTTTGAGGGAATCCAGCCACTGGAATAGCAGATGAGGTGTATACAACGCCGAGTCCAGGGTGTCTGCTAGTGTTCTGTCAGTACTTCATGTGGCAAGGGAGACGTGTTTGGGCTCAACGCACATTGACGGTGGCCCGCTAAGACACCCTTCCAGGACGCCAATTGTTCCGTCGGATAGCCGGGGCTGCTGCACACCATCTGGGATATTGAATCGATGAGAAATTGATCCTATGTTCATCCGTAAGTCTTCCAGTAAGTTCGGCTTTCGCATGTGATTTCTTCATACATTGGGAAAGCTTGCGACATATTGTAAAGCACTGAGAGCAATCGTCCATGCATCGCAGGACTCAATCTGGAGACCTGACTCCGTTGGGATGATCTGTATTGATAACCACATTAACGTACTTCAAGGTCAGGGGGATGATCCACTGACAGCTAGTTCTTCCAATGTTGAATTGAATCCAGAGGCATCTTGAGTGTTGAGGTGAATCTTTTGAACGGAATCGGGGAATAGACGTTTCATGTGTTCGTAGCTGGACGCCTGGCCGTATACGCCGTCTTGAGAGATGCCGAGGGTACGATATCTGAAGCCTGTCTGTGCAAAGCCGTTCCAGATATTCCACCAGATTGCGAACATCTCGATGCCCGTACGCGGCTTCACAGACCTTTGCAAAGCCCCAACACTGGCTGATGTAGCTACAAAGCACCGATGCGACAGAAGAGCGTTTTGAGTAAACCATCCTGAAATGACACTGATCGCCGAGTAGTTTGGCACTGATTCCAGCAGAACGTCGTGCAGTGCTTTCGTATAGTCCGCCAAATCTAGGAGGAATGTGGCAGTCTCCTGTGATGCACTCAGCAAAATGTGGCTCTAAGTTGGGCTATCTCACCTTGGCTTCGCTGAGCCACTGCACTTCACTGAGAATGTTCTGCATGAAAGCTAGAATGTCGTCCACCACGATGGTCACTACTCTTGCGGAGTGGTGCAACGCGGTCAAGCCCGATGAGTTGTTCCGATCGTCCAAAAGCTTTCCTATAGAGACATTGTTTCGAACGTCCGAGGTTGTCAGGTGCAGGACGGACACGACGTCAGCACAAAACATCTCTCTCTGAAGTCTTCCAGTCGAAAACAAGGGATCAAACACAGGATTTAAGGCGTGATCAAAAGGCTGCCAAATTAGATGTAAAGAATGCAAGTGTGGCAGAGAGTCACTCCACTCACCAAATTCGAGACGTAGGAAGTGGGCAGGTGCCGCTCTCGCGCTATTGAGAATCTGTCTTGATAAAGAAACTCTTGAAAGAAGATTGGAACAGAGAATATGTCCTTAACTTCTTCATTGAGTAGCAGGTTGTGTACGCGTCGGAAGAGAGAAGCCTCGGACACTCGGACGGCCTGAGTGAGGTATATTGATCTTGATCTCGCTTCCTTGGCAGATCCTGAAACCTCAACAGGTAAGATATGTCGTGCCAGCTTGCTGTTGGTGAGAATGAGCGAATCATACAGGCCCAAAGCCGAGAAGGATTTTCTTCCTGCACTGAGAGTGGATGCCGTAAGGACCAGACGTGTCCTTTTGGCTTGGAGAGTAGCCTCGAACAAGTCCTCCGGGTTGAGAGACAAAGTTGAGGGGCAACGGACCATCTGTAGAAGCCGCGAGCGATCCGCCTCTACGCAGAAAGGAGAGCGGACGAAGATCTCTACGCCGCGATTGCGCATAGCCCTTGATAACTCTCCATACTGGGGATCCACGGTCATGATAATACGAAACGATGGATGTGGCTGTAACTCCTGAATCTCGTCATCGACCAGTCCTCGCTCGTTGAGAAGTAATTTGCCGTTGTCCTCCAACACGGAATTGAGCCGATCCAAAACAGCCGAATTGCAGATGTTCGCATTGTCGAGCAGGAGCCAATGTCCCTCACGCATGGCCCGTACAATCGGACCATCCACCCACTTGAAGCGGCCCTTATAGCTCTGGGGCGTAGAGTGCCGTTGTAAATCGTGCGTAAGGTCGTGGAGCCGGGTTGTATTCACTGTTTTCTGTTCAGATAACCAAGTGGCCATTTCCGAGCAATATGCAACAATCGTTGACAACTTTTGGGCGGGCGTCGAATGCCCATGTGACGATTCAATCCGATCAAGCTTGTCGCACATGTCGTTCACTATGAGACGATGAGCAGGTTGCCTAGAGACATGTTCAAATAGCAGTGCTGTAGTTCGCGAGCACAGATCCAGAGCGTCGCTCTCTTCGCTCCACTGCTCAAATCCACCCAATAGATCGCTAGTATCAGTGGCGGAATTCATGCTGAATTCGATGAGCTGGGTGCCGCACGCTCGGGCTATCAAGCGAGCTATTGAAGTCTTTCCAGAGCCTTGATACCCCGTGAGAATAACCATCCAAGTCTGCCGCATGGAAGCATTCACGTGCTCAAGCACATCCAGCTGGGAGTGCAAAATAGCAAAGAGGTTGTCGGACTGATTATAAGCCAGGCGTGGAGACAAAACTTGACCAAACTGAGCGTGATCCTCCGCAAGCTCAAACCAGGGGCGTGCCGGCAGCTCTCGCCCAACGTCATTAACGAAGACCTTCGCGAAAGTGTGTTCCATGTGCATCCTGTCACGTAATGATCTCAATCGAGCCAGGTAGAGTATATGAAAGGACCGCTGGCATGCCCAGGCCAGAGAAGGATCATCATCCTGATATAGGTGCAGCCAACGGAGGAGATCCCTGAGATTGAAATCCCATGGAGAGCCCTCACTGCTGAAATGTCGAGAGTCAAGGACATCGCGTGCCACAATTCGGTTGAAGTGTATCAATTGCTTCAAATGATCTTCTGGCACTTTTGGGTACAGATTTTGGCATATAGTGAGGTAATCTTGATCCGTGAGTTCGCTCATGTAGACCCGAGTGAAGCGATTCAGGAATGACTTGGGAAGTCCTTTTCTGTCTCCGCCTTGCTGCAAGGGGTTCTGAGCAGCGAAGACTCGAAAATCGGGGTGGCATCGGAACGCTCTCCCAAGCTCTGGAATGTAGACTTGCGCCCGATGATCCAGCACGGCGTTGAGACCTTCAAGAACAGGCTGAGGAGCCAAGTTCATCTCGTCCAATAGAACCCATCCACCAGACTCCATAGATTGTAAGAAAGCTGCACTCTTCCAGCCGAATTCGCCCGGCTGACCGCCTTCCACTGGCAGGTCTGATCCGAAGAGATCAGTCAGCTCAGTTTGGTCCGATAGATTGATCCTGCAAAGGCTTCGGCCAGTTGCGGAAGCCAATGCAACTATCAGGCTCGTCTTGCCGACGCCGGGGCTACCTTCAAGAAGGATTGCCTTAGGAAGTTGCGCAGCCCGAAGAACGCGCAGAGCATTCTCGTGAGTGGTGGGAGCAACAAACGTAAAGCCTGCGGAAGCTGCGAGCAACGGCCCTGTACACAGACTGAAGGGTCCAATGCTGAACTCGCTGGATGTACTTCGCACAGTGGGAGTGAAAGTTGCCAACTCATTTGAATCGAGTGGAACAAGCTCCAAGAGCTTGTTCCTCGCGTGTGCAACTGAAGCGGACAGTTGAGCTCCCTCGCTGTGCGACAGTTCCACGAATCCGAGCGCATCCACAAACGTCATGCATGCGGCATGATGCTTGCACACCAATGAGATTGATGTACCGAGCAGCAGAGGAAAAGACGTACAAATAACGCTGGCAGGGTCAGTCGTGAATGGGGTTCTTCGCTTAGTTTATTCATGAACTGAACCCATGCCTAAGATATCATGAGGAAGGCTGATGATGGAGTGCAACAACCCGCATACCAGTATATCTCTCAAGCCAAAAGCGCCTTTCCCCTGAAACCGACGCTCGACCCACTCCCAGAACACGAGAAGTGGTTCAGTATACGCAGCTAGTCGCGTAGATGACCAGCTGCCAGAAATGATGAGATGCCGATCGGCCGCTTCTTCTATGCTCGGCACGTATATTTCGGTGAAACGGTTGCGGAGAGCTGGCGAAAGCTCCTTTTTGCCATAATCGCCGCCTGGATTCATAGTCGCAAGAAGTTGGAAACCTGGTTGGGCCTCGATGCTCAGTTGATCTATGTCCCTACCCCCCATTTCTGCTAGGACCAGCGACCGAGAAGGCTCCAGGACACTGTTCAAGCGTTCGAGAACAGAGTCATCTGCCAGCGAAATTTCATCCAGCAGGAAATAGCCCGCACATCGCATCGCTTCAACGAGGGGTCCGTCCTTCCATTCTACGAAAGATTCGGTCAAAATCAACTCCTGATGAACTTCAGGCAGTATCGTGGCAAGCCGAGAAGGTAGATCTGTTCTCTTGTTGAGAGCGTCAAGGGTCTCTCGAAGACTACTGGGCGAGACCGAATTGCTGTCTGAAGCAGAGAATCCTGCTTGCTCCATTTCTGACCGAAGCAGAGCCGCGATCCTGTTGCGTCTGCTAGATTTGTCCCGCACAGGCCGCAGGCCCCCAATAAGATCGCCTGTCTCGGTGTTCAAATGACAATTGACAGTATAGAGCGATTTGTCATGACAAGCTGCCATCAAATCACAGACGGTTGTTTTCCCGGTGCCGGTTTCACCGACAAGAAGCACCGGCTCGTCATGTCGAATGGCTTCGCCAACGAGAGTCCATAGCCGTTTCATGGCAGACGTCAACACCAGTTGTCGAGGAAGGGATATCGTGGTCGTGTGATGTCCGTAGAGTGACGGCGGGTCGATGCTGACTCTTAAGACATCTTGTAAGACCTCCCGTACGATCGCCTTGTCGTCTGCCCGTCTTGCTCGCTCAGCCAGCAGCATGTAGCCGTTCTCCGCAAGGCTCTGTACGCTTTCGGCTCCACGATTCGCCCACCGGAAAAGATCTCGAAGGGTGGCAAAGCTGTGCTTTGTTTCAAAGATCCGACTCGCTTGGCGACGCCGTTGCAGGTCTTTGAACACAGAAATAATGCGCTTCGCGTAAGACGGTGCGATCTTGCACCTCTGGCACAGAATGACTTCCAGCTCGTCTTCGGGAACATCATCGAAGTGGACCTCCACAAATCGATTGCGAAAGGCACGAGAAAGCGGCTTTCGACCTCCGTACAAGCCTGGCGGATTTTGTGTGGCGAACAAAGCGAAGTCAGTATGAGGTCGTATAACTTCTCCTGTCTCCGGGACCACCAGCTCTCGGTTGTCGTCCAAAAGTCTGTTTAAAGCTTCTAGGACATCGCTCGGTGCGAGGTTAAGTTCGTCCAGAACGAGCCAATCTCCATTCCTCAGCGCGCGAACAAGTAGCCCGTCCTTGTAGACAAGCTTGCCAGACGTTGGATCGGAAATATAGCTTCCGAGATACTCCTGGATATCTGTGTGTTCGTGATTGTTTATTCGGACGAATCTATGGCCTGTTCTGCGCGCGAGATACTCTATAGAGCTTGTCTTTCCGCTGGATGTCGGGCCTTGAATAAGAACAGGGAGGCCCTTGGCGCCAATAATTCGTGCAAGATGCAAGAGTTTGGCTCGCACTGACGGTGTTAGAATATAGTCTCCCATATTCAAAGGAATGGGCAGGGGGCCCTTCTCTAAGTAGAAGGGAGTAAACTCGTCGGTGTAAGATTCCCCCGGGAAAGGTGGAACCTGTCGAAGAAGCGACTTGGCGTTTGTGGCTCGGCCCCAGATGTGCACTTCAGCAGCTTGGCGGACAAACGCAGAGCTGGCCTGATCCAGAGTCATGGCGAAACACATTAGGAAGCCTTCCCAGAGGGCCCGACGTAGACCGAAGATGGAGCTTTGCTCTACCGCATACGTCATCATTCGTGTTAGAGTCCTCATGTTGTAGTGCGGAGCTTGATTGGCGCCGTCGGCGAGTTGGCCTAAAGATGCTAGTTCTTTCACCGCGAGGTAGAGTTCTACGATATCGAGGAGGCAAGATCGATCGCCTAGGGCGTGCCCGCCAAGATACTGCTCCACAACTGCCAACAAGGCATTTTTGTCCGCCTCGGGCGGTGCAACGAAGATCTCGGTGAAATGCCGGCGGATGCGCGGCGGCAAGTCCCTCTTGCCAATATCGGTCGCTGGGTTCATGCAAGCGAACAGTCGGAAGTCCACATGACGGGGAATAGCTTGGAGATCTCCCCTCTCGGTAAGAGTGAGAGAACCATCAGGTCCTTCGAGGATGCTGAGGATGCTCTCGAGCACATCGGGCGATGCAAGGTTTATCTCATCGAGAAGAATCCTGGCTGGCAGTGAGCAAGAAGTTCAAGCCAGTGCCTGGAGGAAATCCTACCATTCTCCTTTCCTTAACGCAGTGACCAAGGGACCTTCCACGAACGCAAATACGAATCGAGCGTTGGAGTCAAGGTGCTGGATTTCAAATGCGGCGACGGCAGCTAGAAAATCGGTCCAAGAAGCGATCTTCGAAGGCATCCCTGCGGAGGGTGTTGTATCGACTTTTCGCCGTTTCTTCGGTTTGGATGTCACTGAATCGTACTGGGGGCTATTACCATTCGGCAATCAGCTTTCCGGAACCACGAGCTCAGTGATTTGAAACACGTACCCATCATGTCCGTCAGCCAATTGCGGAGACAATCGCTCCAGTGCAAGCCTAGATGATTCTCGCCACAAACCGCTCAATCGCAGCCATTTCCCTTGAACAAAGGCCTTCCTGACGGAGTCTACGAAGGAAGCATTCCTCTTCCGGCTGAAGGTGTTCGCAAAGAGGCCCATGTATCGCTCCTGCAACTCGGTTGCCGGTAGACGAGGATCAATTGGTTTCAAACCCCCAACAATGTCGGTGGCCTCCGTCTGCGTTGAGAGATTCAGTGCCGTTAACGGCGGACCTATCATTGAGGCCAAATGTTGCACGGCAGTGGTTTTGCCCGTTCCAGTCTCTCCGACAAGCAGAACAGGCTCGCTGGCGCGCGCAGATGCCGCAAGCTGTTCAAGCAGTCGTAGCGAGGGTCGGTGGAGAGCGAAGGGACGACCCGTCTTGCGGTGGCTAAGTTGTCGATTCTCTTGCTGGAACTCAATGCGGCCTATGAATGTTGTGGTCACCGTAGCATTCTTGGACACCCGCAATTCAGGTGTCCGTTGTGTCAAAATCCATGCAACACGTTCCTCGGATATATCGAGCACTGCTGCGATTTCGTCGACCACAGCTCGCGGACGTCCTGCTTGTATAGACTGAGTGATATGCGCGACGAATACATCCAGCGATTCCAAGAATATCTCTTCCTGAGCCGAGCGACTGGGTTGGCGTGTTGAATGTAGTGCCATGCCCCGAGGCAAGGCAGAGGAAACATTTGAGAGCCTTGAGATTCGATGACAGAGCTTGAGAAGTGCCAGAAGCTCAACCTCCTTGGTGTCTCCGCGCAAGCGGATTGCAGCATCGTGAGCAGCCTTCCAGACGTTGATCAATAGGGAAATCACAGTGTGATGCAGACTTCGGAATGCTTCTTGGAGGATGAAAGGTAATTCATCCATTGTAGGAACGGGTAGCGTGACTTCAGACAGGTGTTGATGTCCGAAGAAGGTGGATCTTGGAAAGGGACGGGAACTGCTTGGTGCCGCGACGACAGGTCTAATCAAAGAGACAGAACGCGTGGCAAAAACCATAAATTCGTCGCTTGCGTATACTCGACCACGGCCAGGCACGTCTACAAAAGGAGGTGCACCGATCCGTCGTTGTGGTCCCATGCTCTCCAGAATAGGCAAGAGCGTGCTAAGGACATCCTGCCCTGCGCGATCAATGTCTTCCAGCAGAAGCCACTTTCCGAGCTTCATGGCCCGCACAAGAGGCCCGTCAATCCAGTCAAATGTGCCGGGACTAGTCGGAGATGAGACGTATGTCCCCAGAAGCGATTTAGCATCGATCGATGAGTCTGCGAGATGTATCGACAGAATGTCGAATGGATTGCCGCAAATCAGAGTAGCCAGGTGATGCAGGAGAGTTGTTTTCCCTGCAGATGGGGATGAAGAGAGCAGACAGGGTAATTTCTGCGAGTAGTGCAAGGCCAGATCTCGGAGAGTTTCGTGAGCAGATTTCGTCACTACGAAACTGCGGCGAGCGGTTTCAGGCGGTAAATTGGATGGTGAGGTGCGGCGAAGCACCAGCACACCACAAATCGATATCACGACACTGGAAAGATCCGCAGGAGTTAATGGTCTTGCATCTGTGTGATCGGAAGTGCTCCAGCCGTAGAAGGTACCATCATCCCGTAGAAGATTCCGCAAATCGGAGATGCGTTTGCGCTCGAACATGGACAGGACCCAACCGTCCTGTAATGGCATCGCAGGAAAGTCTCCCCAAGAGCCATATACACATCCCACATGGACAGGTGCGTCCTGCTCGGCGTAACCACCCAGGGAGGCCATGAGAAGCTGGTCGCGCTCTGCTTCACTCAGCCCGCCTTGCATCGCGATACAGTGGACTGCCAGCACCCGAATTCCTCGGTCTGTATGGGCATCTGCCATGTTCTTCAGTGACTTCTGGGATAGCTTCAAAGGATGTGATAGGCCGGTGTTCACGGCCAGTAATCGATAGACCGTGAGCAATGCATGGTGATAGTGTTGGACTGGCAGGGGCGGCTCGACATCCAGTGGGACCAGAACGTCACCTGAAGGCATGTCATCCAGCAGGCGAAGGAGTATGCTAGAGGATAATAAGGATCAGTTGCCTCAATTGAGGGTATGGGGCTCACGGGTAGAGCTCCTCATGAACCTCAAGCAAGAAAGCTAAGCAAAACAGACGATCGAGAGTGAAAGCGGGGGAGTCTTCGAGCCATCGCGCAGCCAACTCGATCAAAATCGGTCTGAATGCACTCGCGACTAGCCATGTCAACTCGGGCATGGCCAGTGCGTCCGAAAGCGAACACAGCAGGCGACCCGGTTCGACTGGGTGAGTGACGATGATTTGCCGTATTGTGGTGAGGACCGACGTGCATCGTAGTGGTATATCGACGGGAATTGAGCTCAGCAGCTCTCGGGACTGCTTGAGGTAATTGATGTTGAGAGAATCGATTGTCGCCATGGACGTAGCAGCCAGGACGGCGTACTGTGGACTACAGGTGGGGTTGCGACTCACGCCCTTAACCAGAAATTTCAATTCACGTGGCACTGCTGAAAAGGATCCGCACTTTCACAAGCACACGCCCAATCTCACTCGCTTTTCCAGGGTGCCACTTTGCCCTCTCCGGTCACCTCCAGCCCTACACGACGCATACGGCCCATACAGCGACGATATGGTGAAAGTATCCATCGAAAACGAGCCTGATCGTCAGGCGGGTGGGATGAACTCCCCCTATGCCAGCTCAGAGGCGTCCTCCTCCGTCAGCTCGCTGATCTCCGACGTTCCTGCCGAATCGGAGACACTGAAGGAGCGCATTGCAGCACTCGTGGACATCGTCCCTCCAAGCACCCGTCACGCAATCGCTCAGCGTCTCCGATCAGCCGCTTCCTATGTTCAAAAAGGCGGAAAGCTGGCCGGAAGTATTGTTTGGGTCGTTACCACGTCTGCTCTTCTCATCGGCCTCCCGTTGGCGCTTAGCTTGGAAGACGAGGCGAAAATCGTGGCTCAGGAGCGGGAAGTTGCCGCACAGCAACAAGGGCAGCAGGTATGTCTTTCCTTTCCTCCTCATGCTCCACAGTATGTCTAAATCTGGTTCGAAGATGCTTGCGCCCGGAATGTTCCCTGCCCAGCCAGCAACACCTCAACTGCCGCAGCAGAGGAGCCAGGGTGTTGTACCACCTGGCTTCTAGATCGACCTCCGTTGACATTACTACGTTCCTTATTTGGCTTCGTTGTCACGCTTCCCCACCACTCATGTACGTGCAAGGCCTAATGTATTCTTGTTCGCCTTGGAATCGTCAAACGCCAAGGCGAGCTGGAAGTCATTCTGTGCCAGAGGTGCAAGATCGCACCGTCTTACGCGAAGCGCATTGTTTCTGTGTTCAAAGACCTGCAACGGCGTCGCCAAGCGAGTCGGATCTTTGAAACAAAGCACAGCTTTGCCACCCTTCGAGATCTTTTCCGGTGGGCGAATCGTGGAGCCGAAAGCGTACAGAGCCTTGCGGAGAACGGCTACATGCTGCTGGCTGAGCGAGCAAGACGGGCAGACGACAAGGCGATCGTACGGGAGGTCTTACAAGATGTCTTAAGAGTCAGCATCGACCCGCCGTCACTCTACGGACATCACACGACCACGATATCCCTTCCTCGACAACTGGTGTTGACGTCTGCCATGAAACGGCTATGGACTCTCGTTGGCGAAGCCATTCGACATGACGAGCCGGTGCTTCTTGTCGGTGAAACCGGCACCGGGAAAACAACCGTCTGTGATTTGATGGCAGCTTGTCATGACAAATCGCTTTATTCCCATTGATACGTTTCACAGCGGGTAAGGGGTGCCTTCAACCGGACCTTGGATGTGCTCCATGAACACAGCAAGCTAGATGATTAGATGGATGACCAGCCCTTCACACCTGCACACAGTCATGTTTTCCACAATCCTTTGGGTAAACCCCACAGCACCTGCCGCATATGTGCTATTGACAGATGCACCATTGGCCCTCTTACGAGCTTGACCTGAAGCGCCTCTCTGTCTTCAGCAGCAAACCCAACGGCAACCTCCCCTTTGGTGCTGACCTCCACTGAAACGAGCTTCCTTGGAGTGAACTGACATGTCCCATGTGCATATGCCTGCAACAGCCATCAGTCCGAGATGTTATGGTCGAATGTCATGGATTTAAGTACAAGCCAATATGGTTGGTGTACTATGTGAGTACACCCAAGCTGTTCACACGAGGTATTCCAACAACCTTAATGTTTGCAGGTACTAAGGTCCAAAGATGTTGATAGTACAGTAAGGTGCGGGACTTGTGAATTGAGAGAACAAGTCTGAGCCAAAGAGATAGAGATACCCAGTCTTGGGCCGTCCCGTCGTCCCACGGCTCCTGTACCTATTCCGCTGAGCGCCGGTTGGTTCTCCCAGTCCAAAGCACATCTGGCCACGCGATCCAAAGGAATGCACACTTGTACTATTGGCACCTCCAGACACTCCTGAGCCGGATTGGCATTGGTA
This sequence comes from Calocera viscosa TUFC12733, assembly GCA_001630345.1. Lineage (NCBI taxonomy): Eukaryota > Fungi > Basidiomycota > Dacrymycetes > Dacrymycetales > Dacrymycetaceae > Calocera > Calocera viscosa. The sequence goes on along the minus strand of KV417281.1, from coordinate 90,309 downwards.
TGGAGGAAGCGGCCTTGCGGCATTCGCGTGCGCCGCATTCCTCAGCCTCAGCACCATTGGTATTCACACTCACCTTGGACCATTCTTGCGTGGTTCTTTCCTCGGCTCGACCAGCTTCGGCATGTATGCTCACTCTGACCTTTCCTGCGCGCCGCATTGTTGAGCCTGGGATTCCTCAGCCTCGCCACGATCGGCATGCACAATTGTCCTTGGGCATTCATGTGCCCTGCAGTCCTGGACCCAGGTTGATCATAACACACAGATCATGCCCAGGCCATTCCTGTGTGCTGCATTCCTGGGCTGGGCATGATTGGCATGTGCAATCAACCCCCACCATTCCTTTGCACTGCATTCCTTGACCTGAGCATGATCACCATGTGTGAGCAACCCCACTCCTTGCAGAGAGAATTGAAAGGACCTCGGAGAAGGTCCTCACTGATGGTGATCCAAGCCAATAGGCATCGCCCTGAGTACTGTTAAGACTGTTCTGTATTTCAAGACATCTAGATACAGCACCCGAAATAGGGATAGATGGAAAAGGAGGGATGTGGAAGCAAATGCAAAAGAGACGCGGCAAAGTCCCTGCTTGGGTCACATGACTATGATCCCGGAGCAGATAGCAGAACAGAAGGTAAGGATAGATGGAAAGTGTACAATGTGAGTAAGGGAACCTTACAAGAATGAGGTGAGCCACCTGTGACCTATTGCCCCAAGCACCTAGTGGAACAACAACAATGTGAAGTGGGCTATACAGGTGTAAGTAAGGGAGTATTTGCCAGTCTTTCATGGATCTTTGGGGGCTGTTTAGCCTTAACTCACCTAGGCCTGGCTCATAGCCTAGTCATTCCATGACTTAGTATGACTTGCATGGGGTGTAAGTCATACATGAGTCATGTGGTGAGTCATGCTAACCCTGATAATATTCTGCCTCCATTTGTCCTCTTCCTTTCTTGTCTTTGTAAGGTTCCCTTACTCACACTGTACACTTTCTGTCTATCCTTACCTTTCCATTCTGCTATCTGCTCCAGGATCACAGACATGTGACCCAAGCAGGGACTTTGCCGCATCTCTTTTGCATTTGCTTCCACATCCCTCCTTTTCCATCTATCCCTATCTTGGGTGCTGTATCTAGACATCTTCAAATACAGAACAGTCTTAACAGTACTCAGGGTGATGCCTATTGGCTTGGATCACTATCAGTGAGGACCGTCTCCAAGGACCTTCCAAGGTGAAGCAGGTTGCTATGGAATACTGGGTGGACATTGGAGTCTGGCATGCTGAGCTTGTAGATCAATGTCTCTGGATATATGCCTTAATAACTGTCCAATGTCCATCATAGCATGGTAGGAATTTAACAAATCTCTCCTTCCCTTGGACTTTGTATTGAGCATGTCAGTTCTTGGTGTTCAGCATACCTTGATCCCCAACTTCATAAATGTGTTCAGTGCCACGGTGTTGGCAGGCATGGTGTGCCTGTCGTGTTTTGGCAACCAATAAATGTCACATGCTTCTTGGATGTCTGACTGCATGCACTGCACAAATTCAGCAGCAGCAGGGACAGTGAGTTCTTCCAGAGCAGCAGGTTGGATGGGTGGGAATCATCATGGTGTATAACCAAGGGTAAGCTCAAATGGTGTCTTGCCCGTCGAAGCATTGGTAGTTTCATTGATAGCAAACTCAATGTGGGCTAAGGCATTGTGCCAGCCCTTCTGGCGTCTATCAGCATGATAGTGCAATAGCTGGTTGACAGTTTTATTGGTGCATTCACTAGCACCATGAGTTTGAGGGTGATATGCTGTTGACATTTTTATGTTGGTTCCAAGGGTCTTATTGAGGGCCTGCCAGAACTTCGACAGTAATAATTTATTGTGGTCACAGACAACTTCTTGGGGTGCCCATGCCTTGATAGTGGAAGGACCTCGGAGAAGGTCCTCACTGATAGTGATCCAAGCTGATAGGCGTCGCCCTGAGTACTGTTAAGACTGTTCTGTATTTCGAGA
>KV417281.1:0-85574 GCA_001630345.1 Calocera viscosa TUFC12733 | reverse complement strand
TGTGGTAAAGAGTTCTGTCTTCTTGGGGGAGCAGTAGAGGTCTGCTTGACGGAGTGCTTCCAGGACCTGGGCACAATTCCGACGGTGTTCCTCTATTGAGTGGGACCAGATGATGATATCATCCATATAGACGTGACAGATCTTGCCAATCAGATGGTTGAGAGCTTTGATCATGCGACGCTGATGAATGCTGGGAGCATTGCAGAAGCCCATTGGCATCACCAGCCACTCATACATACCCATTGGGGTTGTAAAGGCTGTATGTGTGATATCGTCCGGATGTACCCGAGTTTGAAAGAATGAGTTGGTCATGTCAATCTTGCCCCATATAGTCGCATTCCCAGCCAAGTCAAGGATATCGTCGATTTTGGGCAGGGGGAATTTATCCTTAACAGTGTTGGCATTGAGGGCACGATAATCAATAACAAGCCGAGGGAGAACAGTTGGATCCTTCTTCGGAATAACAAATGCTGGAGAGGCACTGTCAGCCTTGGACATGCGGATCCTGCCTGCATCGAGGTGTTGTTGAATGAGAGTCTGGAATGCTGCCAGATAGTGACGAGGGCAGGAGTAGACCTTGGGGCGGATTTTCTTTGTTGGGTCTTGCAATTGAATGTGTGCGGTGTCCAGCTCTTCGCGAGGGAGGGAAGGTGGTATTGGACCCAGGTCCGGAATATCGGCAGGGAAACGGTCCGAGTATTCCTGTATGAGATTTGCAGCCTCCTGGCGGAGATCTTGGAGTTCTCCGAGATCTTCAACTTGTTGTACAACTGCACACACAATATTGAAGGGGAGCGCAGCCATTGCCTCTCCTGGCTGTCCAGAGCTGGGAGGTCGGATAGTGCCGGACAATAGGTCATAGCTTGACTTTTTGAGGATGACAGCCGGAGGTGCAAACTCGAGAACAATGTTGTATTCTTTCAGGAAAGGTGTACCAAGGATAAGGTGACGTCCGTCTAAGGGGGCCACTTTGAAGCGCAATTCGCGAGTTTGGAATTTGGATTTGGAATGATAGAGAGCCAGTTCGACATATTCCCTCAGCTTATGCCTCTTCCCCTTCTCATCGCGAAGTGCCTGCTCCACAGGTTGAGATTGCGGAAGGGAATGACGTGGCAGACCGAGTTTAGTTGCCAGACGATCTGAGATAAGCAGAGCAGAACAACCAGAGTCAATGAGGGCATCTTCGGAGTGGTGGGAAACACGGAAGGGTACTGTGATAGTAGCCACATCTGTGTTGACATACACATCATCTTCAGCAGATGCATACTCATCGGAGCTGACATCAGAGCCAGATTCTTCGGAGTTGCTGGAGGATGAGGCAACCTTCTTGGCTTTCTTGGATGTTGCCTTGGTGGCCTTGGTCTTTTGCGAAGCATGGGTGCGGGCCTCAACTTTGACCTTGACATCACTGGATTTGCGGGCAGGTTGGGGTTGACCACGGGCATCCCATTCTGCAGCACGTCGAGTAACCTCCTTGGCTTCCTCAACCGTTGCAAAGTTGCAGCTGGGATGGGTGCCTCCAGTCTTGATCTTCCGGCACTTGTTGCATCCATTGAAGGTTGCGAGGTATTTGCGTTCCAGATCGGTTAGCTTCGGAGCAAAGGCTGCATTACTGCTGCTGGAGGGGGTGGTAACTCGCGAGGCATTGGCTGTAGGGCGAGCATTGTTGTTGGTCGGAGTAGAGACCAGAGTACGCTTCTGCTCTCTCTTGTAATGATGAGAGGTGGCAGCCTTGATGCGTTCATTGTCGAGATTTAGGACCTCCTCGAGTTTGGCAAGCCCAGAGGCCAGGTCCCTCAAGGTCCGGGTAGCTCGCAAGGTAGGATCCAGGCGCAGGCGAGCCCGAAGATCATCCTTTACTCCGGACTTGATGATGGTGCAGAGCTGCTCCTCTGTGAGCCTGTTAACAGAGTCGAGGCAATTATTGTCGGAGCGGAGCTCGCGGAGATAGGTGTCAATGTCCTGGTTACTGGATTGCTTGCGAGTGCGGAGATCATCCAGCAGGTTGTCGAGATAGTCGGTAGGGGTGACATAGTCGATAAGCTCCTTAGACCAGGCAATGAAGGACATTGCCTGGTAGGTGGCTTTGTCGAGTCTGTACCAGGCAACAAGCTCCGGCTCACGGATGCCTGCTTGTGCCTTAAGTACCCTCTTCCCAGCCTCAACTTCCTTCGCCTCCAGCCACAGCTCCATAACCCCCAGCCACTCCTTCACATCCTCGGGCTCCCTGCTCTCAAGCAGAGGCACACTGTCGGAACCCATATCTGAACTGCTGCTTGATAGGGTTGGCGATAAAGGAGGGTCGGATTTGGGTGAGGGTGAACGGTATTGGAGAAGGTCGAGAGGGTCGGGACTGCTGTCCTGAGCAGGGGACCGAGACCGCGGGGTGGAGGTGGCGAGTGGGGTGGATGTCAGGCTGAAGAGCAGTGACAGATCCAGAGTGATAGTCGGAGTGTTGGCTTATCGAGACTTGTGTTTGCGAGTAGTTGGTGCAGCAAGAGACGATTGCCAGAGCAGAGATAACAGTAAAAAAGTGGAAGGACCTCGGAGAAGGTCCTCACTGATAGTGATCCAAGCTGATAGGCGTCGCCCTGAGTACTGTTAAGACTGTTCTGTATTTCGAGATGTCTAGATACAGCACTCGAGATAGGGATAGACGGAAAAGGAGGGATGTGGAAGCAAATGCAAAGGAGACGCGGCAAAGTCCCTGCCTGGGTCACATGATAGCAGAACGGAAAGGTAAGGATAGACGGAAAGTGTACAATGTGAGTAAGGGAACCTTACAGATAGACCCACTGCTTGAAGAAGACTTGTGCAATTTCTTCTGCAGTGTTGGTGCCATGAATTGCCAGGACTTGGACTCGGGAGGTGAGTTGACAGGTGATTGTGAAGATGGTGTTGTGACCATTGGAAGTGACCAGGGGACCCAGAAAGTTCATTGCAATATGAGAGAAAGGTTGCTGTGGAATAGAGAGGGTGTGCAAAGGTCCGGCAGGCTTTGTGGTTGGGCTCTTGTAGTGCTGGCACAGATTGCAAGATTTGCAGTACTTGTGAACTGTTTGTTGCATATGGGGCCAGAAGAAAGGTTTCCGGACCACCTCCAGGACTTTCTCTTCGGCAAATGTCCAAGAGCATCATGAGCATCATGGATGATCTTCTTGTGCAGCTCCGGAACATTGGTGGAAGGACCTCGGAGAAGGTCCTCACTGATAGTGATCCAAGCTGATAGGTGTCGCCCTGAGTACTGTTAAGACTGTTCTGTATTTCGAGATGTCTAGATACAGCACTCGAGATAGGGATAGATGGAAAAGGAGGGATGTGGAAGCAAATGCAAAGGAGGCACAGCAAAGTCCCTGCCCGGGTCACATGACTATGATCCCGGAGCAGATAGCAGAATGGAAAGGTAAGGATAGACAGAAAGTGTACAATGTGAGTAAGGGAACCTTACAATTGGGAATGCAAAGCCTCTGATCAACATAAAGCATGTGATTGTGCTTGGTGGTATGTGGAATGCTTGACATATTCTTCTTAAGCTTAGAAAAGAACTTGTCTTTTTGATAGCCCTTGTGGATGGCCTTGGTGAAGGATGTTGGCAGGGTAAGCTGAGTTGTTGAGGCTTTGGCTTCCAGATAGTGTATTTGAATTTCCAGAGTTGCATTATAGGGATAGCATGAAAGTGCATCTGCAACAGTGTTGATCTTTCCGGAAATGTATTTCAGGTCAAAATCATATTCTGCAAGGAACTCCATCCAGCATGACTGTCAAGCCAACATATCCTTTTGGGATGAGAGGTGATGCAATGACTGATGATCTGTGAGGATGTGGAAGTGGGATCCGAGCAGGTGATAGTGCCATTTCTTGAGAGCATAAACAATTGCAAGTAGTTCTTGCTCATGTGTGGGATAATGTTGTTCCGCAGAAGTCATTTGTCGGGATTCATAGGCAATTGGCCAGGATGTCTCCCATGTGGGGCCTTAGCTGAGTACAGCTCCGACACCAATCTTATTGGCATCTGTTGTGACAAAGACCAGGTGATCAGAGTCAAAGTCAAGGGGTTGCAGTACTGGAAGTGAAGTCATCCCATCTTTTATTGCCTGGAATGCTTTAGCATGTTGTTCAGTCCACACAAAGCTCTTGTCAGCCTTCTTGGTGGTGAGAGGTGTTAAGATGGCTGTTTGTTCTGCAAGGTGTGGGATGAATTTGCGAAGACATTGGGTAAGGCCCAGGAAAGCACGAACATCTTTGGTGCAACTAGGTGTGGGCCATTGTTGGATTTTGGTGATCTTGCCCGTGTCTGCAGATATTCCAGCCTGTGAGATGACATGCCCACAGAACTCCAATCTTGTGGTAAAGAGTTCTGTCTTCTTGGGAGAGTAGTAGAGGTCTGCTTGACAAAGTGCTTCCAGGACCTGGGCACAGTTCTGATGGTGTTCCTCTATTGAGTGAGACCAGATGATGATATCATCCATGTAGACATGACAGATCTTGCCAATGCAATAGTTGAGAGCTTTGATCATGCAACACTGATGAATGCTGGGAGCATTGCAGAAACCCATTGGCATCACCAGCCACTCATACATGCCCATTGGGGTTGTAAAAGCTGTATGTGCAACATCATCCGGATGTACCCAAGTTTGAAAGAATGAGTTGGTCATGTCAATCTTCCATATAGTTGCATTCCCAGCCAAGTCAAAGATATTGTCGATTTTGGGCAGCAGGAATTTATGCTTAATGTTGACATTGAGGGCACGATAATCAAGAACAAGTCGAGGGAGAACACTTGGATCCTTCTTTGGAATAACAAATGCTGGAAAGGCACTGTCAGCCTTGGTTGGACATGTGGATCCTCCCTGCATCAAGGTGTTGTTGAATGAGAGTCTGGAATGCTGCCAGATAGTGACAAGGGCAGGAGTAGACCTTTGGGCAGATTTTCTTTGTTGGGTCTTGCAACTGAATGTGTGCTGTGTCCAGCTCTTTGCAAGGGAGGGAAGGTGGTATTGGACCAAGGTCTGGAATATCGGCAGGGAAACGGTCCAAGTATTCCTGTATGAGATTTGTGGCCTCCTGGTGCAGAGCTTAGAGTTCTCCAAGATCTTCAACTTGTTGTACAACTGCACAGACAATATTGAAGGGTAGTGCAGCAATTGCCTCCTCTGGCTGTCCGGAGCTGGGAGGTTGGATAGTGTCGGACAGTAAGTCATAGCCTGACTTTTTGAGGATGACAGCTGGCGGTTCAAACTCAAGAACAATGTTGTATTCTTTCAGGAACAGTGTACCAAGGTGTAAGGTTCCCTTACTCACATTGTACACTTTCCATCTATCCTTACCTTTCTGTTCTGCTATCTGCTCCGGGATCATAGTCATGTGACCCAAGCAGGGACTTTGCCGTGTCTCTTTTGCATTTGCTTCCACATCCCTCCTTTTCCATCTATCCCTATTTCGGGTGCTGTATCTAGATGTCTTGAAATACAGAACAGTCTTAACAGTACTCAGGGCGATGCCTATTGGCTTGGATCACCATCAGTGAGGACCTTCTCCGAGGTCCTTTCAATTCTCTCTGCAAGGAGTGGGGTTGCTCACACATGGTGATCATGCTCAGGTCAAGGAATGCAGTGCAAAGGAATGGTGGGGGTTGATTGCACATGCCAATCATGCCCAGCCCAGGAATGCAGCACACAGGAATGGCCTGGGCATGATCTGTGTGTTATGATCAACCTGGGTCCAGGACTGCAGGGCACATGAATGCCCAAGGACAATTGTGCATGCCGATCGTGGCGAGGCTGAGGAATCCCAGGCTGAGGAGTGCCAGAGGTCGATCGCACATGCGGACTGCGCTCAGTTCGAGGAATGCAGCGCGCAGGAATGCCAGGGTCGATCGTACATGCCGATGGTCACCGCGCTGAGGAATGCAGGCCGAGGAATGCAGCGCGCAGGAATGGCGGAGGTCGATCGCGCATGCCGATCGTGCCCAGACCGAGGAATGCAGCACTAGTAGAGGTAGGGCAGAATGAAGGAAGGGATGCGAATGAGAATGGAACAGAACATGGCAAAGAACATGGCAAAGAACATCGCCCTGGTCAGGTCACCATAACCAACACAGCCACTGACATCACGAGGCGACATGAGGAAGACCGGTAATGAAGGAAATGCGGTGAGGACGGTAAGAGGAGACTGTAGAAAGCGGGTAAGGGGACGTTACACGGGCATGGCCCATACGACTTCTTGCATTTGAGAGCCTGACATCTTCGGACTAGTCAAACAATGGCTAGATCAAGCTTACTAGTGTTGGTGGGCTAACAATGTAGTCACGAGCGGTCATGGTAGGCTCCCACGATAGGACACCTCTGTATTTTACTCGTGAACCCAATCCATAATCGCTCGGAGGGTCGCGCAGCTCCAATGTAGGATGAGCTGGCAGCTGCCCGTCATGATGGGTTCATTATATTGATACAAGTGAAGCACAGGTTCCGGCCTCCGTCACGGATTTTCCTTAACGATCTCGAACGGGTTGTCATGTTCATCGTCCCTGTGCGTGATTAAGAAAGAAGTTGCGACAGATGCGAGAATGAAACCATACTCGTTGGGTGGCTTGCTCTTACACCACATCATCAGGGCACCACCGAATGCGAGGGTGAGAATGGTGCCCAGTGCAATCGGAACCACGATGGCAATGGCCAGCGTCGTCCCGTCATTCCCGGTGTCATTGCTTGCAGAACGTTGGGAGGCGTCGGGGGATGTCGACGGCGGCATGAACGTACTTGCGTCTGAGTTGGATCCGGTGGATGCAGGAATCACCGGTGACGTGGACCTAGGTCCTACACCCGTGGCTGCCGTTGAATCCTCCGGTGCAACAGTGGTCACCGTTGAATCAGCAGGAAAACCGTCGAAGCCAGTTGGATAGAGTATTCGTGGCACCGTCATGGCCACGGTAGAAGCAGATATCTAATCGAAAAACTTAGTATTGTGCGAAGTTGAGCGTGGGAGAGTATTTTTACCTGGTCCTGCCTCTTTGGCAAAGCACCGAAGTGGAAAACCTGCCGCCTACGATTGTTCCACGCGTCAGAGTAAACAAGGAAGTGGGAAGACAATACAGCACACCGGAGCGACCACCGGTCCTCAGATGCATCTTGCGTGGGCAGAGTATGCGAAGGGAAGGCCCAGACCAGACAAGTTGCAGTTGCTTGCAACAGAACCAGACATGCAAGCGGTTTGCGCATCCCGGATACAACAGTGAACGCCAGGGAGGAAGAGGGAACGATGCAACAAAGATCTTTTCCACCTTAAGAGGCCCCTGTGTCTCTATGGGCGACGCTGACGGCCGTCAGTAATGCGACTGGAATGTGGCCACTGATCCGCGGGTGGATCATAGAATCTTGTTAGAAGGTTCGCTCATCGCCTCGCCATTGGAGAGTTAGATCCCTGGCCAGAGCCTGGACACTCCTCTTCAGAGCGAGAGGATAGTGGTAGATTGCCAAAGTATGCATACGAGAGGAGATTAGATGAGTGACATGCTACTACACAACTGGCTGCTTGGGCAGCAGCCTCCGATTATGCGGAAGCATTCTGGAACGGGCACTCTACTCGCACATTGCCATATGTGGAATTGTCTCCACGAAATAAGTAGGAGTGCGCAGATACTGGAAACTCTGGTGACGGTGCCCTGGTAGGGACGTGTGAAAATGCCACAAAAAGGCTGCCAAAGAATACACTTTGGGCGGCTGCGTAGATAACAGTGTCCCAACTCCACACACTGAGGAAGAACCGCAGAGCGCAGAGTTGAAGCATGAGAAGTTGAGGGCAGTTCGGACTTTAGATTAACTCTGGGTTTGTCTGAAGGAGGGCGCGCCTCCTATAACCCGGGTTTCATTGTAATTTCGATTATTGCTGCAGGCTCGAGGCGACGAGGTAGTAGTATACAGGTACGTCAAACATACAAAGCTTGCTATTCACCTGCTACCTTTACCCCCACACGTTCGCGAGCTTCCACTTCCTCACGCTCCTGCGACTCGACCTCCTCTCGCATCTTCTCTACCTCGGAACTGAGCCTTCCAGGACCTTCCTTGTCGATGGCGGCCTGGGAGAGCGGTACGCGAGCGCGTTGCATCAAGTGAGCCGTGCGCTTGGCTGGGCGCCTCATTCGTCGACGCGCCACCTATTACAGGTTGTCAGACCAAATAGCGGCCTTGCACAAGAATCCGCACCATCACTGGCACACTCGATTTCTGGATAAGATAATGGGAGGTCGATCCAAGAAGAATGCCCTTCAGCTGCCCTAAGCCTCGGGAGCCTACGATTACCATCGTTGGTTCATAAAAATCAATGAGATCTAGTAGATGATACTTGAGATTGGGCATAAGAAATTGCGCAGTCGTGACTGACCCAACAGCATATGCCGACTGTTACGAGCATGCCATGCCTGGCAAGACACCGTGACGTGCAGTCTTGTGCGCTGAAGCAAAGATGTGGCTTGCCGAACGAGCAAATATGCTAATGTTGATCTCTGCAGGATCAATCAGCGCAGAGCATAACGTTGAGGGTGGATACACCGGATACCTCTTGCTGATTGCGCAACTTTGCAACACGATCCGTGGTATCGGCATCAACTTTGCAAGCCAAGTCAGTTCCACAAATCAAAGCAATACCAGAAGAGATTCCCTCACCTTTCGTTTCAGATTCGGTTACATTCACCAAGATCCTGCGTTCAAAGTTGGTGTGGGGCCCATGCCAGTGACTGAGATGCATACATTTCGTCGCCATCTCGCAAGACCGTCCCAATGCCCCATTCCACGGCGTACTTGCTCTCCTCACTGAGATCACTCGCGACCATGTACTTTCTTGGCACCCGCTCCCCCTTAGCAAGATACGCGTCGGGGTTCCCATGCGTCAAAACGACCGTGCATCGATCCTTCGCAAACATAGGGCGGCTAGTCACTAGAGGCAATGGGTCCCGCATGCTGGCCTTTCGACGACGTGGCGAGTTTATTCCAGTCGTAGTCGCAATCTGACCTGGAAAGGCTTCTGGCGCCATGACAACGTTCACCCCCTCGCCAAGTGGATCAGGAATTTCCATCATCGAGTCCTCCTCCGGTCCGAGTGGGGAAGCGACGGCAGCGTTGAGCTCCGTATTGTGCGAAGTGACAGCGTCGAAGCCGTCGTCACTCCCCCATTCCTCCTCTGAATCAGAACCGGAATCGTCTTCATCCTCTGATCCGTCCGCGAAAGCTATATGACGGGGGCGAATTGAGCTGACGGGAGGTGATTTGACGCCTTCATCTTCCGCTTCGACATCAGACTGCGAGAGTCTCAGCGGGGTCGGCGGTTCAGCGCTGACAGATCGTCGACGGCCGCCTTTCCGGAAGAAAGGGGATGCGCTTCGACCTCGTGATTGCCGATCATCTTCTTTGTCCGATTCCGGATTCAAGTAGTCTCTCTCCCTTTCTTTCTCTTTGCCCGGCCCATATAGAGAAAGCCCCGACATCACGGACGAGATGCTCTTGCCAAATCCGGCAGCGGGTACTTCCGAGGACTTGGCTGGAGGGGAAAGGGTCCGAGCATGAGCGTCACGAAGGAGCTGAGTAGCCTGTTGATCAAGAAGGGCAGCGTCAGTACCCGCATTAGACGCCCGACGAGTTAAAGCAGAGGAGGTGGTGTTGGTAGACATGCTAGAGAAGGTGCGTTTGAGGCCAGGAAAGCCAGTGGTCTGGATGTTGGGCAAGGGCAGCGAGGATAGACTCGTAAAGGAGCTCGTTCTTGGGAAGAAACGCGGCGAGGACGGTGCGCTGGGAGGCGGCGAGGGGGAGGATGTCGCACTGCGAGTTGCTGTTTGAAGGGTACTGGTGTTTTCGGCGCTGATACCTTCGGAGGTGGCCGCGAGGAACGACTCGGTAATGCTGAGCGCTGGGGACGACGGAGGCATTGAGACAGTCGCTGAGGAGCCCCTTTCCCGCTGCCACCAATTGCGCCCTCGCTGCCCGGAAGGCTGCCGCTTATCGCCAGTCGTTCTGGTTCTCTCCACCATTGCGGAGTATGTATGGGATTGGTGCGATGCCGGTTTGAGAGGAAAGGAAGGAAGAAGGCGATGGAAAGAGGGTGTTTGCTCACCTCCGCCTGTTCAACTGCGCCTGTAAGAGCCTGAAACGTCGCGAGAACAGGCGGGTGAGGTGAGGCAGCAATGGAATGTACGGCAGAGATTGAAGTAATGACTCGAGTTAGCGTGTGTTCTCACTCGATGACAAAGTTGGTGAAACTAGAGAGGAAGGCCGAAGACCGGAACGGTGGCCGAGGAGGCCAAAGGCGGGTCAACGGGCACAACAAGGACACCGGCAATGGCCGTAAGGCGATGAGCAGGGAAACAGGATTTGGCAATTCAGAATTTGAGGGTTGTGATGCTCACCCAATCGGCCGCCTTATTCACATCTCCCCCCATCTCCTGTGAGTACCAAAGAGGCAGGATCTCAGTCATCTTCACTCTCTATCTCCACGCCGCAGGGTGACATGCAGATAGACAATAAACTCGCACCCTCAAAGCAGCTTCACTTCTCTCTTTACTGATTCCAAGATGCGTAAGCATACCCACGTCCTCTTCCTTCACATCTATCGTCATCCTCGGGGTCCAATCACAATACTTTCGGTGGGTTATAGCAGAGCGAGGAGAATTGGACGACGCCTACTTGTTCCCTACAACGAGACCCTATTTATGCAGTCTGTGAAATATAGCGTTCCTCCGTCACCACCGTCTACTATTCCTCCGTGTCTAAGTTCCTCGGGCACAGCGTCGTCTGGCAGCACTGCGCGCATAGCACCGAAATCACTATCGAGCAGGATCGTTGAACCATCTTTGCCTGTTAGACATGGTGAGAATGCGTGGCAAGGCAGAATGCTTGGATGAAACATACACGAAAGTTGGCGTTTTCGTCCACGACATCTGTCCTCCTACTTCTCTGATCATGACATCCGTCCCAAAATACCACGCATGGCCGACCACACAACCCATCAGATCAGACGCAGCCGCTCTCCACGTCCCGTTGATTACCCAGCTGATGGCCACGAGTGCGATCGGTAGATACGGTGCTGAAACTGTTAGGATCCCGAACAGCGATATCCGCATCGCAGGCTGTCGTCTTGACCAGATGTATACCAGCGTGAATGCAAGGGGAGAAGAGAGAAATGGCAAAGTGAAGAGAGGAGAGAGCAGCTATCGTGCACTCAGAGCGGGAATCAATGCAGAGGCATGAAACAAGCCGTACCAGTAAGAGGGATGCAGAGGTACAGAGCAGCCAAAAGTAGTCTGCTTTGCGGCTCGCAAAGGAGCTTTCCTCCAGCATTCGGCTATATCGCATACTACAAAGTGCGTTACACCGGATTTCGGGAGATAGAGGATCGAACATACAAGAAAAACAGGTGAAAAACGAAATCGATGGACAACGGCCCAAAGTACAGAAAGGTGGTTATTGCCCGCCATGGCTGCAGCAAACGATTTCAGCACGATAGTCAATGTCTGGGGAAGGGTTGAGCGCACCTGTAGATTGACAAAGGCGCTCTTAAAGCTGAAATACAGTTGCAGGGGGGTGACAAGATGACATTGCTTGCGAGCAAGCCGTTAGAGTGCGAGACAGCGTCCACAGTGGTTGGGACCCACCACAGCTAAACTTGTGCCGATGGCTGCGATGAGCCATGTTCTCGTAATGGGAGGTATGTCACTGAGCCACGCTTCCAGTCCCACAGGCATTATCAGAGTTCCAAGGCGAAGTGGCTAGAGTGATATGTGTGTGCGCGCTACTATATTGGGCCGTGGTGATTGTCACATCCTCCAAAGGTCCGTGACGTGGTCCCTGACGAAGCATTGTCGCTGGTGGCGAGTCCCGTTTACGTCGGGCGCTTAAACGGTCCACCTTCTTCGTGTGGTGTTATGGATACTGTGTACGTAAATACATGTCCTTCGTGCAGTACACTCTTCAAATCGAGTGGTATCAAGGAAGCCGGTACAGAGAATAACATCCATTCATGCGCTGCCACTGGTCCACCATTTCTGCATTTTGGCGAGAGCATATCGGGTGCTTTTCACAGGTCCAGCGGTCACCAGCCCTTTCAGTGACTGCGATAAAGCCGGCCCTCGAATAATTGTGGAAAGTTCTGCGGTACCTAAATCAGAAATTATACTTCACATTGTCAAAGTCACTGATCACCCATAGAAAGCCTAGTCGGAAGATCCTTCTCATCCGCAACCTTCATCCAGAATGCATTCTCATCACTGTCGCTTTCGTCTGGTTGCGTGGGGCTGATCAAATGGGCGAAGCGTTGTCGCATAAGATCCCGAGGAACTTGAGGTAGTTTACGCAACAACGAAGCACGGTGTTTAGCAGATGCATCTTGCTGTCCAACTCTTGAGCAGCCTGCTCCGGCAGCTAAGTATGGACGAACCTTGATAGTTCCGGAGCCTTCCCGCCAGTGGACTCCAGGTATACCACGGATCAAACGAACATAAAGTTCATGGAATTGCTGATGCTGAGCTGACACAATATTGCGGACCTTGTGGGGATTCTCTCCGGGTAATGACATGCGTGGATCTCCTACCACCAATCATTAATGCATGCAAACAATAGGGAGTTGCTTCGAGAAATGTTACCAGAATAACTCAGGCCAGCAATTGTAGACCACAGGTCATGCTCGGAGAACTCCTCCGAAAGCATCAAGAGCGATGCCCGAACCGCGCTGACGAGGTTAACCTGCTGGGTCAATCGGACCCTCGCATCGTCCTTCACGATCCGAATAGGTTTGTGCATCCTTCCAGAGACGTACAGGGTGTCCCATTCCAAAAGGTCTTGACAAAGCGTGTCCATGGATACCACGCCATACTTGATGAGTTCTCCTTGTATGGGAATGTAGGTGCAATACCAGACACCTGCTCCATATTGCCGCTGAACATGCGAAACGAAGGACGAACCCAATGCGCGTGCTTGAAGAGGGTAATGGCTGGGATTCTGAGCCATGTTTATGGAGTGCCAGTGTGCTGGATGTGATACGGCGAATATAAAGTCCATCATGGGCTTGGGCTGCCCAGTGTCGTCCCCAGTCTGGGAAAACACGCCACTGCCATAGGCAAAAGCGTAGCGAATGGGTGCATTGAAGGACGATACTATTGAGTTGAGCTTCTGCTTTGTCTCGTCAGGAACAGACAGAAGCTGGTTTCGACCGAAGGAAGGAGGGAGAGATGGATGTACTTGGGCAGGCGCCCGTCGAGGTTGCGGGTAGCTGAATGCAGAGGACGTCGAGCGGTGATTTGGTGATGGTGGTGGAGGAGGGGGAGAGGATGAAATGGGGCGAGGCAGCTCTGTCTCGGTGGAATAGCAGGCTATAATAACGGAGGGTCGTGGGAGGCTAGGGGTCGTTCGTGTGCGATGGCCACTTCGTTGCAGTTGAGGAAGGGAGGCAGCACGTTGCTTTGAACATCCAAGTGCGCTTGGAGAAAGGGAGCCAAGACGATGCATATACAAGGGATAACAAGGACGAGCTGTGTTCAGGTAATAGAGAGGATGGAAAGACGAGGGTGACTTGGGGGAAAGAGGACGTTGAGAGGGCAACACGCCCTGGCCGTTCAGCCGCCACCGCACAGTGTCAGCGGGCTGGCCGCGCCTGCGTCATCGCACGGCGACGGATTGCCGTTCCTTCCTAGGAAAGGCATCCGCAAACACGTACCTTTAGGCCTCAAACCCAGCAGGTCCACGAACGTCCGAGTCCCGCATTACTGGAGATCTCCGATGGAGAAGATGGATAATGGGGTCGATGACTATTGATAATACACTTCTCGAACGCCCATGCCGCGCGGGTCCTTCCTGAAAGTGACCTAACAGCAGCCAAGCGCCGGGCTGCCTAATTCTAAAAGGACAGCCACTGCAAATCTCTGACTTCGGCGCCATCATCTGAGGCCGCTGCAGCAAGCATAGGCTGCCCGGCTCAATGTGGAACAAACGAAAGGGCATTGAAGCAGGAGACACCGTGATTCTATGGCTTGTACGCTTTGAGTTCTCCCGAACGTGAAACGTGCGTTTCCATCTCATCAATCGCCTGTATCCACAGACTCGTGATGCTGTTCAACCCCTTGTTGTAACACCGGGCAAAGAACTCAATAACCGCTTCGGTGTTTACCGACACTCTGATTTCATTGGCAAGCTGTATGGTTCGAAGATATCCTCACGCAATGGTCGGGGCTTCATTCATGTGCTGCGGCCCACACCAGAGCTATGGACGCTGGCGCTGCCCCACCGCACTCAGATATTATATGTCGCAGACATTGCCTTTATCACCGCGATGTTAGGACTCAAACCTGGGAGCATCGTTCTAGAAGCAGGTCGGCCCTGTTTCCGATTCGCCATCGTCAACAAGTGATCTTACCTGGTGCTAGGAACTGGTTCGGGCTCATTTTCGCATTCTCTAGCGCGCACGATTGGCCCTCATGGCGCTTTGCATACGTTTGAGTTTCATGAGTCTCGTGTCAACCGTGCTCGGTGAGCTGCACAAAGCTCACCTTGACCTGATTATGACGGATATTCAGAGAGGAATTCCAAGCACATGGTCTGTCCGACATCATCGATATCTCCCATCGAAATGTCTGCAAGGATGGCTTCGGGCTGGAGAATGCGGCTGACGCCAGTGAGGACCATCACCACTTGCTCTGTATGCCCGGACTGAATGCACCAGTCTTTCTTGATCTCCCGGCCCCGTGGGATGCCATTCCTCACGTCCGAACCGCGTTGAAGGAAAGACTGCCCCTCTTTTTTTTTGCTCACTTGGCTGATAAAATCTTGCAGAAGGATCGAGCAGCTCGGATATGCTGCTTCAGTCCTTGTATGGAGCAAGTTTTGCGGACTGTTGCGGCGCTCAACGAGTCAACCTTCAGCGGTTAGTCCGTTCCTTCTCAATATGAGAAGAAGACCTGTTCATCCATTTGAGTCGCAGACGTGACAATGTACGAAACGTTGCTACGACCATCCGAAGTGCAACCAATTTCGTTGCAATCCGTCGATACCGTCGCAGACAAATTGAAAATAGGAGAGGTTCAGAAGGAGGCCCGGCGACTGCGGCAGATCGAAGCGTCGGTTGGTGGCCAGAAGAGGAAGCTGGAAGAGCTCGATTCTGCCGCAGATTCAGCCGACTCAAACGATGGAACGACGATACAGCAACAAGATCCAAAACATAATGGCCCAGCGCTTTCGAAGACAACGATCGATACAGCGATCGTGTCAAAAGCGCCACAAGAAGTGCGCGGTCATACCTCCTATCTAACATTTGCCACTCTTCTACCAGTGGCAGCTGTGACCCTCTGGATCGCCGAGGAAAAGGCGTCTGCTGATGGACTTGCCGCCTGTTGACCAATAGCATGGGTTCCGAGAAGCAGCAATTGAGTGCGTAGAGTGGTAGAATCAGTGTATCATCATGTCACACTTCTCCTTCGCTTTCTTCTGCGGCTCTCCTGATAGCCTCCTCCAGTTCCTTCTCCGCTCTAATGATATCTGCAGCCTTCTGTTTGCGAGGTCGTAATGCGCGTGTGCTCGGCGATGGTACATTATTCTTCTGTGCGGGCTGTCGCCTTGATCGCTTCGCAGTTGACGTTTCGGATGGAGAAGTGGGACCCACAGCGCTACGCCTCCGTTTCCCGGCGCGCTCCGGTGCTGCAGTCGCCTCGTTGCGATCTGCTTTCTGGAGTGCTTTCTCAAGCGGTCTGCTGTCGGGTGAATCCTCCTGCTTTTGCAGATCCATGAAGCCCAATGGGGGATGCATTTCCTCCGCTGCCAATTGAGCCACCGTTTTTAGATGAGGTGTCCGTCTCGAGATGGGGGACTGCTGGAGTGCTTTCCCGTCATTTAAAGAAAGGTTGTCCGAGTGGGGGGTGGGTGAAAGGGCGATCGAGTCGGCTAGATAGCTATTGTCACGTTGCCAATGGTCGCTGTTGTCCTGCAGATCGTTCATCGGTGCTGGCGGAGCTGATCGCACGTAGGATACAGCCTTGGGTAGATGATACGGTTGTATGACATCGGCCACGGAGGTGAGGAATCCACCTGCTTCTCTCCTGTCGTCATCGTCATTGTCCTGTACGTGATAGGTGAGCGCTGTTCCGGAGAGAAAAGACCTTTCATACCGTCACGCCGCTTCCGGGTGCTGCATTGGTTCGATCAGTTGAGTATTGCGTCTGCAGTCGCTGTCTTATTCGAAGGCCTTGTATCAAGCGGATCCAACGTTTCAGAGCTCTGTCTCGCACTTTACTTCGTTCTTGCTCCTCTGCTATATGAGCTGTCTCCCAATATGCCTGCAGTCGGTTGGCAAATACGCGGAAGAAAGTCACAAGCTTTCCCGTACCTCCAGCAGAGTCTCTTCATGTTCGACAGCCACAACAATACCTTCCAGGATTGGTACTGCACGGCGCTTCCTAAATTCAAACCCAACCTGTGGCCGGCACGCGTGATCACACTATCAACGTGACGAATGCCGAACTTACCACAGCTTCGGCATAGTCGAAACCAAGCCCTTTCGCAACCCTTGCAATGCCCTTGTCTGTGTGCTTATGAGGCTCAGACGTAAAGGCCTAAGTTTGGCATGCTCACAGGGTAGATGGACACCGCCATATGGAAGCATTGAGGGGACGTAGAGGTCAATGTTGCCGAAGGCATTCTTCGGAACCCTCCCCTATGACGAGATTAAAGCAGCTGACTGATACTTAAAGGTTCGACTTACGTCCACGACAGGGTCTGGCCGGAATACTTCGGTCTGCCACCTGGCATAGAGCCCCTGGGTCACCTCTTCGCCATCCATTTGAGCCATCTCCTGAGCGCGACGCTTCTCCAAAGTTACTGCTCTCTGCTTGACAGACTTAAGGGGGTGTTCGCCTTCCTTCACCTTTCTCCCTTGGCGCATCCAGTTTTCTGCCGTCTTCAATGCAAGCACAAATTTGCGATGGAAGACAGCCTCGCCCCTGAATGTGCCGACCTGGGTCCTGGGATGGATGGTCTCTTCTCTCCGCAGATGTCTTTCAAGCGCATAACTAGGGAAAATATATTAGAAAAGACTGACGTCATGTTTGAGTCAGTCTGTATTTCACTCACAGAGGATGGTTCTTGAATGCTGCAACGGAGTTGGGCATGCCCTCCGCAGATTGGTTGGCCTGGAATTCGGCGTCCTCGACATCGTCTCGATGCTGGCATCCCTATTAGGAACGACGGGTTATGAAGAATAATCCCCACATACGAAGCGATAAGGACGTGTTAAGGGCTTCATTGCATCATCCCACCAATCAGAACCAGGTCGACTAGGTGGGCGTGATTTCATCACTCTGGCACCGAACTGCCTGGTATACCTCGCCGTGACATCTCGAGCGTGGCCATCTGATAATGCATTAGATGCGACAGTACGGCCATTATCGAATAGAGGTACCTTCTTCGAAAGCGATCACATAGACCATTCTATTCCTCCGATCCACGCTTTGTGGCTCGAACTTTCTCTTGGCGTTCACAAGATCACGCACGGGATCCACAGGTAACCAGCGTTGATCTGGACGCGAGAAGACCTCTGTCCAGAAGACCGGCAGGTCTGACAGACCGGCCGGTTCAGGCGTGACTGAGCGAGAGTCGCTGGGCGCCCAGGATTTCTGTCGCATCACCAGACTTCGCCTCGCACCGCCATTCTTCTTTGCGACAGATGAAGCAGCATCAGACTCTGAGGCCAGACCATTCACGCTCCACTCTCCAAGCTGGGCTGGTGAAGCAGGGGAGCGGATCCCGTCACTGCCACTGTAATTGCCTGCGACCCCTGCACGCTGGGAAGCTTTAGAGGAACTGTTGCTGGCGTATTTTTTCATGCTTTGCCATGGAACACTTTGTAGACTGGTGACGAGCCTAGCTGGCACTCCGAGGGCACGGACAAGGGCGGTGAAAAGTTGTGCGGAGATGTCTCTTGATCCTTTCATCATGAGGGCATGCTTCATCAAACTCTTGGTGGATCGTATGGGATCATCATCATGTAGTAGAGGAGCTTCTCGGCCCTTGCCCTTGCGATCGGAAATTAGTTCACTATTGGTGGATTGAACTTCGTGCCAGGTTCGGCTACGAATGCCCTTGTCGTCTTCAACCTCGAACATGGAGTTCCACCATGCAGTGAGGCGCACGATGGCGGTCTCGAACATGCGCCCTCGACGAATCACATCCGGCTGATTTCGTTTCGTAATGGCTATAAAGGCGGTTTGTAGATGAAGAGGAGTGAGCGATAACAAGCGGGCCTGTTTATCATCAGGGCCCGCACGAAAGCGTGGTGTGAGCGGCGAACCTGCAATAACGGATCGTTTAACCAGCGGTTACGAATGCGCGCATTTGCCAAAAGGGCCAGGGTGTGGAGTTTATGAGCTTCTAATCGATACAAACGTTCTGCGTTTGCAGCAGCTCTCTTCCTGCAAGTAGTGTGGTAAGGACGAGTCCGCATATACGCAGGTAAGGACTCACCGAACTTCTTCCTCGCTCCGCTTTTGTCGGTTTATAGTGACTTCAATAGGCCTAGAGGGACCAGCGATCTCCACCTCAATCGGTGTCTGAAGCGGAGCCAGACCGGCTTCCACATCAACCTCTTCCCACTCCGTCTCGTCTTCTGACCCCTCCTGCACATCCTGTGAGCTTGCCGGCGCCCCAGTCGATGATTTCACAACAGCAGAGTCTAATCCATCCATGCCTGCAGTCCACATTCAGGGCATGGGAGGGGTGAGATGTCTGATGACCTACCAGTCTGCGAGCGCTGGTGTCGGGTGAGGGCAGCAGACGATGATGAAGCAGCCTGGCCAGTTACGATCGGCTGCAATCGCTTGGATCTCTTGGGCGGCATTGGGATGAAGCAGAGAAGGGTCAGTTAGCATACAGCCTGGGATGGTTGTTCGGCTACAGTACGACGTCGTGCGTCAGGGACGCGGTGAGTCGCCCGCCTGGCTGCGTGGGCGGTCGCGTCGAATTGGACCCTGATCCGCGAGTTTATAATTTCGGGCTTGTCTACAGTACCCATCCTGCCCGATTGAGCGTTTTGGCGTCCTCCTTGCTGTTGACTCAACCTGCTTGCACTCGGATGATGCGGCTGAAAGCTGCCCAAACAACAAGACTAGTCTCTGAGCTACAGCGCCAAGCGCACAAGGCTGAAAGCTCAGTGACGCCGAAGTCGTTACCTGCAACCAGTCCGCGTCTGAAAAGTAAGTCTATCGTCTTGCCGTGGAGCGTTCAGAACTCTGATCGTCCATTCCAGGTTCCAAGGCGGCCCAACCATCTAAAGACGTGAAGGAAACGCTCAGTGGGCGTGACACTGCTCCCCATATCGACCCCTCCTCAACACGAATCAAGGAAACTGGGCCAAAGCCGCTGGAGCACTGGTTGTGGCCCAAAGATGTAGTTCTTGAGCGTGCGTGGGCCCCTGCTTGTGTGCAAAGTAACACATATTAACCGCACCATATAGGCGTTGAGCCTCCCTATGATGCTGAAGTGCCGACGCTTGCGCATGGGTTGGATCGTGTGCTTTTCAAGTACGTCGTTTGCAAACTGTCTTTTCTTCAACATAGTCTAACGGCTTGGTGATAGCCCGAGCGTATATTGGCTTCAAGACCCACACTCTCGCGTTTACAACTTCGAGCCCTACCTCCAAAAGCTCTTGCCTCCGGACGACTTCGCATATGATCGGCTGATGGCCTTCGTCCCGGCCGTTCGGGACGAGGTAAGTGCCTTTACATGAGGAACGCGAAAACACGGTAATGTTGGCTCAGGAACTTTGGGATCTCGCCAAGAAGCACAAAAAAGTGTATATCGGAAGTACCAGTGGCCTGACCGGTATCATGTCCCACGTGTATTGGCTTATCAGCCGTTGGAGACCTGTCGATACCCGATCACTCAGCGCTGATTTCGCAAGAGAAGTGAGCAAGAGAAGCCCCAAACCCTGTCTGTACCTACTGACCCCGATTCAAGCCCAATAGCTTTGCATTTGGCGCCCGTATTCCAGTATCGTCAAAGTTGGTGTACAAGGATGGCTGTTATGCGATCGATCCGGACAAAGAGTGGGAGATAGTGGGCAAAGCCAATAGCATTCTTTCGTACCTTGTGAGTGCTGCTAAACCTAATAATCCCTCATAGCTGATCAGCAGTCAGGGTGTCTTGATGGAAAAAATGCTTACCATGGAGCCAGAGAAATTCTCGCGTCTCACGAAGGCGGTCCCGGAAACGACGCCAGGCGAGTTCCATAAAAGGGAGGCATACTATTACTCTAAGGTGAGGCCGGACAACTTACTTTCAGGATTCGCTGACATGGTGCCGTTCTCAGACGTCGAAGCTTCTGATGCGCTCGCAACTTGACTGCCGTGACTCCCGACTTCCGGGAACCGGGACTTTCGATTTGAAAACTCGAGGCGTCATCCCAATACGGCGTGACAGGCTCAACTACGTCGTGCGCTATATAATTGCTGCGGCTGCTGGATATGCTGTTTCACTCACTTGATGCCCAGGAGAACTCTGGCTACCTGATCAAATACTCCCAAGGCCTGTTCGAGAGCTTCGAGCGAGAATACTACGACATGATGCGGTCGGCGTTCCTCAAGTATAATTTTCAAGTACGAATAGGCAACATGGATGGCATCTTCGTTGCATATCATAATACTGCCCAAATCTTTGGCTTTCAATACATTTCTCGGGATGAGATGGACATACGTCTTTTCGGGTCAACCGACATGGCCGACGATGCCTTCCGCCTCATACTGGGCATGATAGAAGCTGTCCTGGACTCGGCAACGGCGATATTCCCGAAACAAGTGCGTATGGCGTATCGCAATCCTCCTGCATGCATTTCTGACTGTTCCTGTGGAGACTCTACGGATGACTTTCGAGACTGGGGAAGGCAACCATAGTATGTATGTCTGGGTGCAACCAGATGAATGGGATGAGACGAAGGGAGAACGCCCGATCGTACGACTGGAGATGCAGACACAGAGTTTCTTGGATGGCCAATTGGTCGTACATCCCATCGATTATGACTCGGTTCGAAAAGGGGCAGACCCTGTCGATTGTGCGTCCTCCCTGTACAAGTCTGTTCTGACCACCAACTGCTTCTGAAGGGTCGCTTAAATATCGAATCACTCGGACTCCTTCCACTGCCCGAGGCGTCACCGAGGCCATTAGCAGCCTAGAGAAAGCACGCACTAGACAGCGTGAAGTCCAGAAGATGTATCTGCCTTCAGGAGTGGGTGCGGAGGAGATGCTGGCGAGATTCGACACTATGGACATAGCTGATATCATACGAGCTCGACAGACTCCTGCGGAGGTGGAGAGCGAGCATGAAGGCTTCACCGAGGATGCGGAAGAAGTGATTGAGGACGATTTGCTTCAAGTGCCCAACAGGAGGATGGACGACGTGCCGGCTGAAGACGAAATGGAGTCCATGGCAGGAAATGATGTGGGGAACACCAACCTCAAGCACTTCGTCCGCCCCGGCGGGACTATTCTGGAACTGCGAAAATTGGCAAGGGCTGGGGCTGCAGAGTCGCGGAAGATGGAGGAGATGGAAGCTGATGCGGAGAAGGTGGTATGGCGACCCTGGACGTAGGTAGAAATGAAGGTCACAGCCACGGCAATGCCTGTGAAGATGATCATCTCTGACCGGATGTTGTTCAAGCTGAGCAGCGGCTTTGACATGTTATGCTCCTGAGGCGCGGTCCTACTTCTACTAACCGTAGCGTCGAGCTTGCGAAGGCTGAAACTGCACGCGATCGTCCAGGTTGTGTGCACATTGCGCGTGGATCGAGCGCTCACCGTCCGCTGAACAAATGAGTGCAAGAAGCGATCTTCTTTGGTGGGGAAAGAGAACAAGGAAAGAGAGCCGGAAAAGACCGACAGGAAAGAGAGCCAAGCACGAAGACAGGCCGGCCTGCGTGCTCCGTGCCCGCGCGCGCGACGTGTGCAAACCTAGGCCGTAAAGAAATGATCTCAAACGGTTCCGATCACTGAAATACATATAATACAAGGAACAGGGTAGCTCGTAGATGGCGATCGTGACCACGCCGAGGAATGCAGCGCACAGGAATGGCCAGGGTCGATCGTACATGCCGATCGTCACGAGGCTGAGGATGGCAAGCTGAGGGATGCCCGAGGTCGATGGTCCACGCCGATCGCGACCAGGGTCAGGAATGCAGCCTGAGGAATGGCCAGAGTGAGCATACACGCCGATGCTGATCAGGCACAGGAAAGCACCACGCAGGAATAGCCCAAGGTGAACATGCATACCAATGGTGATGAGGCAGAGGAATGCTGCAAGGCCGATTGTTTCCTGCCAATGCTAATCGGTATCAGGAATATCCGGAGGAGGTCGTGCGTACCAATTCAAGGGCGCACCCCTTTGGGTCGTGTCCTCAGGCTCCAGACGTGCTTCGCGGTGGGAGAACCAACGGACACGCAGCAACAGCTGCCGAAGCGCAGCCGGAAGCAAAAGGGTCCTGGCTGGCACGGGCGGGTTAACGTCGGAGAACGTGGGACGACACCACCGCTGTCGCTAATCTCTCTCTAATGCATCGGAAAGTTTCCTTTTTACAATGGGCCCATAAATTCGAACTACATAAACAGCATCAGACAACTGGTCCGCATTAAGACTGCATCTCCTCCTCAACCGCAACCCTAGGCATAGCATTCATGAAGTCGGTGTGCGAATGGCCTATGCGAGCACTAAAACAATTCCTCATCATCAGAGTCGCCGAGCAAAACGGGTTCCGCTTTCCATCCATTTTCAGAAGACTGTGAAACACCCTCATTATGCACGTGGCGGCGATTTGGCGTAGTTTGGACATCAGCCAATGTAGTCGTTGAATCTTCCCGCTCGGCTTTGACTTTCGTCGGCGTTGGCGTCGTTTTCTTAGGCCTGCCCCTCTTCTTCGGTGTAACTGGAGGTTCCATCACGTATTCGTCAATGTCGACCAGTTCTTGCGCCGCAACACAGGCTTCAATCCACGTAGGCTTGACAACCGTCCGCTCGAACTTCCACCCCAGCTCTGCGTTCTTGTTTTTGCCACTCTTTCCTATATCCGAAAGAGACGATCGCACAACCACGTAGTGACAATCCGACATAGAGTGGGCGACTCGGCCGCCATGTCTCTGTTTCACTTTGTCAGAATGCGTGATCAGCCCGCGATGGTTGACGCACGTTGATAGCCCTGATCAACTTGGTGCGCTCTTTGATCTCTGGCTGCACCCAGAAGGAGGCTTGAACTTGCTTGCCATCCTCCTCCAGAATGAAGAATCTGCCGGTCCCGCTAGCCTGAGAACTGCTAGGCATTTGCGGGGCAGGTGATTCCAACGGCACCTGTTCAAAAGACGGCGACGCATGGTGCAATTCTGCTGACCCGTTGGATCGCCGTGATCGCTTCATGGAGCCACTAGAAGTTTCAATAGGATGATCATCCGCACCATGTTTCCTCTTGAGGGTCTTCTCTGGAGTAACAGGAGAAGGACCGTGTTGAAGCAGAGCAGGTTCTTCCACGGGCTGACTGAAAGCGGGCACGAAGTTGTCGTGGTGCGGATATCCGGTCTCGGTCAAGGTAGCGGGCATATGTTCCGCGGGTCCGTGTAACAATATGTTTGTTGCACCACCCCCCGGACTTGCAACCGGAGATGCGAGTGTCGCCGCATGGGCTCCTGAAGCAGCTGAGCCTATGGTGTCGTCCGAGCTGGCTGAAACCGCATGCGGTGGCGCACGCTCTTGAAATGCCGAGGCATGGACAGGATGAGATGAAGCCCGCTGAGATGATGTACCAGACTGACTGGATGAGGGGAATTGCAATGTTTGGGCTAGCATATCCAAGACATTTTGGGGCCATGCTGACAGCAAATTTCCAGCGACTGCGGTCGAAGACTTTGAGGACTTTGCTCTAGCGCCCCCGTCTGGAGACTTCGAGGAGACGCCTGGCAGGGGATTGAAGGACGGAACTGGCGTTTGAGGCTGTAATTGATTGATTATGTTTTTGAAGTCTTGAATCGATTGGGAGGCGCCGGTCCCTTGTGGATTGGGTATAGGGACAGGCCTCCCGTCCAGAACGTCCGCCGATGCAGCTCGAACGGGAATAATCTGGCGGGTATAAGGAGCATGCGATGATATCGCTTCCGTGGACGAAGCTTGTGCGGTTCCCGTGGGCGTATGTGAAGAAGGGAATGGCACAATAACAGTCGGAAGTCTGCGTGTTTGATGACGTCGCGGCAATAGTGTAGAGGCAGGCGGTGCACCACTGGACGAGGGTGGCGGCATCATGAAGGGCTGGGCTGCGGGCGGAGGCTCGGGCAGCAATCTTCGGAAGTAGTCAGGAATGAAGAGATGCTTCGTTAAGTGTGTAATGCTTACTCTTCTTCCTCCTCAAAAGCACCTTCTCGCACCAACGGCTGAATAGCACCATCTGTCACCCCAACCCTGCAACCCCCATACCGGGCCGAAGAACCAACAAATCTCTCTTCTCGAACACAGAGATTGATCCATTCAAGGGTGAGAACTACTTTAAATTAGAACTGATCGCAGCGAACAGTTGATAAACGCGCCTATCTTCCCTTCATTTGACCAATTGCGCGCTAAAAGCTGACCATCCGACGTATCATCCCAGACAATGATGTACTGGGCTTCGGCAGGGTTGAACACTATCTGCCCTCCACGGCGCTGAGCACACCGTCTCAGTAAGCCAATCTCGGATTACGAGCACACGAGATACCTGTATCTTCCGGAGGCTCGTCCTACGCGTATTGGAATCGATGTCACCGCCCGCATCCACGAAGAAACGCATTGGCTGCCCATGACGATCAATGAATATGGGAGGTACGCCGCCAGCGCCGGGCTGTGCGGACATCATCGTCTCTACAATGACAGCTCTGAAAAGGGCGATGGGATGTTGTTAAGGGCGACCGCAAACGACGCAACAGGGCGCGTAGGCGGAGAGAAGTGGACCGCGAAGTGCCGGCAAAACGCGTGTGATAGGGTCGACTCGGGACCTTTTCGAATAGGCGCTCATGGAATGGGCGCCCACGCCCACGCTGACTGCGACTTGTCCCATCTCTCGGCCTTGCAACTCATCAAGCACATACGTGGTAACAGTTAAGGGATTAATAAAAGGCCCTTAACCGGAAGGGAAACAACATTTAGATATATTCTCGTCGTTTGAGCCATTGTTTCTTCCAACAATGACAGCTCTTCAAACCGAATGTACAACACTCTATCGAAACAATCATATGGCATGGCATGGAACAATGCGCAGGTCGCCTTAAAATTGTATTCTTTACTGAGGCTCAATGGCCCCCTCCAGGAACTAGTGGGGGGAAGTCCTGCCATCCACGGAAGGCAAACCGTAGAGCAAACCCCAATCTCTGGCAGGTGTTCGATGTTTTGCTTTTCAGAAGACGGCTCTGCCAGCAAACTTTTTTTGGCGTATTAAGGAAAACGACAGTGATATTCAAAGGAGCGGACAGCCGGTAGATGGACCAGCAAGTGACAAGTGCTATGCTACGCTGTATCGCCTAAGGATACAAGGACATAAGGGATTATGGAAAAGGAGGGCCGAAGAACGCAAGTCATCACTGGACTACAAACTCCTTCCAATAGGCCTTCACAGACCGCCGAGCAGGCTGCTGAGCAGGCCGCCCAAGCCCAGGCTGTTCACCAAGCCCAGGACCGAGGAGAGACCCAGGCTCTGGATGAGACCAAGAACACCGAGACTGTTCAGGCTGTATGAAGTATGAGAACATCCCGGAGAAATCTGAGTGAATGGTTCACGAACAGAGTGAAGACGGTGGTCAGGATACCAGACACAATACCAAGAACAGTTGCAAGGAGACCGCTACGAGAGGATGAAGCACAGCTCAACTCTTAGCTGGTGGTCACTTACTCGACCGTGACAAGAACGCCCGCGACAAGGGGGTCAGACAAGACGGTGGCTGGAACCCCATTGAGGGTGGTCAGGACCTCCTGAAGAACAGGTCAGCAAACCGGAGTCGTCAGAACAGAGGGGGTCGTACCGCCAAGACACCAGCAACGAGGGTAGGGACCTCGCCGACAAGGTCCCCAGAAGTCACACCACTAAGGGCAGAAGTGGCCGTCGTGAGTGCCGAGCTCACTTCGTTCAAAGCGGCGGCGACAACAGGGGCCGTAATGGCCTCAACGTCATTCAGAGGAACTTGAAATAAATCAGGAATGTGGCTTGAAAGTATTGGGAACACCTACTTTGGGCGAGGGCAGAGCTCACATCGGACTTCAGAGTGGTGAGGGTGGTCTGGACAGTCGCGTCCCGACGGCCCACAACAATACCAGCGCCAACGTTGGCGAGGACATCACCGACAACGGGGGGTACGACAGCACCAACCTCAGCTCCCACACCGGCATCGACTGCAACGAGGGCTCGCTTCCTCAGGCCCGCGACAACACCATCAACAGTGTTGATGGCACCACCAGCCACGTCGACAACAGTGCCGAGCACATCATCGACGGTTCCGACAGCAGTGTCCACAACGCCGCTCACCACACCACCGAGCTGAGGCACGGGGGCGGCGATGGCAGAAATGGAAAGAGCAAGGGTAATGAGTGTGGAGACGAACATGTCTGGTTATGTGTAAAGGAGCGTGGAGTTTAGAGAGAGGGTGAGACGAGCGAGATGGCCGGGACGGGAAGTGAAGTGAGCTACGGAAACCCACCTTTCGGGCACAGGCGAGGAATTTATACCTGGAGATGCGGCTCCAACGCTGATTGACTGTGTCCGTGAGCCGTCAAACGGCAACGAGAAAACGGTCGCCAGCGAAGATTCGAAACGTTCGCGGAAAGTCGAGTGTGACACCATCAGCAAAGAAGAGCGCACATTTCAATGTGCATATGCCTTTGAGCAATTTCTACCGGTCTACGTTGCTTGAAGCGCGGTGCAGGTGTTGTGGAAGGAAGCGGGGTAACCCTGAAGTTAATGAGCTTGACGTCAGAAGGAAGCACTGTTACTATGCTCTGAGAAAGAGAAGGACGGGATGCCGGAGACAAAGAAGGTCAGAAGCAAGTTGGAGTCTGCGCGAGTCCGTCCGAGGGTGCAAAACGCGTCAGGCTGTTGCTGGGGCACAGGGTGCATCTATTACCGGCCTTCTGCCAGAAAATATTCGATCGGGGTATCGGGTGAACAACGACAAATCGAAGCTGGTTGCCGGTGCCGACGGCCATGTGCACTCTCGGGTTTCTGTTCCCACTAACCGTTCAAGCAGAATCGGCATAGTCGCGTCATACGTCGTCAACATGTGAGTGATCGTTTTGCTGAAGACGATGGAGACGGCAGAAGTCGAAACTACGCTTCTCTCATCAAAGATCTCTCAAAGCACAAATCCGGTGTGGAGCGAGCATCTTCCCACGCCAGCTCGCTAAATCGATCACCAACCGCACGTTTCAGATTTCGCTCCGAGGGTCCGAGTCTCTGGCACGGCTGCCTCCTGCGTGTAACACACGGGTGGTGCACTAGTTGAGCACAAAACGGTATTGCGTGTCTTGGAGGCAGACTGCACAGCCGGGAGATGCCTTTGGCCATTGTCTCTCGCGCGCCCCAGGGAGAATGGGCGACAAGGAGGTCAATCTGCGGACCTTGGAGCCAAGGAAGCTTCGAGACGCGGACTGTGCAAAGCGCGGAGGATGAGCGGCTCATGCAATGTGGGTGTGCGAGCTGGGCTGCTTGCCAAAGCGGGCGCGCTGGATACCGCAACTTAGAGAATCGCCAATGAAAACATGTTGTTATGACAAGTATGTATTGCGTTGAACGTCGGGTCTACAACTCCGCGGGGATTCGATGGTCCGTGGATTGGGAGGCAGGCAGTCGGTACACGAGTGAGAGGCGTTGAAGTCGAGTGAACTGAGAAAGGCCTGCTACACGGGAGGCTGCCTTGGATTATTCTGGGATGCGTAGGCCGGAGAGGCTGATGGGAGCGCTCAGGCGCGAGTGATGCCCCACAACATCATAAACGTGAGGATTATATAAGCAAGGGCGGTGACGTATCGGTGCCGTCCCTTAGACCCGTTCGTTCGGTCAAACGTGCCAGTGGACGGCCCGAAAAGCGTGATGCGTCCTAGGAGCCATCCTCCTGTGGACCCCTAGGTCGTCTCTCTCCTCTCTCTTCCCCCTCCCTCACACGAGCGACGTCAGAGCTCTGTGCGACGCGATGCCGACCCTTGCCGACATCGCCCACGAGGTGCTCTCAAACGACGACCGTGCCATCCACTGGGAGGACCTGGACCAGGGCCATCGCGCAGACGGTCCGGAGGCAAGCACAGCCATTCCAGCCCAAGCTGGTCCTTCCACCGTAGGGGAATCATCCTGGGACTCGCCACGTCCAGGATCCACGGTCACCTTCTCTCGATCGCCCACGAAAACCAACTCTCCTGGTCACAGCTTTGCTCCTCTCGTCCCACCCAGCGCTCGGCGTCCAGCGCAGCGTAGCGCGTCCACGTCGCTCTTCGACACCGAGCGTCCGCACCTCGAGCAGTATAACGACCCCTATCGAGCCAAATTCTCTCGCAACTCCTCGAGCTTTAGGGGTGCTTGGGAATACAACGACGTCGATGGTTGGGGGAAAGGGCGAGAGAAAGAGGAGGGCAATGGGCGCTGGAAGAAGTGGGAAGGCTTTGCCGAGGGGCTCCTGCACGAACATGAACATGAACACGAACACGATCAACCGGATGTCCAGAAGCAGAAAACCCAGAAACTAAAGGGGAGGCAGGAGAGCGGAAAGGATCAGGTGCTGGTGCAAAGTCCTCAGGAGGAGCTTGAGGCTGGGCACGATGCGGACGATGAGGGGGATGGCCATGGGATCGATGTAGTTGGGCCCCTCTCGAATGGCGATGCCCATGTCAAACCTCCAAAAACTGCCCGCGCAGTAGGCTCAGGTCCAGTCCAGCAACTTGGCCATCAGCTCGCCCGGTATCATTCCCTGCCGCAGATTCAGACTCGTCGAGGCAGTCAAACTCAACCACAGTTACCAACGCAGGGCCAGTCTGCTGGAGCCTCCCGCCCACAGCCAAAGCCTACCCAGTCCCGCTGGCAAGTCCTCCGTTCCAAGTTGCTATCATCCGAGCCCAGCAAACGTAACCAAGCCATCATGCCGTTTCCTTTTGGCTCTCAGCGGGAAGGACCGACATCAGCAGCCGAAGAGCTCAACATTCAGGATGAACTGCTCGCTGGACCATTGGCTGGCCTCATGCTCAGGATGTACTTTGAACGAGACGAACAATATCAGCGGAGGGTCCCCGTGTTCTTGCACCATTTGAAGATTCGCGTTAGCGACAGCCTCCATCCATTGCATGGCACGCATGCGGTCTTCAGGATAGAGGTATGTATCTCTTCCAAAAGTTGAATAGATGGCAATGCTAACGGTACCCAGTGCGAATACGCGAATGGGGCCTCACGCTGGGTCATCTATCGTGAACTGCGCGATTTCATCTCGCTACACGCTCATTACCGGGTAGCGAACGCGTACGCCTGGGGGAATCGGGTCGAGCTCCCTGAGTTCCCACGGACTAGTGGGTTCCTACGTTCCCCTGAGAGCTATCTCCTGACCCCTTTCCAGGTCTGCCCTATTTCAATCGTCTGAGGAAAGAAGGTCGCGAGAAGGGCTATGAAGTTACTCGTGCTGACTTCGCTCGTCTTCAGCGAGAGGCGCTGGAGAACTACCTTATCGGGCTTATTCGCACAACAGTATGATCGTTCCTTGTCTGGGATGTTCAATTTACCGACGCCGCGTGCAGATGTTCCGTGCCGAAGCAAACCGTCTGTGCCGTTTCTTCGAGATATCAACCCTCTCTGTCTCTCTGGCTCAGCGCGGTGGCGTGCAGGGGAAGGCAGGCATTCTCAGGGTTGCATCTGGGCACACAAGCCGCAAGGCGAAAGGACACCAGCTTATTGCCTGGAAGAAGAGTCATGATCCGAAGTGGTGGCTTGCGCGAGAGAGCTATATGGTGGCAGTAGATACAATCGCAGATGTAAGCGAACATCTGTCCGAGGCTTCCAAATGTGACTAAACCACATCTAGACTGATATTTACGATGTATTCCTCTTCGACACGGACTTTATCATCGAACGACCCAAACGTGTGTATCGACAAGGTCTCAACTTCTTTCACCTCTCTGGCCACCACCCACACCTGGAAGATGAAGAAGAGACTGCTGGCGCACACCGCCATACAGATGCGGAGTCGGACGAGACGGATCTACCAAAGACCGGTCCACAGCGCAAGCTATTCACAAAGCTGCTTAGGTCGCACGCGAACGGCAAAGATGAGAAACCGGACGGCGTTAACAGCGAAAAGGAACAGCAGAATGGTGTAACCGAGCAGCACGATCCGAACGGCGTCCAAGAAGACCTTACGCTTGATCCTTCCATACGGAAGGATCCACGAACGATCACCGAGAACGACAACAAGAAGAAGGGTCGCTCTAATGTCAGCCAACACACGTTTTATGTCCAGAACTCTCAGAGGCGGCTGAAGTTGATTGCACGAAATGAGGTGAGTTCTGGTGCACCCTCAACAGTGACTCTCGCCTGATTATTAACGGCATAGCGTCAAATGCATCAATGGATTGCCAGCATTGAACGCATGGCGGCCAAGTGCGTTTGGAAGGGCAGGAATCGCTTCGAAAGTTTTGCGCCCATCCGGTTGAATGTCGCTGCCCAATGGCTGGTAGATGGGGTGAGTGCCACGCGGTTTTGAACAGATCTTTGTTCTCAGTGTGCTCTTGCAGCGCGACTACTTCTGGAATCTGAGTCGAGCGTTACTGCTGGCCAAGGAGCGGATATACATCCACGATTGGTGGCTCTCACCAGGTGAGGATAAGACAGGGTGCATTTTGGCCAGCACTCAAATTATACCAGAGCTATACATGCGCCGTCCAAACAAAGAGCACTATCGCCTGGACCAGATATTGAGGAAGAAAGCACGTGAAGGTGTCAAGATCTACGTCATCGTCTAGTCGGTGACACCTTTGGCAACCATAGATTCCTGACTAACAATGTTCTAGCCAAGAGGTTTCCAGCAGAACGACGCCCACGGACAGCAAGTGAGCTCCTGCGCTCTGCTCTTCTAAAGGGACATGTATTAATGCATACAATTCAGCTATACAAAGCAAAAACTCATGGGCTTACATCCAAACATATTGGTGCAGCGTTCACCCTCACACTTCGCAACTGGGAATTTCTATTGGGCACACGTAAGCAATGTTCCACTTGACGACCCTTATCTGATACATGCTTGTGCAGCATGAAAAATTGTGTGTTATCGATGAGGCAATCGCGTTTATGGGTGGCCTTGATCTCTGCTTCGGACGTTGGGATACAAGCCAGCATATCATGATCGATCAAGGGGAGCCTGGTGGACACGGAGAGAATGCGCAGGTCTGGCCCGGTTCGTAATCATCATGATTTGTAACACTACTGCTGACTGAATTATATGCAGGCAAAGACTACAACAATGGACGAGTCGCAGATTTCTTCGCCCTCAACAAGCCACTGGAAGACATGCATGATCGGAGTAAGGTTCCTCGAATGCCCTGGTGAGAGACGAAAGCCTTCTTGGAGGCATTGCCAACACTGATAACAATAGGCATGACGTTGCCGTACAGATTGTGGGTCAGCCTGCCAGGGATATTTGCCGACACTTTGTCCAACGCTGGAACTGGCTCTTACGTGTCAAAGTATGTGAGAACTTGAGAATTGAGATGGTCAGTCTGACTTTACCGCAGGCGCACACGCGTGTCATGCCGTTTTTATTGCCTCCACCAGACTTCCACGCCAATGAGCTCGATGCGCAGGGTCTCGCTGGTACATGCGAAGTGCAAATCTGTCGGTCATGCGGCCCGTGGTCTATGGGGACGCAGAACAAGATAGAACTCTCCATTCAGAACGCATACCTGAAGGGTAAGGATCCATTATGTTTATGAGCTTGTTCCTCATTCCTCGTAACCAGCAATTCAAATGTCCGAGCACTTCATCTATATAGAAAACCAGTTCTTCATAACTTCGTACGTCGACGGGGCCAGCTCAACACATTTGCACCCTCTAATTTGGCCACAGTACGCAAGTTGACGACGTCAAGATCGAGAACAAGATAGGCGATGCCCTTGTCAACCGCATTATACGTGCGCACCGGGAGGGAACGCCTTGGCGAGCTTGCATCTTAATTCCTGTGTTACCTGGATTTCCTTTTCCTATTGATCATTCGGACGCGAGTTCTGTAAGTGATATGAGCCTTTCGGAGAATATAGTTAACGTTCCATGCAGGTTCGTATCATCCTGGAATGCCAGAATCGGACAATAGCACGAGGACCCGATTCTATCTTCGCTAGATTGAGACGAGAAGGCATAGATGTATGTTCGCCTCTTCTCTCGTGGATACCTCGCCTGATTGAATGATCACAGCCCGATGACTACATCACCTTCTTTTCCTTGCGCGGTTGGGGCAAGTTTGAATCTGGCGTGCTTACTACAGAGCAGGTGTATATACATGGCAAGGTGACGACCAGTGCATAAGACATCAGTTCAATGACTGACCCTATGCTGTCATCAGATCATGCTTGTAGACGATCGCATTGCTTTGATCGGATCTGCCAACATCAATGAACGATCTCAGCGAGGTGATCGGGATTCTGAGCTTCTCTCCGTGATCCGCGACACCGACATGATTGACGGGTGCGGTTTTACCATGCGCATTACCTGTGTGGTACTGATCATCGCGTTAGGCGGATGGCTGGGAAGCCATACAAAGTCGGACGTTTTGTTCACACGCTCCGAATGCGCTTGATGCGTGAACACCTCGGAGTTGACGTAGATGCTATCTACAACGACGATCTTATGGCCAATTCCCCGGTCACACCAGCAGATGAGATACAGAAATGGGATCCCGAGGGTGAACAGCAGGATCAGCCTGGCGATGGTGTAACTCGGCTGCATCATCATCTTAATCGTGTTGAGCGAGCTTACGAAAGGGACATTGGAGGACAGGCCGGCCAAGGTAAGACCGCCTTCAGCTTTTCGTTCACAATCTTCATCGCGTTTGCAGTCGCATTTGGCCTCGGGGAAATCACTTCTCGTGCTGGAGGCAAGATGTTCCACAAGGCCCGAGAGGCCCTGGGATTGAAGAGTGATCACATCGATGCCGTCATAGGCGATAAAACGGTTGAGCGAGAACGTCACATGGTGGATCAGGATGGCAAATACAAGCAGGGATTCGCGTCTTCTATCGTACCAACCCTTGAAGAGAAGGTGATCGCTGAACGCCTCCCGAAGCAGGCAGAGCGCGGCGACGTGGCGCTCAGAGAACCGGATGAAGTGCCAGAAGGAACAGTGCGTGAAAATGGACAGCCGCAGAGCGAAGAGAAGCACCTTCCGCGAGATGTCGAAGAGCCCCTAGGGGCTCCGGCGCTGTCTGTGGAAGGTGACAATCAAGCGCTGGGTGAACTAAATCCGATGTTCTCGGAGAATAATATCGCACTTTCTGCTCGCCAGGCACTGCGAAAGCAACTCGATGCCAAGATCCACGCGCACCCCTGGAATGTTCCCACGCCCGCTCCCGTCATCGATCCGGATGGTTTCATGGACCCCGTTTGTCCCGAGTTTTTCGAAGACGTCTGGATAGCTGCAGCAGTACACAACGTAAGCATGCCGTCACCCATTTAATCCGAATAATTCTTTGATTGATGCCTTTCTCAAGACGGAGGCCTATCGCAAGGTGTTCAGATGTGTTCCTGATGATCTCGTTACGACCTGGAAGCAGTACAAGGAGTATATCGCGTGGCAAGAGCGCCTGGATCGTCCTGTGAGTGTTATCATGATCATACCTGGTGCCTGACTGATATCCTTCCAGCCCAAGGGTGGAGATACGGAGGATCCCGTCGCCTCGGTACCATCAGAAGACGAGGCTGTCGTCGACATGCAACCGGATCAGCCCAAGAATCTCTCACATATTCCTGGCGAGCTTGGCAACATCAATATGCCAGGTAAGCAGTCCAGCAAGGTGCCTTCATCTCCCGCAGAGACTTCATCTTCCGACAATCACGGAGAAAGCGAAACAGCGACGAAAGTCGAGGGCATGTCCGGGGGCTCGTCAGCAGCGGCGGGCGCCGGCAAAGGCGAGAAGCGACCTTCTCGGCCAGACGAACCTTTTGAGCAATGGGAGCGCGATGAGATGGAAAATCTGCTCAAGCACGTTAAAGGTCATCTCGTTTTGTACCCAACTCGCTTCTTGGAAGGGGAGGATATGGCCAACAACTTCCTTTTCACCTCCGACCGCGTTTTCCCCATGCCTATTTATGATTAACATTTCACTATCCCCATGTAGCAAACACTGTAGCAAGACCCATAGTACATTCACCACGTATACCATCACCAAGGACAATACACGTGCATAATACCATTTATGAACATGCCCTGGATTTTCTTCTTTGGACTGGAACAAGCTCGGAACAATGCGCGCGCCTCGATGTGGTGAGCCGACTGAGACTCCAGGTTGGATGTGGTCGCCTCTTGGCTCTGTGCCATGACCAGTAATGCCAGTCCCTCCTCTTTCTATCGCGACGAGCTGTCTCGAGCTCTGCAAGAACAAGGAGAAGCGATCATCAGCTATCGACTGATGGAGTCAAGCCTCTCCAGCGCTTCCGCAGAGGTTCAGCTGTTGGAAGCGAACAGTGTCATCGTCGCCCTCTCCCTGGGCGGCTACCGGGTCAGTGAGACAAGTCCCGTGCTCTGTCATTGCCTCATACTCCATCCGTCAGCTCGTATCTCAAGTGCAAACATCCATGAGTTACGAGACTGTGGAGCCCCTTCTGGCGTCGGTGAGCCCTCTATATGGGGTAAAGAAGGACGAATCGCTGCTCGCCAAGCTGAACGCGTTGGCGCAAACCGGTTCAGGAGCCTGATCCCTCGAGAAGCCCCCGCAAGATTCTGATGATGGGAAGCCGATGGAAGACTTGGGTGCGGAGTATCTTCTCAAGCCTTGGAGGGCCATTGAAGGCGATTGTGACCTTCTGCGGGTGGGAGAGGGTTGATGAACAAGCTGGTGTGAAGTTATGGAGCTTTCGTTCCAATCCGGGGGGTCACGCGACATTGTAAATTCGAGACGATGAACATGAGACGAGTTGTAGTGGAACGGCATGGGATTATGCGCAATAAACATTGTATTTGGACTTCCTTACATCCAAGCATGCAACGCTTGAACCATTACCATTCACGCTGGCTGAGACGATTATGATTGCACGCGGTATTTGGTGAGGAAGCAGCCCACAATTCCCCGCGCACAGAGGGCGCGCGCTTCAGGCCTTCTGCATCGCCCCTAACGTCGCCCCAAACGGGTTACGCGTCCTGCTTGTACCTGAATCGGTGGGACACTCGACTTATTATTGCCTCTCAACACTTTACACCGTACCATGCTCTCATTCAAGGCGGGTCGCTGTAACCGCAGGGGCGAGACCAACTGGGTTGATCCGACTCCCACAAAAGGGCTGATCACCCTCGAGACCTCCGCCGAGGATGGTCTCCTGCATTTCAGTTGGAAGAACAGGGAGACGGGTGCCACTGACGAGGTGCGCCTGCTATATGAGCGTGTCCATTGATAGACATCGTAATATTGTGCAGGATCTGATACTCTTCCCTTCGGAGGCCAACTTTCTGAAAGTGGACAATGTCACTGGCGGCCGTGTTTACGTGCTCAAGTTCTCCAGCTCGGACCAGCGGTACTTCGTGAGTGCTCGACTTGTATGCGCTCCGCGCGGTACCTAACTGTCATATCTCTAGTTCTGGATGCAGGTCGGTCATCATGTTGGCTTCTCAAGAGAAGTGCCACCTAAATATATGCGTTTAGAATGCCGACACCGGCCGGGACGAGTACTACGCCCATAACGTGAACGGTCTGCTTGATGATCCATCCTTCTCCCCCGCCGAGCCGCCTGCTGCTCCTGCTCCTGTTGCGTGAGCTGCCTCATTACTCATCGGGACGTTCGCTGACAAGGGCATTCAGGTCTACAAGTGCTGCCCCGGAGCCTGCCGCACCATCTGGATCGTCTCAGCCTTCGATGGAGGAGCAGTTGAGGCAGCTGCGTGAGTTGGTGCAGTCGGCCACGGCTACTGCGGGCACAGCAGCGGGGCCCGGTAGGCAGACGTTGAGCCTTCTTCCCGCACATCTGCTAATGCTCGACACAGAACTTACCCTTACCGATGTCATCACACCTCAAAGCCTAGAGCCCCTCTTCGCGCGTCCGGATCTCCTGCTGGCCATCTTCCCTAATTTACCCGCCGATCTGCCCGGAGAACGCAACGCGGATACTATCAGGGAGGTTATCCAAAGCTCAGCATTCAAGGCTAGTTTGAGGGGTTTGCAGCAGGCATTAAACACAGGTACGGCTTCTCAGTGGCCCGTATCAATAATCCTCTAATCAAGCGGCAGGATTGCTCTCGAATTTGGTGATAAGCCTTGGCTTGCCACCTGAAGCCGGGACAGGAGTTGGTCCATTCCTGCGTGCAATCTCCGAGCAAGCGCAAAGCTCCTCGACAGAGAACCCTGAAGGCGGAGACGAGCATATGGAGACCGACTAAGTGGAGCATAGACAGCAGTACTATTCATACCGTTGCGTTGTCGACTGTATGCCCTTGAAGGTGCTATGGGTACATGATAGGTATAGATGCGATGGTGTATGAGTCTAAAACTGTATGCGGTTTCGCTCGATAACGCTCTTTTGCTTGGAATCCCGTGACACGCGCCTAGGCGGAAAAGTGTCAGCGAGTGCTCTCGATGCCCAGGAAAGCATTTCTTTACCAGTAATACTCCATCACATCACTTGTGGCGAGCCTCTGCAAGAACTTCTCGTCGTGCGTGATGACAATGAGCTGGAAATTTGAAACATTTCTCCGTTCGTTGATCAAGCTGCACAACAACCACGTCAGCTATGAGTTTGCTCCACCCGATCGTTGCGACCCACTCAGCGAGGCTAGCGGCCAGTGCCTCTACGTTTTCAGCATCAAGGGCATTTGTCGGCTCGTCTAGAGCAAGAATTCCACAATTCTGGCCGAAGGAATCTGATAGCGCCAGGCGAATAATAATCGAAGCGAGCATCTTCTGACCCGCGCTGCACCTTCCGCGCATGTCCATCTCAACCTGGTCTTTCGTCATGACAACCTAATCGGTGCTCATCAGCGATTTACAGAACACTCTCTTGATGCTCTTACCCTGTAATTGTACGTTCTCTTCGTTGCACCACCCTCTACGTCAGATCGAACCTTAATGCCGTCAATGTCTGTGAAGTAAATGAGCATTGCATAGCGCGAACCGATTTACTTGGCTTACCAGTCCCTTGATATGTCCTGTTCCAGAGGTGTTTCATGGTATCATTGACCTCTTCCATTTTCAGCGAGTGGTATCGCATGATGGCACTAGCACATTAATGAGCCATGCACCATCTCCACGGACCACCCTCACTTATCGAGCGCCTTGGCATACTTCTCAAGATCGTTGTTTGCGAGGTCTGACATCTGGAAGAACGGTCAATCTTAGGCAAGTTATATTGTTACATTTCAAACCTTGACAGTAATGAGCTGGTCGGTGTACCGCTTGTCGATATCCCTGTAGTCCGTGGTGAGATCGTCTTGCAGCTGTCGTAGCTGCGCTTTCATGGAGGTGACTTCTCCGCCGATATGGGAACGCTATAGAGAAATGAGACACTGCGGATTGTTGGGAAAGACCAAATTTACTTTAGAGTTTGCAAGAGCCTCCTTTTCCTTCGAAAGATTATACTTATCCTCGAAGGATCGGCGTGCTTTGGCCATTGATTCAAGATCATGGGTGGCAATCTCTGCCTCCACCTCTACAATACCTCGCTGTGTCTCCCGCAGGCGAGCATTATCGCGGAGATTGGACATGATCGTGCTTTGCTCGCCCACTTCCTTGTCCAGAAGAGCGACTGACGTGCGTATGCTTTCCGCAGCAGTGTTCGCTTCTGTGATTTTCACCTCCATGTCTGCAATTTCTCCGTCAATAGTCTCCAATTGCCGGTCCTTTCGTTCCCGAATATACCTGAGGGCGTCTAGTCAGTTTCAGCGCCGCAATGGCAGTTTACTCACAGTTCAATGGGAGTATTGGCAGCCCGGAGACGTTCCACATTCCGCTCCAAGTCATTCGCCAGAGATGTAGACTGGTCGACCTCCACAGTTGAGGACTTGTCGAAGTCGTTCCTCTCGCGCTCCAGTGTTCGGATTGGGAGCTCGTGTCTCGAGACGGCTTCTCGTCGTTCCTGCGAATCAGGTCAGCAGGGCGCTCAAAGGTACAAGGGCTTGCCTACCTCTATGCTCTTTTCTTTCGCGAGTATACTATCTTTGCTGTCCTTCAGACGGTGCTCCAGTAAGGTGCGTTCTTTGATCTTATCCTGAAGATCTCGCTGACGCAACTGGAGGTCATGAATGCGCCTTTCCAGCGCTCTCAGCTCCATAAGAGTGTGATCCTTCTCAGCAGTCAAATCTTGTCTTGCTTGTTCCGAGGCTTTTCTGTATCATACCAGTGAGCA
The DNA here is from genome assembly GCA_001630345.1 of Calocera viscosa TUFC12733. Taxonomy (NCBI): domain Eukaryota; kingdom Fungi; phylum Basidiomycota; class Dacrymycetes; order Dacrymycetales; family Dacrymycetaceae; genus Calocera; species Calocera viscosa. The sequence goes on along the minus strand of KV417281.1, from coordinate 47,003 downwards.
GAGCGGAGAGAGACAACAGAATCGCATACACATTGTCAATCACGCCACGAAGCTCGCTCTCTAGTTCTTCCATTGGACGAGCAGAACCGTCGATAGATAAGCGCTCCGTGAGCTGACTGATGTCCCGCTGCAAATCAACTATTTCTGATAATGCACTCGTGATTTGAGCAGCCGTCAGTTTCAGTGCTTGTAACTCCCGCTGATCGGCTCTTGCACGGTTGAGATGGCTGTCGGCCTATGATACATGAGATCTAGGTCCAAGAGGAAACAGACACCACCGTACCTCGTCAGCTTCCGACATAGCGCTGTCCCAGGAACTCTCGACTGCGTTTAACTCTCTAACCAGAGCCGGGATTTCTACGTTTTCCATCTTATTAAGTTCCACTGCATCTCTCTGCAAATCTTGCAAGGTACGGAGCTCTTCCATCAACGTATTCACAACGTTCTCGTTGTCTTTTTGCCTTTCACTTGAATTTAGCTTCTCGAGAAGTCGACTGATCTAATACAGCGTTAGAGGAAACATTCCCGGGATATTGCGAAAGTCACTCACGTGTCTCTGGAAGGCAGGGAGCTCAGCATCGGATAAGGGCCTATCACAACCTCGGCACTTATGGTTCTTGACGCCAATGTCTCGAATTTTAGTGAAAAGGTCGAATGTTGCTGCGGTTTCAGCGCCCTCACTGTATCGGGTAGCTTTGAGTAAGGTCTTCATCACGGACTCGTGCTCATACCTCTTTGCCTGCTCCAGCTCCTCAGCTTTCGCTTCAACGGCAACATCGATGGAGGTGAAATCGCCCTTGCCCTCGTTGATTCTACGTTTCTGCGCTACAGTCGTTCCGTCAGTCCTTTGTGTAGTGCACAGTAAAGACTGTATCCTATACCTTGTATGGTGTCCTTCTTTCTCTGCAGCTCCTGCTGCAAACGAGACTTGGCGGATTCTATCTGCTTGTATTTCGCGACCGCATTGGCACTTGTTCGTTCCGCTTCGATGACTACGTTTTCTCTCTCCCTGCCCGAAGTTGTCAAGATCACGTGCCTGAAAACAACGACAGCTGTCTGCTGACCGGATTCCTAGTGTGATTTCGCTCTCCGCCGTGTTTTCTTCTGGTGCATGCCCGATGAATTGCTGGAACTTCTGTTCTAGGGATGACAGCCTTTGATGGTATGAGCAAGGATCCACACCGTATGACGAGGTGACCTACCAAGTATTGATATTATCGCGTCTGCGCTTCAATTCCTGTTGTCGAGATGAGAGTTTCGCCCTGGAATCAGCTTGCTGCATCAAGGCTTGGCGTTCTCGTTCCAGACTTTCTCGGCTTTCTTGCAAAGCTCGGATATCCTTAATCTTCTCGGCCAGAGCACGATCGTAATTTGCAGTGTCACTCTCAGCTTGCAGCTTCTTCTGCTTCTCTTCTTCGGACTGGAGTTCCGTGCTGACTCGTCGTAGATCTGCATCGATCATTCTTGAAGAGTCCATCTGTGCCGAGAAATTGACCACATCTTGGTTCAGCTTGCTCTGAGTGTTTGGTGAGCGTTAGATCCGAACGCCCCTGGAATTTATGCATACAATCTCCTTCTGCGCGTCGCGGATGACCTGCTCGTTGCTAGCCTTTTCGTTCAGGAGCTTTCGAAGACGAGTATCGAAATCATCGAGCCCGGTCTTCTGTTCAATCTGAATAACAGGGTCAGAGGGCCGCAAAATGCGTATCTGGCATAAGGCACACTTTCAGGCGGGACGTTTGAGCAGTTTGGGCCGCGAGTAGATCTTTGAGGCGACGAGCAAAGTCTTCAATTTTGGTGTTGTCGAGGGCACCATGCTCGAAGCCTCTTAAGTGATGCTTAGAAGAAATGTCATGCACGAGGTCCTCCCGACTGGAAATGTTCCGGACGTGAGCCTACATGCAAATTTCATATACGGACTTCGACAGGAGACTCGAGTGCTCACCTCTTTCTCAGCCATGAGACGGCCTTGCGCCGTCATTGCATCTGCATGCTTCCTCCGGTATACTTGGAGTCGTTCAAGTTCGTCGCCAAGGTCTTCAGAAAGTCCAGCTCGCCGGCCTTCCTGTTGGGATACTCGTTGTTCAAAGCTTTTGATCTTGCTCTCGATATCCTCATCATCTACATATAATGTCAGGAGACGGTTTCTCAAGCAGTAGATGACGCGGTACCAATGATCTCCTTGATACTTTTATGCAAGCTCTCCGCATTCTTTACCAGATCTTCCTTCCTCCTCGTGAGATACTCGACTCTGGTAAGCGTCTCCTTGAACTTGACAGCGTTCTCATAAAAGCGTTGATTGGACGTGGTAAGCTGCTCGCATTCTACTGTAAGTCGCTCCAACTCAGCTTCTTTGTCGCCGATGTTTGTCTGCAGACTGGTGATCTGGCTCCTCAGCTGGATACAGACGCATCAGAGCCATGGAAGCAAGAGTAAGGTCCGGAACCCGCCACATACTTTACCAGCACGATTCTTCTCTAGCTTTAAGCTCTCAAGCTTTTCCTTCTCTGCTTTGAGATCGGACACTCGCTCTTTTCGTAGCGACTTGATGGAGTCAAGCGCTTTGGTGTATCTGAAGCGGCTATCAATTTGATCTCTCTGCGAAACGGAGGGGAATGAAAATACTTGGTTGCCTCGAAGATATCATCGAACTTCTTCTTCAGGGCGGCAGGCTCGGCCAACGGCCAATATGAATCTTCCTGATGACAGAATATGACATTTTCGAGCACGGACTTTGACACTCCGAGTAGCCGGGGTATTTCGATGTCCATTTCGGCACATTTGGTTGATATGGTACTTCGCTAATACCGCTATGAGTCTTCGGTTTGCATATGCAGGAAAATAACTCTGCGCACCTTGCCCCTTGCCTCATCTGCGGTTCCCAAGATACCCTCCAGCGTCTTCATGGTCAAACCAGTCTTCTTCTGGGTGACAGACAAGTTGCGGGTAGCCAGCATTCGAGTTCCATTGGCTGCGACAAAGCGAAGCCGTACTTGAGCTTTGACTTCCTTCTCGTTCGCCATCTGCGACACTGATCAGGCGCTGAAAGGAGCATGAGGCTGATGATGCTGCTCACTTTGGGGTCGTGCACGAAGGCACCACCGCGTGTGTTTGGCGGCTGATCGCCAGTAGTAATGTACTTAAGGCATTCAATAATAGTCTGTGAGAGAGTTTAGCATCGCGTCAACGCATATATGTGCTGACGTTGGCGTACGGTCTTCCCACTCCCATTGTGACCAACGATGACTGTTACGGGGGAGTAGAACTCGATAATCGCGACACTCTTATCATCGAACGATCGAATTCCGCGAATAGCTAGCTTGTCCAGAGATGCCCTGAGTTATCTAGATTAGTACGACATTCATGATGCTAAACAGACGAGGTACATTGTTGACAGGTAGCAGCAAGCTGGCACGGTGGGACGGGGGCGAGCGCTGGCAGAGAGACGCGAGGACCCTAGAACGCGTCGTGTCTCATAAAATTGTTTACGTAACGGCTTGTTGGAATGAAAGGGTAGACGTTTGCGGGCTATGGGAAGGGTACTAGACACGATGGGAGACGTGGAGTTCTCTAGGAGACCCATTACATGACAGAGGAGCAGAACCCCAACAAGTGAGTTGAAGCGTCCATGACGATCCTCAATCTATCACCGTCTTGTTTGAAACGTTGACGTATGCTGGAATGGAGGCTTTGCTAGACAATAGCTCGTAATGAAGCCACGCATACATAAACAGACTACAGCTCGTACGCCCAACGCTATTCGGTACAGCATACAAAAGCACGCTAGGGAGAGTGAACGGTACCGCCTATTCATCCCATTCCATTACTCATTCTCCCCCAACTCCTCCTTCGCCTGCTCCTCCGCTGTAACAAGCATTGTAGCACGATCACGATAATGCTTTTCGCACTTGGTAGGATAGACATGTCCGGGCATCAGACCGGCCAAGGACAACAGTTGTGGAGTTCCAACGTCGTTCTTGGACTTGTCCATGTTGTGCATGCCGGATAGAAGCTGCTTGAAGAAAATCGTGGGATAGTATCGGCCAGCCAAGCAAGAGATATTGACATAGAGCTCTTCATCCTTGGCAAGCAGTGGACGGAACTTGAAACCGGAGGGTGCCGGCGGCCAAGGATATTTCGTTTGAACAGGATGAGGCAATTTCACGCTCTCCAAGTTCCTTTCCGCAAGGATACCCAGGGCAGAGGCTGACAGAATAGGAGCATCGCGTACTAGATCGAAGTTCGGACTTTGCAAAGGTAGAGGATCATTCGTTTCCCCGCTCAGAACAGCAGGATCGACTTCATGGTCGAATACCGTCTCAAACACCGGGCCGGCCATCCAACACTCCTTCCTCTCATTGGAAGTGCTGGAATCCACTCCATACGAGAGATAATGGAATGCGTTGATATGCATGAACAGTCCCCGTCCGTCGGATCCAGCGGTCATATTCTGCAGTAGGTGTTTTCGATAATCGTTGTCTGGCAGGTCATGCGTGAACTCCAGATTGAGTCGAACGAAGTCGCCCTCCCAGATGCGTTCGGGACCCCAAAAGACTCCTTCAAATCTTCTTGCGGGGTTTTGGATACTGATGGGAGGTGGATTTTCAACGTTTTGTGCCGGAACCGGGTGGGAGTAAGCATCAGTGGCAGTCCAGCCCTTGTCGAGATGATCACACATGTGCAATGCCAAGATGAGTGCTGGGGCGGCATTCTTGAAACTGCGTGCGATTTGAGACTGGTCTCCAAGTTCCGGTTTACTACGACGCTTGGTCAATGTGCGCGGCTTGTCCTTCAAAGCAGGCGAGAAGGGGTAAAACCGCATGAGGTCGTCGAAGGCAGTCGAGACAGGTCGAAACTGCATGAGGACGTCTTTGGTAGACTGAGGGATGTCATAGGCCTGGTACGGCAAGATGTCTTCCGCTCGGACGTGAGCGTTGCACACCGTGCCCAGTGCCTGAACCTCCCAAGCTGGTGCTGTTCCGGACGCCTTCGGGTTCGCCTCGGTAGGCACAACTTTTCTAGACACCTCATGCTGAACGACAATGCAAGGCCAGAATTCGATGGTTTCCCCAGGTTTCTTGCCCGCAATCGGGGGGTCAACGGTACACCAGATGATCTCGCCTTCTCGCGGCGATTCTAGCCGGTCGAGCGATGCCAGATCCGCCTCGCGATCCGCCCTAACAGCTTTCGGCCGAGCGGAGTTATTATCCCGTGGGATCGGAGGATCAGCCAACTTGATCTTCTTCACAGTGGCTTCAGGCTTGATTATGGTCGATGACTTGCGCTTGAGCGGTCTTTCCGGACTGACGTTAGCAGAAGCGAACTCTTTGGAGATGTCGGCTTCAGACCGCTTTGAACAGCTGAAGCAGCGACAATTTCGAGTATTCAGAGTTGGATCGGTGAGGAGCCATATCGCGTGCGGAATAAATTGAAGTGTGGAGCGGAACTTCGTAACCGTCTTAGAGCCTGTGTCATACTGAGAATGGCGTCGGGAGATCAAACGATAAGTGTCGTACCATACAAATATATGTCAGGTCGCCCTGATTCAGATCCGTTAGCTCGGGCTTGCCCATACAAGCGATAGTTTTTTGGCAGATCATGCATGGTATATTTTTTGCCTGTTGGAGACAGGTCAATAATGGGGAGACTGCGGCGAGTGCTGCATCGTACCGGTGAGGCCCATGAGATTCTGTGCGACACCCTGCCCGACTCTCTTGAGGAACGCCTTCTGGGTGTCTGAGTCTCGGGGGACGACCTCCATGCGAGCGGGCAGGGGAGGCCCCTTGCGAGAGCCGGGTAATCGATCGGATGATCCATCAGAGACCCGGAAATGAATATGACCATTCTCATCCGGCATCTCATATTTCACTTCGGCGCCATCGACCTCCATTGCGTCATCATCTTGAGGTGCAGTATCGTCCGGTCTCTCGTCCTCTCCTTCGTCACCAGGCGGTTCAGGGGATCCGTCAGCGTCGGCATCAGATTGGTCTTCAGCAGGCTGGTCCTCTGCATCCATCGAAACATCTGCAGCCGCCGTCTCCTGTGGAGCGATGTCGATGACCACTTCCACTTCGTTGAGAGGCTCGGTCATCGATTCGTCGCCTTCGGCGGGGCCAGGTTTCGCAGGCTCGTCTGTTTCAATGACTTCGACCGCGTCAACTGCGATCACGTCTTCTACTTCCTCGCCAACCTCGCTGGTTCCATCCCCCGCTTCTACCTCGTCCGGCGCGTCCACGGTTTCATCGTCTGCGGCTGGCTCCTTTTCCGTCTCTTCAACATCTTCAGTAGCGCCCGTAGCCGGGTCTTCCGCACCCTTCTCAGCCTGCTCTTCCGCATCTTCTAGAGCTGCGTTCTCAGCATCGTCCAGCTCCTCATCGGCAGGAGCGCCTTCAGCTGCGGGTTCAGTCGCGTCGTCGACTTCGTCCTGCGGGTTTGGATCTTCGACGATGGGGCTCGGAATAACTTCCTCTGCATTGTCGATAGCATCTGGCTTATCAGGTACATTCGCATCAAGGGGGTCTTCATCGTCGAGGACGGATATGCCAAGCTCTGTGGGGTAAGGTTCGATGGGATCTGTAGGATCCTCGTCGTCTTCAAAGAGGTCGTCGAGGTCCTCGTCCAGCGCAGCACTCGGCTCAACATCAGCATCTTCTACAGGCACCGCTTCCCCAGCAATCTCTCGCTCGGCGTCGTCCAAGGACTCGATAGCTGCGTCTGCAGAACTGTCGAACTGTTCGATGGCGCCAGGGACATCGGATTCGGGAGTACCTGGAGATCCGGGAGCATCCTTCTCTTCCTGGGCGCTGAAAGCCATAAAATCGTCGAATAGACTTGGTTGTTTACCGGAAGTAGAAGTCTTGGCCTCGGTAGGTGCGTCGACGTGACCATTTTCGCCCTTGGCTTGGGCCGACGAAGTGGGCGTTGCGTTGTGTTCCATCGCGGAAACGTAGGCGGTTACCCAACCGATTACGGGCGAATAATGGTGGCAGTTCGCGTCGCGGAATCTGAAGTGATCGCCGATAAGCTGTATGAGATTGGTCAACAACCCATCAGTGCCGAATTAGGTTGAATTGGACGCACCGAGCGCTGAACCGGAAACCAAGACGCGACCGGGAAGTGAATCTGAGCGAGAGGGAAACAAAGTCGGCTGTGTGGCTGTGAAACATTATTAGTCATTAGCGCTTTGTCAAGGCTGAGCTGCTCCTTGCAAAGCAGCGCTGGCGGATGACACCTTACAATGGACCGTGTGTTCAGATTTTCTCACCGCACTTCTAAGTGCGGCTGGTCTTTGTAACCCTATGCTCAACTATAAAGAGACTGAGAAATAATAATGAGGGCACTGGCGACACAAACCCCTCCGGTGACCTGATCCTGGTTCATCTCGCATTCTTGCTTGCCGCGCAGCGACTCTTGTGATCTACTTGTTGATAAGCGCCCAAACGATCATGGCCGCTGTGAAGCTCACCCCTAGGCTCAGTCAAGACCGTCGAGGCGGGAACATTGGCTGGCTGAAAGGACTGCACAGTTTCGCCTCCAACCAGTGCGGCGGGCTGTTCCTCCGCACCGCACCTCTGCTGAAGCTCTTTCAGGTACAACCCTGGCTACAAGCACAACAAGTGGGGTGCGCTGCGTGTCCTCAATGAAGACCGCGTGGAACCTCACACGGGATTCGGACTGCACGGGCATTCCGAATTCCAGATATTCTCCTACGTCGTCTCTGGTGAACTGGAGCAGTAAGTTCCACCCGTCACCTCCGGCTCATGCTCAACTCTCAATTCAGCCACGACTCCATGAGCAACATCGAGATCCTGAAGCGTGGTGACATCCAGATGACGCAGGCTGGTACGGGCATCCGGCACTCCGAGGCTGCGCACGGGCCGAAGCAGGCGCACTTCCTGCAGATCTGGGTCGAGCCTACCAAGACCGGCCTGCAGCCGCGGTATTTCACAAGGTCCGTTTCTCCCCTGTGCGGGCGAACGCGCGAGTTTATCCATTATAGGCACTTTTCCGACGAGGAGAAGAAAGACAAATGGGTGCGCATCGTCGCCCCGGTCACTTCCGAAGGGGTGAAGGCCGAACGCGAAGCCGTTGGCCCAACGCCAATCCACTCCAACCTCACGGCGTACGCGACGCTCCTCTCGCCGCAGTCCTCGCTCGGGTACACTCTCCCCCCTCTGGAGGGTCAGAAGCTGCGCAAGGCGTACGTGCACCTCGTGCAGATGTCTGGGTACAACCCCGGCCCGGGCACGGGCGCGCATGTCCGCGTCTCTGGGGAGGGCGCTATTGCCGAGATCAGGGAGGGGGATGCGGTGTACATCGAGGCGCCGGCCGGGGAGGAGATCAAGCTGGAGAACGTGGGGGAGCTTACGGCCGAGCTGCTGCTATTCGACGTAGGGGAGTCGCAGCTAAAGCTCTTTGCAGATGACGACGGAGACGATGATATCTGATTCTCTGATTTCCCCATCTGCCTTATCCTTTAAGAGATACCTAATCGTGGGATCGTCCCACCTTTCTGACCCTTTACTTCCAGATCGGCACCGGCAGCTATTCCGTTGCCTGCCTGTTGGTTCTCCCAGCGCGAAGCACATCTGGAGACACGTCCCAAACGGGTGCACCTTTCTACTATTGGCACCTCCGGACATTCCTGAGCCCGATTAGCATTGGCATGGAACAATCGGCCTTGCAGCATTCCTCTGCCTCATCACCATTGGAATGCGCGCTCCCCTTGGGCCATTCCTGCGTGGTGCTCTCCTTGGCCTGATCAGCATTGGCATGTATTGCGCACTCTTGGCCATTGCTGCACTCTGCATTCCTCGGCCAGGCCACGATCGGCACGCGCGATCACGTGGGGCCATTCCCACGCTCCAGCATTCCTCAGCCTAGCCACGATCGGCGCGTATATGACGCGCTGTATGGGACAAAACCCTCGTGCTTAGAAAGCGAAAACGCTGCGTCGCTTCTATTTCTTATTTGGCACTCTTTCTTCAGTCAGTTCACTGTTTTGACATTCACTGCATTCACCCAACATGCAAAGCACTCGTTTATCACTCGTTTTCCCAGCATCACACGGTCCACACTACCCTTACATTTGTCGCACATTCAAATAGCATCCATTTCTCCCTGTCTGTGCCAGAGTGCTACAATAGAATCATCCGCAGGTACAGGGTCTCATTCAGTTCGGTAAAAATGGAATGACAAACGAGTGTGAGAGTGAAATGCAAAGCCAGTGAGGGACGAATGGAAATTGCATGATGAGGCCGGCCGAGTGCGGAACGAATGCAGCGTGAGTGCGACGAATGCGGAGGGAGTGCACAGTGCGTGCGAGGGTGTTTTGTCCCATACGGCGCGTCATAGCGCGTACGATCGCCTATATGCACCCCCAAGCTCCAGCATTCCTCAGCCTGGCCGCGATCGGCATGTGCGATCACGTGGGAGCATGCCTGCGCGCCCACATTCCTCAGCCTCGCCACGATTGGCATGCGCGAACATCCCCGCGCGCCCGCATTCCTCAGCCTGGTAACGAATCAGCATGTACGATCACCTCTGTGCATTCCTGCAGCTGCATGATCAGCATTGGCATGTATGCTCGCTCTGGGCATTCCTGCACTCTCGCATTCCGGTTCCTCAGCGTGATCACGATCGGCATGTACAAGCCAACCTGTTCCTTGTACATGACGATCAAAAGGGCAATCACAAGAATCTGTGCGTCCAACATTCCGCTCCCCCGGCTAAGCATCATGCACCCTCAGCCTGACCAGCATGACCTTTTTATCACCCTCGCTCCTGCCATCCCCGCCCGCGGCCCTCTTCCCCGCCCAGCACCCGCTCGCGCTCTTCTCATCCAGCCTCCACTCGCTCACCGGGCCTTCGGCATCCGTATACCTCCCCTGTACAAGGAACACCGCCTCTCCCTCCTCCTCCCCCACCTTGCCGCGCACATGCACCAGCCCGGAGTAAGTGGCCGAGTACTCCCCCTCCGGCATCGGGTGGTACACCATCACGCTCTCGTCCCACCCCGTTCCCGTAAAGTCGCCGGCGAAGACACGGTCCGAGGCGATCTTTGTGAACTTGAGCGGGGAGGAGGAAGGCAGGCTGTGGGCGAAGCCCGTGAGCGGACCCTCGTCCCACTTCGACCAGGTGTACGTGAACGCCAGGGTGGTCATGAGAGTGCGCTGGTGGCTGGGGACGAATCCGGGTCGTTGGCGTACTTTGAGCATGCATTCCTGCGGAGACCTACGCGGTGTATTTATGCTACTGTGGGTGGGGGCGTGTATCCCGGGGAGGAGTCACGAAAAGAGGTTATTGGGAGGTGACTGTTCCAGACCCTGAGTTGCATTGTTACTCCGTGCGCCGCACAATAATGACGACGAGCCGCGTTCGGGGGGGCGACTCTCGCGCCGTGTTCACCAACAGCGACGCCACCGGAGCGTGTGGTGTATACGGTGTATAGCCCACAGGAGCGGTACGGCACCAATCGGTGGCATACCTCCACGGCACCGATACACGGGAGGACACATGAACCAGAGAGGGATAGATTGGAGCGCCCCAGCCGAAACACGCCTGGCGGACTGTCCACCTGTGAGCAATGCCTAGCTGAGCGGGCCGTTCAGACCGCGCTCGGTGGGACACTGCAGAAGAGGGCCAGGCAGGCGTGATAGGACCGGAGTGTCCAAGCCGGACGCAGGAGCGGGAGACGCACGAAGAAGGAAGAGAAGACGGCCAAGAACCAGTAAGGGACAACAAGCGAGCCAAGGTGTTGTGATGTATCAGGTGACTTGACGCCCCGCAGAGCAGGAGGTCGCAGGGAAGCGAGGTCGCGAGTCAAAACGAGGAAGAGGCGGGGCTGATAAGCACAAGCGGCCTGTTCTATTTACGTCCGAATCGCGGGGGCGTTCATCGGCCGAATCCATGCTTGGTTCCTGTCTTCTTCCCCGCGTACAACCCGCTCGGCCAGGCGAGGACTGTTGCTCCACCATCGTATCGTACGCTGCTGCGCAGTCTCTCGCCATAGCGAGCGATCGGCAGGAGGATTGGTAGTCGGCTGTAGTAGTGAATAGCAAGAGAGCCGATCATGATCGTTGTGACCTTTGGTGTCCAGAGCCGCATCGTATGATGCACCGCCACGGCGCCGTTACATTGAATTGGCGCGGAGGCAAGAGTCATGTGAGACAGGCCAGGGCGGGTTCGGGGAAAGAGATGCGAGTGGCGAGATGCGGGCGGTGCAGTTCATGTCAGCGGTGACGATCGTGGGCAGGCGATTAGGGCAGGTTATGGTAGCGCACGCACTGGCACACCCGAGGCCAGCACAGACAAAACCACACCACCTCTCCCTTCCTTATTCTCCTCCTCCTCGCCTCCTCGCTCCCCCCCCCTCGCCCGTCATAACCCTCACCCGCAGGATTCACCCCAGCCTGCATATGCAGCAGCGATGGCGACGTCCACCCCCACCCCGACCCCCGTCTCCCTCACTTCATCAAGCATGAGCGGCCTGCCCTCCACAGCGCTCATGTCGCCCACCGCCTCCTTCCCCTCCTCCGCCTCCTCCTCCGCCTCCCCAACCGACTCCTCAAGCGGAAACCAGTCGCAAGGTACTCCTAGTACGTACACCTACCCGGGCCAGCAGAGCAGACCACTGACCGTTCAGGCTTCGCCTCAGGCTCGCTCTACCTCTTCACATTCCTCACGACCCTCCTCCTCCTCCTCACCGTCTCATTCGGCATCGTCCTCCGCTCATTCGTCCTCCGCCGCCGCTTCCGCAGGCGCGTAGAGGCCGCAATCGCAGCCGGCGTCCTCCTCCCCGGATCGCTCAACACGGGCAGGGGCGATAGGCGCTTTCAGGAGAAGCCAAAGCTCTGGGAGGTATGGATGGACGAGGAGAAGGCCGCAAAGGGCACGGACGGCGCAGCCTGGGGTGACATAATGGTCCGTTTCCCTCCCACCTCTCATCCAATCTCCCAATGACGCTGACACTCCTCCCAGCCAATCTCAGCACAAGTGCTCACCCGCTCCTCCGCCTCCCCGCTCACAGTGCCTCTCCCACCCCCACCGCGCACGCGCTCCCTCCTCTCCCACCTCCCCTTCCGCCGCCCCTCCCCACCTCCCCCTCTCCTCCCGTTCTACCCACCCCCTCCGCCCGCCGACCCCCCGACCCCAGGCGGACCAGACAACGTCCAAGTCACCGTGCTGATCGCCATGCCCTCCCTCTCACGCGGATCGGACGACGGGAGCTCCGCGGACCGGGACCTGAAGGGGAAGGGCCGGGCGCAGGGGGCGGAGGACGAGGATGAGGAGCTGCCAGAGGTGTGCTTCGGCACTACCGAGGTCGTCGTGCGCGATATTGCGAGCTTGGGCTTGCCCCAGCTCTCGCCGGCTTCAAACGCGAACGCAAATGGGGAGGAGTCCCGGTAGTCGCAGGGATCTAGAGGGCGAACGGGCTGCTGTATCTTTTATCGCTTCAACTGTCTCTTTATTTCTCGCTTGTTCCACGGTTTCTCATTACTATCGGGACATGCGCATTGGTGCTAGTGGCATTTCATTGTTGCACGCAATGTACTGTACGGTATGACAATGGCAGTGACGTGACACAATGTAGGCGCATAGTGTGGCTATCAAATACGCGACCGTATTTCGCAACGGTTTATGGAGAGATCCAAGCGGCAAGAAATAGCAGTCACATTCCAACGCCTGTAATACGTACATACATCGCGCCCGCCTATCCTCACGCCCGCGCCTCATCCTCTCCATCTCCCACCAACCTCTCCGCCTCCTCCCTCGGCGCGGCAGTAACCCCATCCACCACCGGCACTTTCCTCGGCACCTCGGGCGCGCCCACCCTCCTCCTCCTCCCATACCGTTCCGCCACAAGCAGACAAATATCCCTCCAGTCCATCATCGCCCCCATGCCCACGTCCCCGCACGCGAGCGCCTTGCTAGCCGGCTCGCCCACTTCCCACCCCAGCTCCTGCGCGGCGAGGAGGTGGGAAGAGGTGTGCGGGTGGAGGTACATGTACGTGTTCATTGCTGGGAAGAGGTGCTTGGGCGTCTCGGGCGTGAGGGCGCGGAGGAGGGATGTCTGCGGGCGCGGGGGGTGGGGGGTCAGCATAAGCATAAAATCGGGGCGAGAGAGAGGGTGCGCACCAGGAGGTTGTCGCACAGGCCCGCGGCGAGCTTTGCCAAAGTGTTGGCACTGCACGGCGCGAGGAGGACGACGTCTGCCCATCGGCGGAGCTCGATATGCAGCACAGGGTCGCCCATCCTGTCCCATGTCTGTACCAGCCTGTCACATCAGCGCCATTTCGCAGCAGCAGAAAAGAGGACAGCGGGAGGAAAGATGGAGGGAGACGCACCGCCCACTCATCCTCGTCCTTCCACACTTTCACCCCCACGGCGAGGTTGTCCGCCTCCAGCTTCCCAGCATCGAAGAAATGCATGCTCGGTTTGGTAGATACGACCTGGACGAGCGTGTTCTCATACTGTTCCCCGCAGCATTCACCACGGTCAGGTAAGCGGGGAGAGGAGCTGTGTGAGAAAGGATGACGCACGTTGAGCAGCTCTTGCACGATCAAAGGCGCTTTCACGCTCGCTACTGAGCCTGTGGTCAGGAGGAGGACGTGCAGCGCGTCCGGGGAGGAGGATCGGAGGGGGAATGGACGCCCGGGGTTAGGCATCGCTCAGGTGCTGTTAGGTTTGGTTGCTATAATACAAGTGCTGGGAGGGTGTTGGATCTAGATGCTTAGGGGACAGGGCAGAGGGAGCGGGCTCGATGCTGATGAAGCGGGGGATTATGTAAGATGACGAAGTGAACCTGAGCGCTTCGGCGGAGGAATGAGCGGAGGAAGCGCCCGATCCCCTGGAGAAGCGCTGATCTCGATTCTTGTGCGTTCTGGGCTCTGCGGATCACTTTGACTTTCTGGGAAAAGGCAGGATTGTGATCGACGCAGGCAGGCAGGCTTTACGACCCGGTGCTCCGCCGATGACCGATCGTGCTCCAGAGAAACGGCGAATCCCTTCGAGAACCGGATTCCACAAGGCGGAGATCGGCCCATCCGGCGGGCAGTGCAGGCGACGGCGTATATAAACCGCGCGTTTTGGTGCGGCTGAGGGGCACAGTTGGGGTCGCCTGTGGCTGTCGCTCCTGTGGTTCCTGCGGTTGACGGGCAATCGTCTGCCGTCTTACAACCAATTGCTTCCTCGAGCGTCAGCTTATGGCATCCCCTCTCATGCCGTTGCCCTTTCTCTGTGTGCTCTCCGTTGCTGGTCGTCGACCAGCTATCGCTCTCCCACCTCCTCTCGCTTCTGCCGTCCTGTCCCAGGAGCTTGACCCAGCCGTCATCTCATGCTCCTTGCCTACCGTCCTGCGGCAGTCTCACGGCGGATCTGAGTAGATGACGGCTGGGCGCGCTCTCGGGACTCGTTCCCCCTCCCAACCCTATGCGCTGCTCGACGTGCAGACAGGCTCGTCGCTCTCTTTTCGGATCCGGCCTGTATCGCCGTCAGTTCGGTGTGAGTACCGGACGACTGTTGATTCTATAGCGGGACTGATGCCAGAGCGTCCGGCCTGTCGTGTTCCCTCGCATGCATACACGCTCCGTATAGTGTTCTGACAGCATCGTTCTCGACCTTCCAGCCTCACCGGGATGTTGCTCGGGATCAATGGGCTGCCGATTTGTAGCCTTCACCCTACTGTTGCAATGTCTTTCCGGGCTGGATGTCAGATCGGAGCGACCTCATCGACCACACCAGCCTCGTGACATCACATCGCGGTCCTTTCCGTTTCTGGACTGATATCGTTCGGCCTTCTATGCCAGACCTCGACGCTACACCCTCCACCCTATTGCTTCGCCCAGCTATTGCCCGGTGCGCCTTGCCTAGTCGTTTATGCACCAATAGGCTACAGGGTGTGTCGCATAGCTGGGCAAGCTCTCATGGCTGGTACACCGTCGACGCCACACATACTGCTCGGTGTGGGGACACGCTCGTCGCTCTCCGTTGGGCCCCAGCTCGGAGTATTGTCTGTGTGGTATCAATGCCTGACGGTCGATGATTCTCATCAGTGGGCACTAATGAAGAGCGCCTGTCCTGTCCTTGGATTGCATCCAGAACACTCGTCACCCGTGGCATTCTGCAACAGCTCCGTTCTAGATAATCCAGCATCGCTTGGGTACGCGCATGGGGCTGGTGGAGCCTCTGTCGAGCCTACTTTGGCCTGCTGGGTGTCAGAAGGGTGCGACCCCATCGGCTACTCTACACGTCTTGTCTGGCGCTTGAAGGCACGCTCCTGCCCCGACGTCTGACTTGCCCTAGCTGAGCTGGGCAGAGTCATAAACGGACCGTGGTGCTGCAGGCCGAAGCGTGCCTGCTCTCGTCAGGACGAGCCATTTCGACGGTTCCTCGGCATGGTAAAGGAGGGGACCTGCATCACAAGTTGGATGCTGCTCCCGGTCGCGGTCCATCTGCCATGCCCGGGGCCGACGATCTGAGCACATCTAGGTCATTGTCATAATCTTGTAGCTACAGCCCCAGCTGCTCTCTGGTGCGACCCATGTAGGACAATGTTTTCTGTCGACGTCGCCCTGCAAGACCGCTGCTGCTGGATGCGTGTCACGCACTTTGTTCTGCTCCCACAATCCCTTCTGAGCCATGCTTGCTCGGGGATTGTTTGAGGGTTTGAATGGCGGTGCTGCGTGGCTCGCACTGTTTGTAGACGAAGCCTATACTGAAAGCTCGGGCATTGAGGAGCGGGTCGCCCATGCAGGAGATTTTCGAGCATAACCTGACCAACGACATCCTCCACGCACTTATGAACGATTACCCCGTGCCCGCTATGGGTCAAACGGACAACGAGCGGATGGCGCGCTCTACGATATTCATAGCCGTTATAGTACACGGCCGGCAAGCTGCGCGAGGCGGCGAACGAGCAGAGGCTGGTGGATGACCGATGACGGCCAGCTCGAACGCGCCCGGAGGTCCGAGTTCTATATATGTACCAACAGCAGCAGCCCCTCGGCTGGCTGGTGGCTGCACCTTGAGCGCGAGCGGACAATGATAGGCGGCAGGCGGCATGGCCCGCCCGACTGGCATGCGGGCGCAAGATGCAGACATGGAGCGGTGGCAGCGGGCGCGGGGTGGTGTGTGCTGGCGGGTGCCGATGGGGACGACGGGCGCGGCGGGTGACATTCAATTCCCCAATTACGCGAGGATGTTACCGGCATGTAGAGTAATGGATGCAGCATGCTGATGATCACTGTCCGGTGAAGTGGAAGAGGCGAACAACAGTATCAGGATGTGTGAGATCCAGATCTGCCTTCTTAGATGAGGGCCGATAACACCCCAAATGGCAACGGCGAACGCAACCACTCGGAATTCGGGAAGATGCGAAGCCTGCCACGCCACCTGTATTCACAGCCCGGCATCACTCAGGCGTAAAAAGTTGCCATAATACAAGTGCTGGAATGGTGTTGGGTCTAAAAGAAGAAGGATAGGGAACGCCGCCGGACTCGATGCTGATGAAGCGGGGGATTATGTAAGATGACGAACGAACCCGCGCTCTGCCGAGGAATGAGCGGAGGAAGCGCCGGGTCACTTTGAGAACCGCCGATCTCAATCCTTGTCCTGCGTTCCTCTTTGCTCGGTGCGGATCACTTTGATTTTCTGGGAAACGCTGGATTGTGATCGACGCAGGCCGGTGCTCCGCCGATGGCCGTTCGTGCTCCAGAGAAGCGGCGAATCCCTTCGAGAACCGGATTCCGGCAGGCGGAGATCGGCCCATCCGGCGAGCAGTGAAGTCGACGGCGTATATAAACCGGGCGTATTGGCGCGGTTGAGGGGCACAGTTGGGGTCGCCTGTAGCTGTCGCTCCTGTGGTTCCTGCGGTTGACGGGCTATCATCTGCCCGTCTTGCAGCCAATTGCTTCCTCGAGCGCCAGCTTATGGCATCCCCTCTCATGCCGTTGCCCTTTCTCTGGGTACTCCCGGTTACTGGTCCTCGGCCAGCTATTCCCCCCACTCCCTCTCGATGCTATGTCCCGTCCCATGAGCTTGACCCAGCCGTCATCTCATGCCCCTCGTCTTCCGTCCTGCGGCAGTCTGATGTGGGTTTGACGTGATGACGGCTGGGCGCGCTCTCGGGGCTCGTTTGACGTGATGACGGCTGGGCGCGCTCTCGGGGCTCGTTCCCCCTTCCAACCCTACGTGCTACTTGACGTGCAGACAGGCTCGTCGCTCTCTGCTCCGATCTGGCCTAGATCTCCGTCCGTCCGGTGTGCGCACCGGACGACGGTTGACTCTAGTTCCACCGGTCGTTATCGAGAGCGTCAGGCCTGCTGTGGTCACTCGCAGGCTACACGCTCCGTCTCGTGCTCTGACAGCCTCGTTCTCGACCTTCCAGCCTCGCCGGGATGTTGTTTGGGATCAATGGGCTATTTGTAGCCTTCACCCTAACTCTTCAATTTCTTCGGGGCTGGATGTCAGATCGGGGCGACCTCATCGACCACACCAGCCTCGGGACACCACATCGCGGTCCTTTCCATCTCTGGTCTGATATATCTCTGCCTTCTATGTCAGACCGGGACGCTACACCCTCCGCCCTATTGCTTCGCCCAGCTATCAGCTCGCACTTTGCCTAGTCGTGTCTGCAAGAATAGGCTAGAACAGGCTGGTGATAGCTCGGCAAGCTCTCAGGGCTGGTACCCCGTTGACGTACACCGTTGACGCCACACATGCTGCTCGCTGCCGGTGCACGCTCGTCGCTCTCTGTTTGGGCCTGGATCGGAGCGTCGTCTGTCAGGTATAATGCCTGACGCTCGGTGCTCCTCACATTGTATTGGAACCATTCGAGAGCGTCCGGCCTGTTCTTGGAACCTTGCATCCACAAGACTGGTCACCGTGGCATTCTGCAACAGCTCCCTTCTTGATAATCCAGCATCGCTTGGATACGCACATGGGGCTGGTAGAACCCCTCGACTTGGGCATTTCGTAGCCTGCTGGATGTCAGAACGGAGCGACCCCGTCGATCACTACACATATTGTCTGGCGCTTGAAGGCACGCTCCTGCCCCGACGTCTGACTTGCCCTAGCTGAGCTGGGCAGAGTCATAAACGGACCGTCGTGCTGCGGGTTGAGGCGTGCCTGCTTTCGTCAGGACGAGCCATCTCGACTGTTCCTCGGCATGGCACAGGAGGGGCCCTGCGTCATAAGCTGGACGCTAAACCGTCCCTCACTGCCTGCCATGCCCCGGGCCGACGATCTGAGGCAATATTGTCATTGTCGTATCCTCGTGGCTACAACCCCGGCTGCTCTCTGCTGCCACCCATGCAGGCCGACGACGACGTTCTCTGTCGACGTCGCCCTGCAAGATCGCTGCTGCTGGATGTGTGTCACGCTCTCCGTTCTGCTCCACAATCCATTCTGAGCCATGCTTGCTCAGGGATTGTTTGAGGGTTTGAATGGCGATGCTGCGTGGCTCACACTGTTTGTAGACGAAGCCTTTATTGAATCCTGGGGCATTGAAGAGCAGGTCACCCCGACTGCCGATCCTCCAGCATAAGCTGATGACGAACGACTACCCCGTGCACGCCGTGGGTCAAATGGACAGCCGGCAGCTGGCGGGCTGTACGATACGATATTCATAGCAGATACAGTACATGGGCGGCAAGCTGCGCGAGGCGGCGAGCAAGCAGAGGCTCGTCGATGGTCAATGACGGCCAGCCCGAGCGTGTTCGGCGGTCCGAGTGCGATATACAGTATGTGCCTACAGGAGCCCCTCGCTCAGCCACCGCTGGTTGATGGCTGGTTGTGCTTGAGCGCGAGCGGACGATGATGGGTGGGCGGCATGGTCCGGCCGGCTGGGCGCGAGAGGCAGAGATGGAGCGGGGGGAGTGGGGGCCGGTGAGGGCGCCCGTGTGCTGGCGGCTGCCAATGGGGACGGCGCGCGCCGTTCATTCCCCAAATCAGGCAAGAATGTTCCCGGCATGTAGAGTACCGGATGCAGCATGCTGATGATCACTGTCCGGTGAAGTGGAAGAGGCGAACAACAGTATCAGGATGTGTGAGATCCAGATCTGCCTTCTTAGATGAGGGCCGATAACACCCCGAATGGCAACGGCGAACGCAACCACTCGGAATTCGGGAAGATGCGAAGCCTGCCACGCCACCTGTATTCACAGCCCGGCATCACTCAGGCGTAAAAGTTGCCATAATACAAGTGCTGGAATGGTGTTGGGTCTAAAAGCAGGATAGGGAACGCCGCCGGACTCGATGCTGATGAAGCGGGGGATTATGTAAGATGACGAACGAACCTGCGCTCGGCGGAGGAATGAGCGGAGGAAGCGCCGGGTCACTTTGACAACCGCCGATCTCAGTCCTTGTCCTGCGTTCCTCTTTGCTCGGCGCGGATCGCTTTGACTTTCTGGGAAAAGGCTGGATTGTGATCGGCGCAGGCAGCTGCTCCGCCGATGGTCGGTCTGCACCCAGAGAAGCGGCCAATCCCTTCGAGAACCGGATTCCACAAGGCGGGGATCGGCCGATCCGGCAGGCTGTGAAGTCGACGGCATATATAAACCGCGCGTTTTGACGTAGCTGAGGGGCACAGTTGGGGTCGCCTGTAGCTGTCGCTCCTGTGGTTCCTGCGGCTGACGAGATACCCGCCTTTTTTTGGTAATCATCTGGAGCGCCAGCTTACGGCATCCCCCCCTCATGTCGTGTCCCCTCGGCCGGTCCTCCCGGTTGATCTTCGGCTTCCTGCCGATCCCACCTCCTCTCGATGCTGCTATCCCGTCTGGTGAGCCTGACCCAGCCGTCATCTCCGGCCTCTTGCCTTCCGTTCTGCGGCAGCATCGCAGTGGATCCGCACTGATGACGGCTGGGCAAGCTCTCGGGACTCGTTCCCCCTTCAACCCCATGCGCTGCTCGACGTGCCACGGGCTCGTCGCTCTCTGTTCGGATCTGGCCTGGATCACCGTCCGTCCGGTCCGAGCACCAGACGACTGTTGACTCTAGTTCCACCAGTCGTTATCGAGAGCGTCAGGCCTGCTGTGGTCCCTCGCAGGTTACACGCTCTGTCTCGTGCTCTGACAGCCTCGTTCTCGACCTTCCAGCCTCGCCGGGATGTTGTTTGGGATCAATAGGCTATTTGTAGCCTTCACCCTAACTCTTCAATTTCTTCGGGGCTGGATGTCAGAGCGGGGCGACCTCATCGACCACCCTCTGCCTTGCGACATCGCATTGCCGTTCTTTCCGTCTCTGGACTGATATATCTCTGCCTTCTATGCCAGACCTAAGGCTACACCCTCCACCCTATTGCTTAGCCCAGCTATCGCCCGGTGCACCTTGCCTCATCGTGTATCCACGAATAGGCTGCAGGGTACTTGTGTCGGATAGCTGGGCAAGCTCTTAGGACTGGTACACCGTCGACGCCACACATGCTGCTCGCTGCCGGGACACGCCCGTCGCTCTCTGTTTGGCCGTGGATCGGAGTATCGTGTGTCAGGTATCATTGCCGGACGCTCGGTGCTCCTCGCATTGTACGGGGCACCAAGCGAGAGCGTCCGCCCTGTTCTTGGAACCTTGCATCCAGAAGACTGGTCACCCGTGGCATTCTGCAGCAGCTCCGTTCTCGCACTCCAGCAGCGCCGACGCATGCACACGGGACTTGTAGACCACCTCTAGTCTCAACCTCTGAAATGTTCATGCCAATCCTGCTGGATGTCAGAACGGACCGACCCCATCGACCACTCTACACTTCTTGTCTGGCGCTTGAAGGCACACTCCTGCCCCGACGTCTGACTTGCCCTAGCTGAGCTGGGCAGAGTCATAAACGGACCGTCGTGCTGCAGGTTGAAGCGTGCCTGCTCTCGTCAGGACGAGCCATTTCGACTGTTCCTCGGCATGGCACAGGAGGGGACCTGCGTCATAAGCTGGACGCTAAACCGTCCCTCACTGCCTGCCATGCCCGGGGCGGACGATCTGAAGAAATCTTGTCATTGTCGTATCCTCGTGGCTACAACACCGGCTGCCCTCTGCTGCTATCCATTCAGGTCGACGTTCTCCATCGACGTCGCCCTGCAAGACCGCTGCTGCTGGATGCGTGTCATGCACTTCGTTCTGCTCCCAATCCCTTCTGAGCCATGCTTGCTCGGGGATTGTTTGAGGCTGTAGTATCAAGGAATGCGTGGCTCGCCCTGTTGGCTGGCAGCGCCTCACCCAGTGCTCATCGGTGCATGGGATATTACCCCATCGATTGCAGGCAGCTCACTGCGCGCATTCGACTCGAAACCATCGTGCTTTGACCGCTCCAGAAGACTTTCACTGGCGGCACGCGCCTCAGGCTCCACCTCCCTCCGTCCTGCGTGAGCGGGCGGAGAGTGTGGATGTATCAGCCTCTGTAGAGCGTGCCTGCTCGTGTAGAGTCAAGCCCTCTTAGGCGGGCTCCGGTACGGGATGCCGAGGATAGCTGCGTTGACATTCAAACGCTCAGGTATTCCGAGTATACTCATGCCCAGGCCGGTCCATCCGGTCCATCCACGCTACCGCCAGCCATTCAGAGCCGGTAACCCGCTCTCTGGACATGCGTCACTAACGGGTAGCAAACCACTTCAACCAAACCTACATCCTAGTTGCCTAGGACTCAAGGGAGCAGAGCTCGGGCCCGGGCTCAGTTGAGCACTACTGGCAACCGATTGAAGTAACGAGTCATGCGCTCTCAACATGGGTCGCACAAACCAGGACTGCATCACCGTGCACACCTGGTCCCGTCGGTGCTAAATGACCACCTCAACAACGCCCAAGTCGTCGCCCAGCCGGCTGGACGGTCCAAGTCATCCACAACTCTACGGGCAGCCTTCTCCCGCCCCGACGGGGAAGTCGCCAACCGCCTGCACGCCATCGCGCAGCACGTCTTCGACGAGAACGCCGTTAGCTGGAACCCAGACAGCGCCGACTAGTCCACTTCAACGGGGTACCCGCTTTGTCCTCGCCCGAGGCGCAGCTGAAAGGTTGGGCAGATGGAGATCCTCAAGCACAAGCTCACGAACAACACCATCATCGGCGCGACCACCCCGTGCCCGCCGTGGGGTCGTGGTCCGGGTCCAACGGACCGCTGGCGGCTGGCGCGCTGTCCGATATTATTCATAGCAGCTACAGTACACGAGGCGGCGAGCGAGCATCGGCTGGTCGCCAGCCCCGAGCGACGAAGACGGAGGGGATAAGAGCGCGTCCGGCGAACCTGGTGCTATATATATAAAGCACTTGTGCTTCTCGCGCCAGCCACAGCGGCTTGCAACAATATTGATGACGCACGGGCGGGTATGAGGGGATGGTCCGCCCGACTGGGCTTGCGGGCGCGAGAGGCAGAGATGGAGCGGTGGGAGCGGGCGGGCGTGTGTGCTGGCGGGCGCCGACGGGGACGGCGCGCGTGCGGTGACGTACGTTTCCCAATTACGCAAGGATGTTACCGGCATGTACTGCATTGTATGCAGTATGCTGATGATTGCTGTCCCATACAGTGGAAGAGGAAGGGGAAGAGGCGAACAAGGCGATCAGGATCAGGATATCCAGATCTGCCTTTCTTAGATGGGGCGGATAACGCCCCGGATGGCAACGCCAACGCGAAACCCGGGAAGATGCGAGGATGCGAAGCGTGCCACGCACGCGGGACGTTGTCGGAGCCACCAGTATCGCCAGCCCAGTCAGCAATAGGCTCCCCGGCGGGCCGCTGAATTGCCCTTTCTGATGAGCAGAAAAGTGATAACCTGTTATCACACGCCTGCTGCCGGAAGTGGTAGGAAAATGGAAGATGCGCGTAGAACGCGCCCTTCCGTTTTCCTGCACGCGAGGACGCGACGCGCCGGTCGGCACGGGCTTTTGGTGGAAGGGGCTGGCGAGGCGCGCGATTAGGGAACAAAGGTTGCCTGACTCATGCGCGTGACAGGCGCCAAGCCACCCGCCCTGCCTAGCTGCCTAGCTGCCGCCTGTCCACCTTCCTCAGTCTAGATATGCGATAATCCAAGCGCGACAATAACAAACACCCGTGCTTGGTAGGTAGGCAGGTATGTAGCGGCGTACCTGTGCCTCGCGTACTGTTGGAGCACATAACCGCCCACTGGCCGAAGCGCGCGGCATGCCGTGAGCGGTTTCAGTGCTCTGCGGGGTTCGTCCGTTGCGCGCGGAGACCCGGGCGGCGGTGCATTGTGCGGACCCTGATGAGCCACGCCGAGCCCCGGCAGACGGAAGAAGGGAGAAGTTGGAAAGCGCGTCCTGGTCCTGGTCTTGATTGCGAGCGGATAACCCGCGTCTATCTGGACGGGTCTGCCTCGAGAAATGATGGCCTGGGTGTCGGCACAGATTAGTCCTCTCCCCTGCCGCTCTTTTTTCCCTGCTTCTCGAGGCGGCAAGGCGCGGGAGGGTGCTATTTATAAGAAAAGGCGCGCGCCCATTTGCCCATTTGCAGCGCCCTCTCCCGCCCGCCCGTATCGCCCCCAACTCCCCGCCCCCCTTCCCTCCCCCTCCCCGGCTCTTATCGGGCATTCCCGTCTAACATCCCCGCCTCGCACGTCCATTCATTCCACACCGGGCCAACCAAGGCCACACACCACAGCACTATAATAGACACCAACAGCCGCCAAACTCTACACCCAACACTCCCCTTCCCTCTTCCTAACAATGCCCTCCCTCCGCTCCCTCCTCCTCGCCGCCCCGCTCCTGCACATCGCAGCAGCAGCTCCGGCGTGGTATCTTCCCGCCACATCCCCCTTCCACGCCCTCTTCCGCCGCCAGTCCCCCGTCCCGGCAGTAGGCTCAGACGCCTGGCTCGCCCTCTACCCCCAGGCGGGCGGAACCCCCACCTCGGTCCCCCAGAGCTGGACAGACGCCTTCAACGCCGCCGACGCCGCGGGGCTCATCCCGAACATTAGCGTGAGCAACCTCAATGGCGGGTACCCGACCTACGCGGACGGCGTAGGCACAGACCCGGACATCTGCTCCTTTACCTATGTTTGTGAGTCGCCCGTTGAACTTCCCGCTGCGAGCGGAGCCGAAGATGAGCCGAGGCTGACCTACTGTCCAGGCAACGCCACGACGGACCTGAACAACCCTCCGGACGGCGTGATCGCACTTGCGTTCGACGACGGCCCGACGCCCGTCTCTGACGACCTGTACGACTTCCTCTCCACGAACCACCAGCACGCGACGCACTTCATGATCGGGATCAACATCCTGTGGAACAGCGCCCAGTTCATCCACGCATTCAACACGAACAACGACCATATCGCCGTGCACACCTGGTCACACCCGTACATGACCAACCTCACGAACGCCGAGGTCGTCGCCGAGCTCGGATGGACTGTCCAGATCATCCACGATTCCACCGGCGGCCTGCTTCCCGCCTTCTGGCGCCCGCCGTACGGCGACGTGGACAACCGCGTCCGCGCCATCGCGCAGCACGTCTTTGGCCTGAAGACAGTCACGTGGAACCAGGACAGTGCCGACTGGTCCATCTCGACAGGGTACACGACCCTTCCGGCAGTGGAGGCCCAGCTGAACGCCTGGGTGACGGGGGGCAAGTCGCCCGGGCTGGAGATCCTCGAGCACGAGCTTACAAACGACACCATCGGCGCATTCATGAATGCCTACCCTGCGATGGTCTCAAACGGCTGGCAGATCAAGCCCGTGCCCGAGGCGTACGGGTTTCCCTGGTACCAGAATGCGGACAACTCGACTTCCCCGATCCAGTTCACTGCGGGCGTCGCTTCCCCAGTCCCGTCACTCACCTCCGCCTCCTCCACGCCCACCTCGGGCGCAGCCAGCTCCGCACCCGCATCGGCCCAGTCGCAGTCGACAATAACAGCCACGGGCAGCGCGAGCGGGAGCAAGAGCTCGGCCAGCTCTGGCAGCACGGCCAAGAGCTCGGCGGTGCGCGTCCCCATCCCTCTGGCGGGCGCATCGGCAGCCCTCGCAGCCCTCGCACTCGCTGTCGCCGTCCTGCTCTAGACGAAAGAGTATCGTACACATCCCTGCTAAGTAATCTCACGAAACCGGGAGGGCGGCCACCGAGCCTTGGACACTCTCATCTCACGCCGGACTCTCTTCTGTTGTCGTTTGTGGGGCTCGAGGCGGCCCGCCCTCTGTCACGTCACGTCTTTCCCTTACGGGAATTTTATTCTTGTGTATCATTCTATTGGACTTGGCATTATTTACATACATACATACAGATACGGATACGGGATATGGATTCGAAGGCCGGGCGTACATATCCTCTCTTCCTTTTTTCTTTCTTCTCACATGGACTTCGGGCTTATGGGGCGAATGGGTGTATATACAAATACATAGGGGCAATGCATGGTTGATGTTGCACGACACAAATGCGTGCTTTTCGGTTTTGGGACCCTCGCGCAGGATCGGTCGGGCGCGTGATTGTTATCTGGACCAGAATAAGCTGCGGCCGGGTAGATGGGAAAAAAAGGTACGAACGTGCTTGGAAGGGCTGGGAGGGGCGCTGAAAAGGGGGTTGTAAGTTTTCGAGGATGTGGTTTGCTGGCGGCAACGCGTGACTGATGTCCAGAGCTGGTTGCGCGCAGGGAGAATGAAGAGCCACGGGCGAATACTGGGTTGATGACTGAGTACATGAGCTCGATGGGTAGCCCTGGGCATGGAACAGAAAGAGCCCCGTGAGCGTTCGACTTTAACGCGAGTTCTCTGCTCTTCCATGCCAGAAACTAGCCAAGAGGTTCGACTCGACACGAGCAGGCACGCTCTGGCGCGCAAGTCAACATCACGCTCCGCCCACATCAGGCAGCACGGAGGGAAGCGAGTCGGCCGAGAGGTGTGCCAGCAGGTGGGGAGCCTTTCGAACAAAGTTGCGTATATACGCACGTCGCAGCGACAGATCGGCCCTGTGCATGGCGTGTCAACAAAGAGCGCAAAGAGCGCAGACGTGCGTGCACGGCGGCAGAGGAGGTATCCAGCCAGGTGGCGTTCCATTTGTTCGTTGGCCATAGATACGGGCAAATGGATGGCCTCAGGCATGGGGAGGCCATGGAAGACGAAGGGTCAGCATTTGACGTGTTTCCCGCAACCTCCGATGCCAGAGATTGTCTAAGAGGGTTCGACTCAACGCGAGCAGGAACGCTCTTCAAAGAAAGCCAAACCGCACACGCTCCGCCCGCCTTAGGCAGCACGGAGGGAAGCGAATCGGTTGAGAGGCGTGCCAGCAAGTGAGGAGTCTTTCGAGCAAAGTTGCGTGAGAGGCATGTCGCAGCGACAAAGCGGTTCTGGACATGGCGTGTCAACAAAGAGCGGAGACGTGCGTGCACAGCGGCAGCGGAGGTATCGGCCGTATAGCCTTCCATTCGGTCGTCAGCCATAGATGCCCTCAAATGAATAGCCTCAGGCATGGGGTGAGTATCGAAAACGACTGAGCGTCAACATTTGACGCATATCCCGCAGACGCCCCATGCCAGAGAGTGTCCAAGAGGGTTCGACTCAACGCGAGCAGGCACGCTCTGAAGGGCTTCAACGGGACACTCCGCCCGCTCAGGCAGGACGGAGGGAGGTGAGTTTGCAGAAGCGTGCCAGCATGCGTGAGCCTTCCAAAGCGGCTAGAGTGCGCTGACTTGACCGATTGGGTAGGTGGAGTGGGTTTGAGACGCTTGCGATCGATGGGGTGATGCGGCATACACGCAAAAGTAGTCGTAGAGGTACTGCCTGCGACTGGGAAAGTCACGCACAGATTGTTGATCTGCACAAAACAGTCCTGAAGCCAGAACGGCCGAAAGGATTGAAGTGACCAAATAACCAAGTGCGTGACTTTTGCCAAGCAGAAACAGCATGTACCAGGCCATCAACGCGGATTCGACATGCCAAAGAGACATGCGAAAATGGAGTGACAGCCGCCGGATTGTTCGCCCAAGACGTAGCGGGTATCGAATTGGTAGATCCATGCATTCGACAGTCAGGGAATACTCGGCGTCAAAATGTGCGGTATATATACCCTGTCAAACCCCAACCCGCCTTACTCCCCGATTTTCGCGTCCCGCAAGAGGGTTCTTTAAGGGATTGGCCCCTTCTTTAGATGAGTTGCCTGCAGATCGAGCCATCGAGCAGGCGGTTGTCAAAGACGCTCCAATCGGATCCCAGAGCCCACCGAGTCCTAGAGCAGTTCCGAGTGCAAGAAGGAACTTCGACAGGAAGATCGGCCATGGCTTCACAAATTGATTAGGTGCTTCTGAAGGCTGTGGCCTGCATAGGTAACCGCACTGTTGTAACGAGAAATGCTGTCTGATGGAACAGGTATAGAGTATGAAATGACAGTAACGAACACAAATGCACACCAGCCAACAACAATGTCACAGCGTCCACTTGCTCAGCGTCTGCTGCACAAGCTTGACCATATCCTCTCTCGCCTTCTTCCTGGCACTGTCCGTGATGCCCTCGAGCTCGTCGAGTTCTGCCGGGCTGGTGATAAGCGGATCAAACTCGATGATGTGCCCGTCCTTCGTAGGCACGCTGAGCAGCGCAGTCGGTTTCGCCTTCGCGGCCGTGCTCGCCAACAAGCTCGGCTCACGGCGCAGGGAGATGCTGGTCCGTTTACTCCCACCCGGCAGGCCCGACTTGGTCGGCCCCCCAGCGGCGGCGTGCAGCTGGTCTTTCAAGCTCTTCGGCACCTCGAGCTCACCGCTGCTCTCCACATCCAGCCCTAGGTAGTCGTACGGGTTCTCGAGCGGCGAGCCGTTGACAGACATCAGGCTCTCGTTCCGCTTCACTTTGCGAGGGAAGGCGGGCGTGGACGGCAGCAGGGGGTTGAACGTCCTGGCCGTCGGCGGACGGGTTGTGCTCTTGGCTAACGGCGCCGACGCAGAGGGTTTGAGCGGCGTGGAGGCGAAGGCGGGGCGGAAGGCATCTGGGCCGTTGCGAGGCGCCAGCTGCGCAGCGTTAAGTGTGAGTGCGCCTGCGAGAAGTCAATCACGTACGGGTGACCGAGCTCCCCTCCCAAACAGGCCACGCGCAGGCGTCCGTGAAGGCGTCTGCGCAGGCTTCTTCGCCGATGGAGGGACTCTCCGTGCTGGGTAGTAAGTCAGTTACGACGCAGTGCTCTGGACATGCTGACAGCGTACGAGTCTTGTTAGGTTTGGTGTTCTCCATCTCCTGCTCATGCGGATACTCCTGTCGCTTCCTGTTCCAGTATTAACAGCCACTCGTGATATCAACGCGCGGGGAGCACACCTCTTCTTCGCACTCGCATCCAGCTCCTGCAGCCCCTCCTCGCCCAACCGCTCCCGCGCCATCGTCTCCATACAGTACTTGATATCCCCATTGTACTTCTCTCCAAACTCGCGTATCGTCATGCCCCGCAGACTGCGGGGTATGCGCGTCACCTCCGACTCCTGCCGCAGGAGGAAAGACTTGAGCAGCCGGTCGAGATAGTCATCAAACCGGCGCTTCTTGTCGGCGACTGTAGCATGCTTTAGCACATCAACGTTGCTAAATGGTGCGTGGCGTACCTTCGATATCCAAGTTCTCGAGGATCGACTGCTTCTCCTCGTACGAGTACCCGCTCGTCGACGCCGTCCTGGTAGCGCGCGGTGTCTCGACGTCCATTCTGAGGTGAAAGGGGAAGGTGGGTAGTGCAGACAGCTAGCTGGGACCGACCGACGCGCTCAGTGAGGCGGCACGTGCCGACGCGTGATTGCTCCCGGTTTTCTTTCAGGGACGCGACGGAAGGGAGCGGCTCTCGGGTTCACCATGGACGTCCACACACGATGCAACCTTATCAAAATGTTCCCTTCTGCAGCACGCAATGCCGGTGTTTAGCCTTCGCAAATTATGCAATTAACAAGACGGGCACTTTCACGCATCACCATTTGGCACCGCATCTCGTCATGCCCGTCTAAGGATCGGAACCCTGTGGTGTGGAATAGCGCATGTTCAATTGCAAAAACGATACTATACAAATGCACTTGTGAAACTGTCCTTGGTGATATTACAAAATGTACGCCTCCCTCTCGCTCTAGGAGAACCACCTCTTCTTCCCCTCCTTCTGCTCCATGCACACCTTCTCCGCCAGTCCCTCCTCCCACCTCCGGTTCGCAGCCTCCACACTCGAATCCTTCACGTGCAGCGGGCCAAACACCCACACGCCCTCCATCCGCTCCTTCAGATCCACCATCGCCCGCTCATCAAGCAGTCCGTAGCCTAAGCGCAGCCGGCGCAGCTCCCGATACCTGCTGCGGGTGACGAGCGAGCACACCTGGAAGAGGCTCTCCTTGCCTAGCGAGGGGTGTGAGCCGAGGATGAGGGATCTCAGCGCGGGCGTGTGGAGATGTTCTAGCATGTGCTGCGCGGGGTAGATGGGGTTGTGGGAGATGTCGAGCGTGTGCAGGTTGGGCAGGTAGATCGCCTCTGTAGGGATGAGGGAGCACGGCGGCGAGCGCTGTATGCACTGGTAGAGCACTAATCGCTGCAAGCGCCTTAGGCTCCGGAGCATGATCAAGACCTCGCTGACGCACGGCCGGAGCTCCGCGGGCACAGTGAGTATATGCAGCTCGGTGACGGTCGCTAGTGTCGCTCGTCGTATGCATGCCGGCAGGGGGAAACCGTCGATCTGGAAGTGCCTGAGCTTCGGGAGGTAGATGGGCTCCATCATCGGGTCTGCCTTGCTCGGTCGTAGCCGCTGGTGGTCCGACCGATGCACGACGAGTTTCTCCAGGGCGGATGCTCGGGGAAGGACGCGCCGGAAGAAGTCTTCTAGATCGAAGGCGCTTGGGACGGACAACTCTAGACTGCGCCAGCGCTCGGCGTACGGCTCTACCGTTTCGAGGATGATGCCGGACCGCCAGACGGCACCCGCCTCGTCGCATCCCTTTCGGTACAGGCCAACGTCGAGCTTGAGGGCGACCGGCGTCCCCCTGCCCCGAGCGAGCACGCCGTTGATGTACGACGGCGGGAGGAGGTCGTCGAACGACCGGCTGAGGAGAATGGTATCCCACAGAGCCGGCGTGCTGAGAGCGAGCGCGCGCCAGAGCTTGCATACGTGCGAGAAGCGGATGGGGAATGAGAAGTGCTCGAGCGTGCCGAGGTGGGCGACTTGCAGCAGGAGCTCGGGTGGGAGGCGGGAGATGGGAGACTGACGGTGTCGGAGGCTGTTACCGGTGATGCGCCGGAGGGCCTTGCTGGGAGGTAGGCGGTATTGTGGGTCGAGGAGAATGACTGGGTCCGGGAGGGTGTTGGTGATGTCGACCAGAGAGGGCCGTTGGCTGACGCGTCTCGCTCGGGGCGAGGAGCGGATCTCCAGCATCGCCGTCATTGTAAACGAGAGCCTGTGGCGTTGCAACAAAGTGCTATGCAGCGACCAAGTTGTAAAGCAGATGTATGCGGGGGAGCTGTTCGGCTCGAGACGTTGTCGGGTATGTAGAGCAGCAGAAAGGTCAAGGCAAGGAGCGCCGCCGACGAGCGCAGCTTTGCACCGTTGCCGAAAGACAGAGCAGTAAAGCTTAGGTAACACGCCCAACGGAGCAGTCGCCGATCATGGCCCGAGCGTGGGATGCACGTCGTTGACCGGAATGTGTCGCCCGCGTGTCGCAGCATTCCCATTCTTCACCGACTCACACGCCCCTATTTGCATGGATTTGCGAATATGTTCATCCGGGATCTTGGATATCGCACCGCTTCGCCCGATGCGCCAACGGGGGCCATCCCCGCTGCCTCTGATGCCTATCCGGGGGAGAGCGCACGCGAGAGAGACGTCAAGGAAGACTCGCTTGTCGCGCGACTCAATATCGGCTGCAATTATCGGGCGATCGGGCATACGGACGCGTGTTCTTCAGCCTGAGAACATCGGGGTCTCCCGTCGTATTCTCATCCATGTTGTTAACGTCTGTGTGTAAGAACGACACGAGAAGCGAGGTGCGAGTAGCTATGCTCCAATCCAAAAGCTGAGCCGCGGCTCCGGCGTCCGTCCGGGGCCTCCCTTCGGACGCGAGGACGACATTCGGCGCGAGGCATCCTCCGGGATTGGATGTGCAAATTGGGACGGCGTATCAAGGCATATGCCATAGCGTCGCCTTCGGATACATCAAGTATAGAGACGAGCGTTCAGACTTGGGCGATAGAGCTGACGCTCGAGGAACGTCGTCCTTACGTCGCCGCAGCCCCGTCCGACGACCCGAGTACTCGGAGACGATTGGCGCCCGCTATTGCCGAGATGCCGTCCCGAGAAGGAAAGTGATCGCCATGTGAGCAGACCCTTTCCTTCCTCTCCTTTCCTAGGTTCCTTTCAGAAGCATCGCTTCCGCTGACATTGCCCAATCACATTCTTGCTCCACGCACGTTCGACCAGTTGTTGCGCTGCCCCGAATTCGTCTCCTTGATGGTTGCCGCTTGGCCTTTCTGTGCAGACGAGCGGAATCGCGGCGAAACTGTGCGCCGTGATACGGCCCTGAGGAATGTAACCCAACAATGGTCCGAGCGGCGGGAGGAGAGTCTACCGTTATCAATTCAGTCCTCCCCTGTCGGAGAACAAACCATGAGGAAGCTGTGTGTGCCTTGTCCCTTGTCTGCCAAGGCCGTGCAGCGCAAAACCCGGACACTCGAACAGATCTCGACGCCTATATACGCGCGTAACCATGCATCTCCCGCCCTAGTCGGTGCTCAGCGTGGTCCTCCTCCTCTCATCAACCATTTCTGCATTCATTCCCGCAGCACACGCTGACCTGTCAGTGACGGTCTCTGCAATAATAGGAGGAGCAGAACGATGGCCCAGAGCCTGCCAGCGGGAGCGCGCGGGCTCCCGGTGCCCCCGCCACCCCAACGCCAGGTACGCACGCGTTGCTGACATGTCTCACCGCCTGGCCCAATCGCGTCATTAGAACCCTCGCACAGGCGGCGATGCTTTCGAGCTGTATGGAGTTGGAAACGGGCTTGTGGGAGGTGTGGGTGTGGGAGGTGTGGGCTACGCCGGAGCACATCTTCGTGCACCTCCTGCGCCTCACGTCCCGCAAGCTTCTGCTTCTGCGCAACCGCTGGCAAACGGCAGCACAAGGAGGAGGAGGGTCAGCCATGGACATCGGAGCAGTCGCATTGTAAGATCTATCAAACACGATGCAACAGCATGACTCACTGGAATCCGGGTATCCTTGTAGGCAAAGGCACGTGGAGTCAACAATGTGCCACCTTTCCCCTGCTGACGCTCGGGTTTGCAGTCTCCCGGCGAGACGAAGCGGTTTTTAGAGGGCGACGAGGGCGACCAGTCATTTCGTCAAACGCCTCTTTCTCAGCGACATAGGGACTGGAAGATCTGGCCGATCTACATCAAGGAAGCTATGGAGCGCGATCGGGAGCTGACTGCCGACTGGGACGAGGACATGGACGTCCTGCTCATCTTTGTATGCGCATATACCCCTCTGCTCGTTCTCGCTTGACGCGTCCGGGTGCGAACAGGCAGGCTTGTTCTCCGCCGTGGTCACCTCCTTCCTCTCACAGAACGCGATCGGCAACCTCTCGCCTCCGTACGATCAGTACACCGCTGCCATCGCTCTGCAGCAACTGAGCGGCATTCCGGTGAATATCACCGGCGACTGCTCCAATGCCGCAGACCAACAGTTCAATTCGGCCTGCTTCCAGATCGCCTTCCAGGACCAGCTCGTGAACGGGTTCTGGTTCGCCGCTCTAACATTCAGGCATGTTGTCATACAGCCACTGATGCGCGCTCTACTGACGGCGCTTGCAAGCTTGTCGGCCGCGCTACTGGCCATGTTGTCCAAAACCTGGATCCGAGAGTACGCAACTCAACTCGCGTCAATCCCCTACGACCAAGCACGGCAACGGCAGTACCGCTACGTCGGACAGAAGCGATGGAAGCTCGGCGCGGTCATCAACTCTCTCATGATGCTCCTGCATATCTCCGTCTTCCTCTTCTTCGCAGGTCTCATCGTGTTCCTGGAGGAGGTCGATAACACCGGTCCCGTCTTCAAAGCGATCACGAGCCTCATCGCTGCGACCCTCGCCATATACGCCATCATCTCCTCCCTCCCGCTCATCTTCCCCGACTGCCCATACCGCTTCCCTCTGATGAAGGTGTTCCGGGTGTGGATGCTGCAGAAGCTGCGCAAGGAGAGGCAGGGACAGGCGACATTCCGCGAACAAGAGCTGTTCACGATCCAGGAGGAGTCTTCGGTCGTCGAAGCGGGTGCGCTGGCCTGGCTCCTCCGAGTTTCGGAGACATCGAAGGAGAAGGACGACGTGGAGGATGCTGCATTGGCAGCGATGGAGCAGCTGACGCAGACCAACGAGCAGCGTAGTGCGATGCTGAAGGAGGGCATCCTGAATACGTTATACCGACTATTCATGGATTGTAACCAACATGAAGAGGATCGTATGATCCGGATCCTTCAAGCGATCGAGGCTCTATGGAAGGCGGACCCGAGGACTGGCGCCGTATACAATGCGAAAGACCGTCAGGTCCCGTCCGATGACTTGCACATCGGCTTCTTCAACAAGTTGGTGGATGTATTGGAGACGTCGCAAAGTCAACGCTTGCTGGTAAGTAGGAGTACAAATGGCATCAATAGGTTCACTGAGCGCCGCGTAGGGAGCGGCAATCCAACTGCCGAAGCAATTTTCCGGATTTCCGGTCGCCGAGTGGCCTATTGCCTCCCGACTGTCTATACCCAAGATGGTCGATCAGTTGGAGAATGATCGCTTCAGCACGCAACCCAGCCTGATCGCCGCCCTGAACGTCATTACGAGAATCTTCCGCTTCAGCCGTAATGTACTCAATAAGCGGGCGCTTAGGATTCTCACGCAGGAGGACCTCCGACGTGCCATACCTTGTGTTTCGGAGATCTTACTTTTGTCGCGGTCGAAGGATGTGACGACGAGTGCACTCGGTCTCGTCGATGAAATTTACGAGTTTTTCGATCATGGTCTTGACACCAAGGCACCGCCCGGCTGGCTCAAGGATAACATCGGACTGTTCGCCGATCAGAAGGGGTTGCTGAGTGCTCTACTGACCCAGCTATCTGCGAGCTCGACCTGTCGAGAGGAAGACAAGCCACTCGTCCGACAATTCATCTTTTACCTCTTGACCTCTGCGGAAATCCGCGAGGACTGCGTTTCGTGGATCATATCGCAGGGCCACCTCGAGGATATCGCGTTCGATATGACGACGTTCGTCTGGAAATCCGACATGAACGTCGACATCACGACGCCCGTGTATCTCTTCGATCAAGTCTCTCAAGCCGGACAGTTTACAAATCACCTCGACAAGTTTATGGTTGCTGGGTCGGTGGAAGCTCTAGCCGCCTATCTCAGCCGAGAACAGAATCCTGTTCCGACGGCATCAGTCTACGCGGGTCTGCTCCGACGATTACTGCGGCTCGTCAATGGCCCACAGATCGCCACGCTTCGGCAGTCACGAGTCATGGAGATAATGGCGCAGCGTTGCCCCCGCCTAGCTCCAGAGCACACCAGAAGCGATGCTCAACAAGACCTTGCGAATCAGATGGATTTGGTGAGGGAGTATCTGAGGACAGGCCAGCTGGATCCCAGCTTGGAACCGCCTGTGCAGATCCATGATGAGGATGAAGGAGAAGATATAGGGGAGGAAGTGAGTACTCATGAGAGCGAGACAGGACAGTTCCTTCCCCCGATCCTTGAATGAGTCATCGTTTCATTCTATGGGTGGGTGGTGAGCGGAGGCTCGCCTAGGTGGAGGTGCTTAGTGAGGAGGTGCTGGAGCGGAGGGAGGGCGAGCGTGAGAGAGCGATCCGGAGGGTCAGGAAGAGACAGCGCACCAGCTGCCTGTGCGCAGGCTGCGGTGAGCGGGTGTATGAACGCTGTTACGAATAGTTTTGCAATAATACTTGGCACGGACATTTGTATCTCTGTTCTGGTGGCAAGCCCGTCATTGAGCATAGACTTCACCGGTATTTGGCACGTCTAGCGAATTTACTCGTCCGCGTGCACAATGCGCACTTCCACCCTGTCGGCTGTTTGTTCTTGACATCCTTCTCCGACGTAGATGCCGTCTCGCTCTTCTCTGCCATCGTCGCCGCCCGTCGACCCGACGTTCCGAACCGGGCCGCGAAACCACTTGCAGCCTCCGTACATTGAGAAGAAGTAGTATGAGAGGGAGAGGACGATCACGCCGCCGAGAACGACGATGCCTGGGATCCGGTTAGCTCTGAGAGGGGGCGACTGCACAGCAGGGAACGGCGCACAGTAATTCATGTTTGCCGTGTTCAAGTCAGGAGCGGTGGGGAAGAGGAATATGTACAAGCATATGATCAATCATCGGGCGATGACAAATGAATCGCTGGCTTTCTGCGCCGGAGCCTGGTGACCTGCGAAGCTGACACGTTGTCTGAATTCTGAGTCGCCGATTTGTGGTCCTGAACCACTTCGGTAGTCGAACTGGTAGTCTCGCCGGCACTTGAAGCCGAAGCCGCGTCCAGATAGTCCGCCATACCCTGGAAGTTGAATTTCCCGTCCTTGATTGCACCGGGTGTCTTGCGATAATCAAGCACACAGCGGGTGAGCTGCAGGGTCCTCGGGTTCATGTTGTCAAGGGTAATGCTTGCAAAGTCGACATCGGGAGGATAGTTGAGTTTGGCAGATGGAGGGCGTACAGGTTTCCCCAAGAGGAGACATATTGCGACGTGCACCTCTGCGTTGAATTTCACCGACTCGGAAGGCTCGAGATCCGGCCAGTTTTCGACTGCCTCACTGGTCAGGAGTGATGCGGTGATTGGAATAGTGGGCGCACATTTCATGAACCGCCCGATCGCCTCTCTCATAACTAACTCATCCATTTGGGGACAGATTCCTCGAGCAACCTTAAGGCAAGATGGGCTTGACTGCTAGAGAATGAGGGATGTGCTGTGTGGTCGACGTCGCGGTTGTGTTCACATTATGGTGAGGGGACTCGCATGGGACTGGTTCCAAGTTTCGGAAGCGCCCATGCCGAGATGAGCAATTGATTGCGCGGGGCCAAAATTACCACAGCGCGATTAATTACCTCATCTTGGCATCGGCGCTTCCGGAACTCGAAACCTGCCCGAGGCGAGTCCACTCACCATAACATGAGCACAACCGCGACATCGACCACATAGCACATCCCTCTTTCTTCAGCGGTCAAGCCCTGCTTGCCTTGGGCTTGCTTGAGAAATCTGCCTTCAAATGGATAAACCAGTTATGAAAGAGGCGATTGCACGGTTCATGAAATGTGCGCCCATTATTCCAATCATCGCATCATTCATTCTGAGCAGTGAGGCAGTCAAAAACTGGCCTGATATTGAGCCTTCCGAGTCAGTGAAATTCATGGCAGAGGTGTACGTCGCAACAAGTCTCCTCTTGGGACAATCTGTCCGCCCTCCAGCTGCTAAACTCAACTTTCCTCCCGATGTCGACTTTGGAAGCATTACCCTTGACAACATGAACCCGAGGACTCTGCAGCTCACCCGCTGTGTGCTGGACTATCGCAGGACACCCGGTGCATTCAAGGACGGGGAATTCAACTACCAGGGTATGGCGGACTATCTGGACGCGGCTTCGGCTTCAAGCGACGGCCTGACTACCAGCGCGACTACCGAAGTGGTTCAGGACCACAAATCGCCGACTCAGAATTCAGACAGCATGTCAGCTCCGCAGGTCACCGGACTCCGGCGCAGAAAGCCAGTGATTCCTTTGTCATCGCCCGATGATTGATCAAATGCTTATGCATATTCCTCTTCCCGACCGCTCCGGACTCGAACGCGGCCAACATGAACTACTGTGCGCCCCTTCCTGCCGTGCAGAAACCTGGTCCCAGGCATCGTCATCCTCGGCGGCGTGATTGTCCTCTCCCTCTCATACTACTTCTTCTCAATGTACGGCGGGTACAAGTGGTTCTGCGACCCGGTTCGGAACGTCGAGTCGACGGGCGGCGATGATGGGAGAGAGACGAGCGAGATGGCATCTACGTCGGAGGAGGATGTCAAGAACAAACAGCCGGCGGGGTGGAAGTGCGCGCTGTGCGCGCGGACGCGTACGTTCGCTAGACGCGCCAAATGCCGGTGAGATGTATGCTCCACGGCGGGCTGCCCACCAGAGTAGAGATACAAACATCGGTGCCACGTATTATTGCAGAGTTACTCGTAACAAACAGCATTTATACGCGCCCGATGCCGAGAAGAGCAATTGATGCCGCGGGGCCAAAATTAGCGCGCCGGCCTTCGCGTCTCCTCGCCCTCACTCGGGTACACGCACACGAACGACGACTTCTTCACAGACTAGCACTTGCTCCACGGTGTCTCCTCTGCTGATCTCGTGCACCTCAGCTACACTCTCTTCAAACTGGTCACGAGTGATTTGGCCCAGCAGTCGTCGACCTCGCATCCTCCTCGACCGCCGACGCCTCCCCGACACCACCTCCGACTCCCTAAAAGCAAAGGCAAAAGCAAAAGCCATGGCCAACACGGCCCTCTCCATGCCCCTCTCGCACCACGCCCCCGTCCCCACCCCCTCGCCCTCAAAGCCCTCCCTCCAGCCCTCTGCCCCGCTCACACCGTCCATCGGGCCAATCAGGCGATCCACCCGCAGCAGACCCGCCTCCTCACAGGGCGCTACCCCCGCGCCTCAGGGGACATCCGGCGCGTCGAGCTCGGTCAGGTACCACCCGTACCCGGCGAGGACTTCCAGCGCACAGAGCGTCCCTGCTGCCACACCGGCTCGATCGGCAACGCCAGCCCAGCCGGCCCAGTACGCGCAAGCGCAAGCGGCAGCAGCAACGGCGTTGCCCCCCGCTCAGCTAGGGCCGAACCCCCGCATCCCCCGTCCCCAAAAGCAGGCACTCGTGTCTACCTTCCCGTCCCGCCTGCGCACAGGCGCCACCCTCCTCGTCCAGCCGTTGCACCTTGCGCCCCCCGGCCCTGCTGCGGCCGCTACCACCGCCCAGCAGCCGATGGACGGCCCGCGCTCCCGCCGCGGGAAGACGATCAACTACGCGGAACTGGACTCGTTTAGCAGCGAGGAGGAAGAGGAGGAAGATGAGGACGGGAGCGATTATGCCGAGGGGGGACGGAGAAGTGTTGGCGCTGCGGCGGCGGGGAAGGGGAAGAAGGAGTCGACTGAGCTGGACCGGAGCTGGCTGGGAGAGCCCCCGCCTGGACGGTATGTGGGCAAGACGCCCGTTGGACCTATGCCTGTGCCGCATATGTGAGTACTTTGGATATATGCGCGTAATACGCGGGTGACATGGAGCACTGACGCGCGTACAGCACCCAAGACGCGATCGACAAGACGTGCACCACGCGCGAGTGCCTGATCCCCATCCGCGTCGAGTTCGACACGGACACGCACCGGGTACGCGACTGTTTTCTCTGGAACCTGTACGAGCCGCACCTCCAACCCGAGGCGTTCGCCCACCAGTTCCTGACGGAGATCGACGTGCCCCAGACATATGCTGACCAGGTGGTCGCCATGATCCGCGCGCAGATAGAGGACAATGAGGGCATTGCGACGTTTGGGGAGGACGAGCAGGAGGCAGAGGAGGAGGAGGGGCCAGATTGTCGCGTTTTCTTAAACGTGCGTTTTCCCACTGCCACCTTGTTTTCCGCGACGGCTGACGCGTATATGCAGCTCGACGTGCAGATATCCACGTACCACCTGATGGACACGATCGAGTACTCCTTGGACCCCACCTCGTCCGACGTCCTCCCTCCCGCGCTCTTAGCGCACACGCTCGCCTCGGACCTCTCCCTCCCCCCAAGCTCCAAGCCCCTGATCGCGCATGCACTGACCGAAGAGCTCCTCCGGCGGAAAAAGGACGCGATCGACTCTGGCGTCCTGGGCGGAGTGCCGCAGAGCCGGGCGCGGCCGAAAGAGGGTGTGGGGATCTGGAGAGAGGTGCCGCCCCATGGGTGGGTGAGCGGGGGGACGCCCAGGTTGGAGGTGTTGAGTGAGGAGGAGCTGGAGAGGAGGGAGGGCGAGCGGGAGAGAGCGATCCGGAGGCTCAGGAGAGAGACAGCGCGCCAGCTGCCTGTGCGTAGGCGCCGGTGAGCGAGTGTATAAATACTGTTTGTTACGATATTTTTGCAATAATACTCTGCACTGACGTTTGTACCTCTACTTTGGTGGGAAGCCCGCCGTTGAACATTGCCCGTCGTACTCTGGTTATGTACCACACCTACCAGGAAATGTACTCGTCCGCACGCGCGGCGCGCACTTCTGCTTTACCAGGTCCTTTGTTCTTCACATCCTGCTCTGACGCGGACGCCGTCTCGCTCTTCTCTCTTGGGTCCTCGCTGCCCGTCGAGTCGACGTTCCGCACCGGTCCGCGGAACCACTTGTACCCGCCGTACTTGGGGAAGAAGTAGTATGCGAGGGAGAGGATGATCACCCCGCCGAGGACGACGATGCCTGGGATCCGGTTAGCTCTGGGAGGGGGGATTCTGCACAGTAGGGAACGGCGCACAGTAGTTCATGTTTGCCGCGTCCGAGTTGGGTGCTGTAGGGAAGAGGAATATCACCTGTGCGGGTGTCAGAATATGCCGTGAAACGCTGGATACGCAACACACATTCATGAACGTCATGTATGCAACGGCGATCACTGCAACCGGGAGCCCGAACCGGCCGAGGGTGAACGGACCAGGCTTGAAGTCATTGGTAAAAGCGAATCGGCACGTGATCGGAATGGACCATGTTACGTAGAACGCTGTTCCGAACTGAGTCGCGTATCTGGGATCCCTGTGACATACTCACCGACGACGGCCAGTGAGAAGATCGCTCCGATAGCGGCATTGCCTGCGAACGCGAGTGCACACAGGGCTATTGCACACACCGTGCAGAGCAGAACGGCGTTGATTGGGGTCAAGGTCCTTTGGTTGACCTTCGAAAGGTACCGAGAAAGAGGCAGTGCGCCGTCCCTAGAGAAAGCGAAGATCTGGCGGGAGGAGGACATCATCTGCAAGAAGAGGTTAGAAGATGCCATGGTGAGAGAATCATGGTGCACCATGCTGCTGCCGATCATGTACTGGACAATGATCACAACGGACCATACTGCCAAGGTGCCTCGTTGACCAAAGCTGTTAAAGAAGATCTGCAGGGCGGAGTCAAGCTACATAGGGTCATCTCTTGACATCCATCACTCACGGTTGCCATTGGCTGCCCGATGGGACTATTGATGATTGACTCCAAATCGGGCCCCATACAGAATGCCATCGCAACGTTGATCGCCCAGCCGAGCAGGCAGCAAATGAAAACAGCGCTGACCATCCCCCAAGGAACTGCAACAGCTGCATTGGCCGCTTCTTCACTGATGTGAATGCAACCGTCGAAGCCTCCGACAGACCAAGAGGGCGCAAGCCAGCCGAGGAAGAATGCGAAGCCGCTGTTAGACCATCCACTCACTACGACGGATCAGTCATCAGGTGCTAGGTGAGACTAGTGGGATGGCTCGTACAGTTGGTGAAGTTCCCAAAAACAAAGGAAGCGGGATTCCGCAGCTCGCTCGGCGTTGCGGCCGGCAATGCTATAATCACCGCAAAGCAGAGACTATTCGCACCTTCAGCCAACTCCATCCAGAAACAGAATGAAATGACTCACAGCAGGTTCAAGAAGACGTAAAAGTTCTGTAACCGAGCCAAAACCGC
Organism: Calocera viscosa TUFC12733; assembly: GCA_001630345.1. Lineage (NCBI taxonomy): Eukaryota > Fungi > Basidiomycota > Dacrymycetes > Dacrymycetales > Dacrymycetaceae > Calocera > Calocera viscosa. The sequence continues at coordinate 6,390 of KV417281.1, read as the reverse complement.
AGTGGCCAGGCTCGCAAGAAGTGCTTGTGTCAATATGATCAGCACAACGATAGCGCTTCAATCCGAAACGCATCAGTCACAGAGCTTTGTGGACATGAACGTCACTGCTCACAAGGTCTGAGGCAGAGTTGCCGAGAAGCTCCCTCCGGTCCCAATTGAGGCCGCGGCCGTGATCATGACTGCACATCCCCAATCCGCTGACGCCATTCCGGCGATGTTGGCTATGGAATTGGTGTCTAGTATACTACAATCAGTATGCGGTTCACAGAATCACCGTGCGACCCACATCCAACGATCCAGCTCAGTAAGTTCCTCCATCGCGGTGACGAGAAGGAGTACGTCCAATAGTAAAGCTGTCATAGATGAGGATTCGCATCGACCTGCAACTGACGACTTACGCCGCCCGCTGTTGGCGCCCCGCTCCCGAGCTCTGCTAACGCCATGGCAATCGCCATAATGAAGAAACTGCAGATCGCCCAGGACCAGACCATGGAGACTGGTCCACCATACGGAATGGCATAGATCAGCACCGACCTGGGATGGGGTTAGCCAGAAGGACCATGGACGAGAAGGAAAGCCTACGATAGACTCGACAAACTGCCAATGATGCTTAGAGCAATGCTGCCTCTGGACTCAGTCTCTTTCGTGACGAGAATGGGGAAGATACTACCCAAATGTCTGCGGGGCGTGAGCAGTAGTACCTCACGTGCACTGTGAAAGCGTACCTCAATCGGAGTGAATGCGCGCTTGAACTCTTGCTTGTAGCCCAGTGTTGCCAGTAGCTGCTCATCAGCAACCCGATGCTTGTCACCGTCGCCCAGTCCAAGATTTTGGAGCAGCTTCATGGTGGTGGAAAGAAGCAGAAAGGTCGTCCAACGAGCGAGATATTATTGCTGGACGTTATCATTGCTGACGGGGCCTCTGGCAGCTTTCCCAAACATTCAAGCGAAAACGCGCATGGGGTCATGAAAGCAACCAACTTTATCGGCATTGTACGGTAGAAGCAGTCTCAACTTCTTGCTTGATAAGTAGTCCACGTCATCTCTGGGGAATGCTGGCGTCCAGCGCAGGTGGCGTGCGACGCGCGATAAGAAGACGCCGCACATAGGCTATAGCATTTGCCAGCGCATCAGACTGTTGTTGAAGCCAGCACGAACAAACAAGATGTCGCGTTTCGGACATTGGCCACTGAACACGTTACAAAGCGGAAGATACCGCCGTCTCGTCAAGGCAGCAGAGAGGGGCTTGGCTTGGCTCGTGCATCCGTTAGGCGCTGGACCGTGTGGCGGTCCAGTCGAATTGCGATAGACAGTTGGAGTGGTTCTCTATGTCCTTGCGAGCGCATACATGAGAAGTAGTTCTGGTAGTAGCCTCCTGCTAGTCCGCAATCAGCAAGAGTTCAGTGAGGAAGTCGTGTAGTACGGTAACAGTAGCTGTCCGCGAGGTCACAAGTGCTGGGAGAGAGCCCCACGTGACTGCAAACAGAAACGCGCACAGATGCTTCCGTTTGGGGGTTCTGGGACACACCTGCATGCTAACCTTCTGTCCGTGAACGTCCCTGCACGGGATACGCGTTTCTAGTAGTCTCTATGCTTCTGTACATGCCCTCTGTCGGCTGGCCTTCTACTAGAGACGAGCTGCATTTGAGATTGGAACCGGGTGGCGTGTTCGCCAATCGCGGATATGTGGCCCCCGTCATGTGTGGTCTGTCATGTCCTCCATCGAGCGCAAGCCTACGTCTCTGCCCATGCGGCGATCATATTCAACCCTTCGGCGATTCTTCATCTGTCCGAGAGCAGCGGACACGCGCGTGGAGCATCAATTTTGATAGGCCCTTCTTGCGACATGCTGTTGGTTTGATCGTCCCTTCGGTCCTCCTTTGTAGTCCGTTCGCGAGGATCAAAGTTGGAAGCTGCTAATACAACATTGCCCTGTCCAAGACTTTTCCTGCGAACAGCTTTGCCCGGGGCATGTCGGATCGCAACGCAGCGCCTTGGAATCAACCAACAGGATGGATCGCGCGGGCACTCTGGAGCGACGGAGGACCGTCGCCGAAGCGGCCAGTGGACCGCCTGTCAAATGATCCTCTCCCATGCCAATGATTTGGGGCGCTCGGGGCATCTGGATGGAAGCGCCGGTATGTGTGACCCGCTCTGACTCTCTGGAGCTATGAGTCATCTCATCATTTCTATTCTGAGAACACATCGGTTCTAGATTAAGCTGTCGGGCTGAGGTCCTCCGCTTTGTTCGTCCTCTATAAGCCGGGTCGGTCCAAGGTGCGTGGTGTATTGCCCATCAAAGCGATGCTCCGGCCGGCGTTGTTCGATGAAGAATTTGCGATTCATCAATCGGATCATCATCAGCTTCTGGCCTCGGGTTGCCGAACCTCGGAAGCGCAGTTAGCTGTGCCGTGATCTCCGCTATAAACTCGGCAGATGCTAGGCAGCGACTTCATGACGCCGAGTGGGTCTCAGCTCAGCCGCGGACCCGCTTCGCCGATGCCGGGGGAGGGTGGGTCCGTCATACTATATAAAAGACCAGCAGACTTGAACACGGACCGGCTCAGCAACAGCACTCCCACCAACAACACCCATCCACTTAACTTCGACATCATGCGCTCCTCTTACCTGTTATCCATCGCCACTGTGCTCCTTGCAAGCAAGGCATGTGCCGCTGTCGGTACGTCTCCTTGTCTGCTGGTCGCTGCAAGTTTACTGACGTGGTGCCCACCAGTGGAACGCCAGAATTGCCCTCTGATGTGCACGCTTGAGTTCTTTGCAGACGAAGTGAACCCCGTGTCCGTATCCATACCCTCGCTTGCAAGATTTGTATATGCTGACATCTCACAGCAAGGGAGATGCCGCCTACGAGGCGTGCCTCACGGCGGCTGAGAGCGCGTATCACTCCCCGACCGGAGCGTGTGACCCCTCGTGCGAGGTGACCACCGATCCCAGTGAGTATTTTGTCCAAGTCCCACGTCGGCCTGTCTAATGGAAATGTCAGGCGGCTGGGACCTTATTGGTGTTCAGGGCAACGGCTACACCTGCATTGACTAGTAAGTTCCCGTTGGCCATGACCATCGGTCTAGCTGATGGAGGTCACATGAAGGTCGCTCTCGGCAGGACCCCAGCGAGGAAGACGTTTGGTGTTTTGGTGCCTGTTCCGGAATAGCCGGGCCTCTATCTCATGTGAACTGCAGACCAGGTACTTAACAACTATGTGAATGAATGCCGCGTTTTTATGAATCATCTGCGCGAGTGCTACGGCTGGAAGTAGCGCAACAGTACATGGTATTTGGCTGGTGTTCCTTCCAATATCAGAAGCCAACCAGACCTCGGCCCTCTCGTGAAAGCCTTGGAAGTCCTTCAGGCACAACCGGAGGTTGGATCTGATGCGATCTCGAGGTTGAAGCTAGAAATTCCATGACGCCGTTCCCATGTACGTTACGTGGAATTTGTGGAACTTCCTGCACATGAGACCCATGTTAGTAAGGGCGATGCGGCCTACAAGTCTCGCATCAGCGCCGGTGAAACAGAGGCGTACCACGACGTGCGCTGGACCTATTCTTGGGAGCTCTCTGCTTCCCCTAGTGTGAGGCTTCCGCGCTCACGGCAGGCAAGTCCTGTAGGGACAGGGGCGGCCTGTGATTGTGATAGGTGGAGGGCAAGGAAAAACGGGGGTACGAATGACTGGGAATGACTCTCAGATTGCTAACGAGGGACGGGGGGCTTGCATGTCCCCCTCGAGGCCCCTTTATACGTTTCTAGTACATGCGATGCTTCTGACCGGGCTCTGCCCGAGTAGCGTAGGATATAAAGCCCGAGAAAAATGAGAACCTGTGCGGTAGGCAAGGGCGCGGCGTGCCGCGTCCGCGTCGTCCTGCCTATGCCTCGGCAACAGTGTGAACAGTCCGATACGATGGAAATGGAAAACCCCCTGGCAGCAATCAGCACCCGATCATGTAGGCCCGCGAGCTCGGTTCCGCCTAATCGGCGTATACGATCTCCGGGCCCCTACATCCTCCCCCTCTACATGTCATCGTTGGAGTCAGGATCGCCTTCCTTGTGAGGCATCCAAGCGGGAACGGAGATATGCTTGTAGTCGTCGGCGATCTCAACGCCCGCCGCAGCCATCGTGGGGATATCGACATGCGACAGCGGTTCATCCTCGTCTTGGATCACTCTTGGAGCAGGCTTGTCTTCCGCCGCGGCAGCAGTACCAGCAGCAGCAGCAGCAGCGGCCTCATCAGTTCCAGGAGCAGGAGTGTCGGAGGAGGGCTGAGCCCTCTGGTCCGAGTCAACCTGCATGTCCGAGGGGTCCTGGGGCGTTACGTCCACCAAGAAGGGCCGAGCATGCCGCCAGAGTACGATGACGTTGTTGTACTTGAGGAGACGCCCACCACGAGCCAGGGCGCGAAGATTCGCATACCGTTCGTGATAGGGCCGGGACTCGTCTTCGGCGAGCCTCGCCTCGATCCAGGGACGCAGATAGTCTTCGAGCGGATCTTCACTGCCCGAGAACTCGAGGTTGAGGGATGCTTCCTCCTTGTCGGTCAGCCACAGACTGTTGGGCTCTTCCGCCTCGGCGAACGCTGCTTGCAGCGCCTCCGAGGGGGAGAGAGGACGATCAGGCCACAGCACGAGCTCCTTCCTCGCGAAGTGGTACTTATCCCACAACCCGTGGATGAACTCGCCACGCTTCAGAGGCATCTCGTCAACAACAAGGCGATACGGAACGAACAGTCGATAATGTTCGCTCCCCGGCATCCGACCGTAGGGAGCTGCCTTGGTGATGATTCCCCAGGAGTCGGGGTGGAAGACTACGCGAGCGAGGGCGTGCCATACGAATCCGAGATCGCCCTTCGCGTTATAGCGCTCCGGCCTCATGGAACGTCTAGCCCATGCCTTGAACTGGCTGAGGAGAATGATGGCCGGCGCCAGATGCTCGTCCCAGCCTACGTCGTTCTGCACGAGGAGCTTGGTGCGCGTCTTGGAGGTTTCGACGTGATCACGGAACTTCTTCGCAACGGGCGTAGCGGTCCATTGGAAGACGTTGCGACAGGCCTCCGTACCCTGCCAGGCGGGATGATGAGCGTGCACCATGTTGTCGTACATCTGGGAGACGAAGCAGTTTATCGCCCTGAGCGTACCCCGCGTGATCACGCTGGACACGTTTAGGATGGCATCGGGAACCTCTTCAGGAGGGACGGGGAGATCTTCCCCATCTTCATCTGCCTCAACAGGCTCGGTCGTCGCGGAAGGAGCAGTAGCCGAGGCAGGAGCATTCGAGGCCGGAGTTGCGGCAGAAGGAGCAGCCGCCGCTGGAGTCGCCGAGGTGGGGGCCGCAGAAGTCTGAGTGTGACCATCCACCTCCATGCCGTCCCCGGCATTGGTCTGTCCGGAGAGCCTGTCGGCGAAGTCCTTGCTCCGGGGATGGTTTGGTACCAACGCATTCGCGCTGGTGTTCACCACGAAAGGATCTCCACCCGTCACTCCGCCCATGGGAAGGGTCTGACCAGTTCCGATGGTGGGACCGGGAGCCGTCGCTTGCGCCTGGGTCAGCAACGCTCCGAGGGTGCTGTTGTTGGCCGGGAGGGTGCTGGTAGGCCACGGGGTGGACTCGCGGGCAGGCTGTCCCCATCCACTCGTCGTATTCACCGCTGGGGCGGTGACCACTCCCCAAGTGTTCTCCGCGGCAGGCTCAGAGTGAGAGGGCGTGTTGGAGGGCCAAGCCCATCCGTCTGTAGTTGGCCCAGTGGTGATGGACACCGTTATCGCCGTGTTGGCCCGTTGGGACCTGTCAGGGGACGTAATATTTTCCGTCTATTTTCCTATTATTGCCTCCTTATTCTGGACCACCGACCTGGGCCCAAGGGCCTAGGCAGGTCCCAGGCTGTGCGGGTAGCAACGATCTGACGAGGCACAGTCATACTCACAGCATGACTCCCTCGCACAGCCTTTGCGCCACGGCCTGATCCATGACACAGCCTTTGCGCCACGGCCTGACCCATGACGCAGCCTTTGCGCCACGGCCTGACCCATGACACAGCCTTTGCGCCACGGCCTGACCCATGAGACATAGCCTCGTTCCATGGCCCATGACCCATGAGCAGACCCATGGGTCACGTGCAGGGTATAAATACGTGTCCTGTAAGGCCCTCTTCTCCTCAGATCTAGTCTCTGAGGACTCTCCACTGTACTACCGTACTCTGTAGATACTCCATAGTCACTTGGTCAATCCTATTCGCCCTTCTATCCCTCACCACATCTCCCTTCCACCGCTCTCTGCTATACTCTTGACCCCTATCGACTCTGGCGACCTTGTAGGGTTATAGTGTGCCCTCACAGAAGACTAGATCTCTACCAAACAACCTCGCCAGTACTTGACAAT